>JARHVA010001421.1:2990000-3467367 GCA_037957365.1 Torreya grandis
TTAGTTCCACCCAATTCAGAAAATCCAGTGAGACCTTTTCTTTCCTGAATATCTTGCACAAACTGCATGGACTTTTCAAATTTCCCAGAAATTTCTAGATTCTGAATTTTGAATTTTCAGAATTATCAGATGTTGAGTGTTCTGAAAATTCTGAAATTTCTGAAAGTTCTGTTTGATGATGATTTTATAAACATGGACATTTCAGAAATATAGAAAAACAACTCAGAAATTTGACAAAGGATATCTCTATGCAGAAAACTCTCTAGAACCACTTTGGAATTGAAGGTTTCTTGGGAGAAAAACCACTTAAGGAGATCCCATGAAATATTCCCTCAAGTCATCTAGGATTCATGAGGGTACCATCTTAGAAAACAGATCAGAATATCTTAGGGAAAACAAGTAGGGAAAAACCCTACCATGCCCACAAAATTCATAGAGCCACAAACAAGTTTCGATTCTTCTTTCCATGAAGGTTTAGAATGATGTGAATTTCAGGCTGTAAATGCTGCCAAAATTGTGAGAAACCTAGATTTATGACCCACAAAATTCAGTAATTCAACATGGGAACGACGAGCACATAACAAGATTGAAAACCTCTAACCAAGAGGATGAATTTTGCTTACAAGTTTTCCCAAAATTATCCTCATAATCACTGAAAATTCTGAAGGTAAAGGAGGTGAAATTTGTTCACAAAATGCACAGAAATTTGACTGGAAAAAATCAAAACGGAGGGGGGGAAGCATGCAAAAAAAATTGGTGATTTCCAGGGACAAATTCAGAGAAAAAATAGGTAAAGAAGATCAAGAAGGAGATGGAGTGACAGAGATGAATGGATGGTGATAAAGAAACAAAGGAAGTAGGGAGATGGACAGAAATGGATGGCATGTTAGAAGAAATGGGAGGTCGAAGGTAGAGAGAACATAAGGCCCATTTCATAGAAAGGACAGACTTACAGGTTCTGCCAATGCAGATAAAATAGGCTTGATTACAGCTTCTTTTAGGATAATAGTCCTATGCTAGCCCTAAATGGTTTTTGTATGAACATTGTTAACCATGACTGAAAACTTAGCAGTAGAATCACATTTCTCTACTAAAGTAGTCCACTTCTTTTCAAATTCAAACATGATAAAAATAAATTCAACAATTTTCTCTATCAAAAGCTTTAGATATTGTCAGATTCTTGAGTGGTTATGTGACTCCATTGAGGAAATAGGGCATCTAATGTTTTTCAAACTATTATAGATACAACCCTAGTTTACAAAGGTGCAAATTTTTTAGTTAAAAATTTTATATGATTATAATTTAGGACCCCCAATTTGTGTTTATGCATTGCTGATGCTGTCAAGGATAGGGGGTCAACTGAATGACAGCCTTGTCCTTGCAGCCATTGACCCCACGCACACAAACATTCACACAAACCCATTTGGGACTCGAGAACAAAAACAATCACTCTATTTAATTTTCATCAGGAAATAAAGAGATCAGATTACACACACTCACTCCTCTCTTTGGCTACAACATGCCCAACAATCCCTCAATGCCCCAGACACCACTCTCTACTCGTCTATGCTTTCTAACAAGCACCTACACACTCCTAGCAAGTCCTCTCTCACTTTATCCTACCTCCTTTGAATCTCCCTTGCCTAGTGAGTTGATTCTTCAAATCCCTTTGATCTAAAAAACACTCAAATGAGCACTCAAAAAGTTTTTGGGCCACTATTTGACTTGTGCAACTGGTGTAGGCAGAACCACAACTTAATGCAGAGTGGCAATTTCGACCTGTGTTAGCCGGCAGTTTCATCATGAGAGAGAAAAGTCTGTCTCAATGACTAAAACCATCTTTCCTTTGTACTTGGAGTCTACTGAAATGTCCTTAACCTCCAAGGATCCTTGCGGGTCATTTTTATACTGCAATATTGATGGTACACTACTAATTGGGCCAGAAGGCACATGAACGCTAATAGATCTTTTTGGGTGATGCAATATTGCTTGATCGTTGAGATGCTTCTGCATAAATTGCAGAAGACACTAAATGGCATTGGCAAATTTTACTAGATTTCAAAGTTGATTGAATTTCAGAGGAAAGATCTAAATGTTTATATTGCAATACTGATGGTACATACTAATTGGGCTGGAAGACATGTGAACACTAATAGATCTTTTTGGGTGATGCAATATTGCTTGATCCCCAAGATGCTTTTGCATCAATACACTAAATGGCATTGGCAAATTTCACTAGATTTCAAAGTCGATCAAATTTTAGAGGAAAGATCTAAATGCTTGTATGCACCCAACACAAATCACAAACCATTTTTGCAGGGTTGCAAAGTGATCCAAAATATGGATCTAATGTACTAGCTATGCTTGCTAGATGTTTCTACTATACCCAATTTACGTAATTCATGCTTGTAAGACACTTCATATTAAAACATCAGTTCAAATAAGTTGCAGTGGTAGAATCGGTATGAAGATGGTTCGAACATCCTCAAAATAGAGAATTCAACAATATTCAGGGCTTTAATTTGAGGGTTTTGTACTAGACGAAACCGCTAGTTTGTGCAGGTGGCAGTTGCGTAACTGCACCAATGGTTTCGTAAGCACCAATATATGCAAGTGATGATTGTGCAAATGTCAGTCCACATACTATGGTGGTTTTGCCACCATACAAAATACGGTAATGGGAACGGTTGCAAACATTTCCACTTCCTTCTAATGGGTCATTTGAGATTTTTGGTGAATTTCAAGGTGAGAGGGCATAAGTACAATCTCTGTTGAAGTCAGAGGACATTAACACAGTGATAAGTTTTGAAATTGGATTCACATTGAAGTTTGACAAGTTTGAATCTTTATTCGTGTTATCTCATTGTTTCTTAATTATAGATGGTTGTTTAAGTTGTGTTGGAGTTCTATGAAGTGTATGAGAAGTGCAAAGCAAAATTGTGTGCAAGCTTTGAATAGGGTGGTAGTGAAAATTTTGTCCATGAAGGCCATATTTGGCTAGTAACTTGTACATTCTTTGAATTACATAGTGGAAGGGGAGTGCAATTGCCTTACCCAATGGAGTTTTTCCCACTTCGCATGTTCAATATGATATACATTTCATTTACATCACTTATTTATCTTTCTTTTAGCATTGCAAGTAGCCTAGAAGACTAACCTTTCAATCATTTGTTGAGCTAGGAGTTATAGGATCCATGTTGGTGAAGCTTCGTATGGAATATCCACCTATTTATAGATCAGATTGGTATCAAAGCTAGTTTAGTGTCAGTTTTAGTCCTTTTGTGTGGTTTTGTGTGTTTGTGACTACATTGCATGTATATGCTCGTCATTACAAGTAGTGCTAGTGGTAAAAGTATCGTAGTTCCCTTTGAAGAAGACATTTCCACAAGGAAGTGGAAGCAAGAGATTAGAAGTATGGCACATTCTGATGAAGATTATGCCAATACAGCGGAATAGTGATTTTGCAAGCTTGGAGTGGCTAGCATCTCTCTTTCTATGAGCAAGCTTGACCAGTTGGAGTTCATCATGGGGATTCTCATGGAGAAGCTTGGTGTTTCTATGGAGTCGCTGAAAGCAAACAAGGAGGATGCTCCTAAGCACAAGGTGGAAGAAAAACACCGTGCCAAGCAAGCTTGTAGTGTCCCACCCCAAATCTGCCCTGAATTTCCTAAATTTATTGACATTTTGTCAAACACTTAACATGCTGGTTGTTATCACTGAATTTTTTGAGTTTGAATGCTTGTTTGTGATAAGTTTTTGCAATTTGTTTCATATAGACATTTCAATGGACAATAGAGCATACGTTTCACATGCATATGCCAATAACCAAACAAGATCCAATGACCGATATTAACACTTACAATAGCAGAAGTAAACATGATATATGTATTCAAATTAAAGATTTGAATAAAGTTATTTGCTAATTACATTCAGTTTCAGATTATACAATGAAATGCCAACATACCAAATTTTGCCCTTATGCCATGATGAAGTTACAATGCCAAACTACAAACAAGGTATCAAATCCAATCGCTTTCATACGTATATGCTGCTCCAGTTGTAGATTAATGTTTGAGATACTAGAAAACTATTGTAGCTCAACCTTTTCATCATATACAATCTCCACTTATTATACGCTGCCGCTGGTTTGTATGGCTGGTTTGTATGGAGCTGGATTTCCTTTGAAATGCAATCAATCCTCTAATGATGGCTGCAAGTAATCTTTCCAATGGCGCTAGGGCTAGTATGAACCCTCTTCAATCCATAAACAATATGCATAAAATCATCAATGAATATACTCCATAGAAACTCCTCCAATATGCTCAATGTGACCACTGAATGATAGCCACCTATTGATTGCAGCCTTTGGGTGATATTTCACACCTATGGGTAGCAAAATCTGAGATATACCACATTCTCCAAGACTGAATTACAGAAAAACCCTAGGTTTTTCTCTCTCCAACAAAGGTTTCATAAAAAATAGACAAATGTAGAATGCTTTCCTTTTTCTCTTGAATGCTTATATACCCCTCATGAAATGGCATGACCCCCCAGGAAGCTTCTTGACTTTAAAAATATATTTTAAAATTTGCTTTAGATTGACTTTATTAAGTCTCTTTAAATGGGTGCCCAAACCAAGGTGTTTTTTTTTTTTTTTTAAATAATTTGACTTGTAATATTAAATGGCCCCATTAATAAAAAGTTAAAATAAATCATTATGGATGTGCACTTTTTAATAATTAATTATTATTAAAGTCTTATTTTAATAATAATTAAAATAACATATCTCTCTCAATAATCATCATTTTCTCATTTCGTTAGTGCCAGGTGGTCATCCACTGAAACCACTACCCCTCCAAGTGCCTTACCAAAAATAGTAAGGTTGGCCTTTATCAATCAACTGACTTACTATAAATAGTAAGTGCATCAAAATAGACCCAGAAACCTCTGAATAAAATCCCCTCTGAAAACGCCAAGGGTCTGGAGAGCTAAACATTGCAAACTGCCACTCGAAGAGCTCATTAACGCCCAAACTGGACCCCCTAAACCACAACATTAGCCTACGAGGGTTAGATGATAGGCTAATCCAACGAGATGCTAAGGCGAGCTAAAAAAGGGACATTACAAAGCTCCACCTCCATTCAAGGTTAAGGCAAAGATAGATTCAACTATATGATAGATATGTGAATGTGGAGAGGCTAGACCATTGGATAGCCCAACTAGAGCTATTTTTCAGTTTTCTTCAGATTAATGAGAGCCAATAAAATTCTTTTGCAAGGTTAAAATTAACCAATCATGCTTTAACTTGTTTTGAGAGTTATGTTCATACTTTGGTTGTTAAGAAGTTTTCTCATATTACTAAGTGGGATGATTTTAAGATGCTAATCAAGAAGCAATTGTATCCAGTTTGTTATGAGGAAGAGAGGTTCTTATATTGGCAATATCTTAGGCAAAAGCAAGGCCAAAGCGTGCAAGAGTACATAATTGAGTTTCGGAAGAAAGCTGTCCAAATGGGAAAAAAATCAAGTGGACCATGACATCTTGATGAAGTATGTTGGTGGACTCCATAGCCCTTTGAGGGGACCTACCCTCTTGGTCAAGCCTACAGATGTAGATGAGACTTGTTCTCAAGCTCACTACTTAGAGATGGACAAGAAGAAGGCTCTATCTACCTCTCAAAGCACTTCTAAGCAACAAGGTGGCTTTAAGCATAAGGGTAAAGGTAAGCCTAATGCTACTTCCATTTCTAAGAAGGATACTAAAAGGTCTTATACTAAAAGGCATTGTCATATTGATACTCAATTAGAGAAAATTTGTTGGAAGCTATGTCTGAAATTTCACTTGTTCAAGAACAAGAAGAAGAAGGATATGCCCTCTCTCAAAGGTGAAGATATTGGTTGCAACTCCAATGTGGATGAGACTTTGTGTTGTACCTCTATCAATAAAGAGGTATGTTTGGGTAGTAGTAGTGCTCAAGAGAGTGAAATTTCTAAGTGTTTCCATATTAAAATTTAGATAAAGAAAACCAAAGTGAATGCTCTTTTTTTATACTTGTTCACAAGCAAATTTTATAAGCTAGTAGAAAAATTGAAGATAGATACTATCATTCAAGCCCATATGCTTTGGATTAGGTGAAGAAAGGTATAGAAATCAAGGTGGCAAAGCAATGTAAAGTTAAGTTTGGTATTAATGCACGTTTCATTGATGTAGTTATAGTGAATGTTGTGCCTCTTGATGTGTTTGGCAGCCCTTATTTGTATATCCGGGATGCTATCTTTGTGAGAAGGGCCAATCAATACCATTTGGTAAAGGTTGGAAAGCTACATCATTCAGCCTACAAAGGTTATTCTCAAATCTTTTTGGTAAGTGCCTTTTAAGCTAAAAGACTTATTAATGCAAGTGGGAAGTTTGCTTTACTTATTTTGAGAGATATCTAAGATAAAAAAGTGGCTGCACATGAAACTTCTTGTAGCATGTTTACTAACAAAGAACAGAAGTGTATGGGAGAGTTGGTGCAGCAGTTGAAGGAATTCTTTCATAAGCCCACGAGGTTGCCACTGGTGAGGCCTATTGAGCATGAAATTCAGTTGCTACTAGATAGGCTGCTTCCAAATCTTTAGGTTGTATGGGCAGTCCTTGAAGGATGCCAATGAGGTAAAACAACAATTACAATCTTTAATCAATCAAGGTGTAATCTGTCTGTAGTACTTCTTCATGTGGTGGTTCTATTATTTTAGTACCTAAGAATTATGGTTCATGGAGAATGTGAGTTGATTATATGGTACTTAACAAAATAACTATGAAGAATAGGTACCATTTTCCATGGATTGATAATTTTCTAGATCAACTTCAACATGCCAAGTATTTTACTAAGTTGGATTTGAAATCCGAGTATCACCAACTGAGAATTAAAGAAGAGGACATTTGGAAGACATCATTCAAGACAATGCAAGGTTGTATGAATGGTTGGTTCTACCTTTTGGGCTTTGCAATGCACTGTCTACCTTCATGCGATTGATGAATGAGGTAACAAGGACATTTATCGATTCCTTTGTCATTGCGTATTTGAATGGTATTCTTGTTTTCAGAAGAAAAAAATTATGAGCATATTGACCATTTGAAACAAGTTTTGCAAGTTTTGAAGGACAACAAGTTAGTGTTGAATGAAAATAAATATGAGTTTGTTCAACAATCACTTGTCTTCTTGGGGCACGTGGTTGGAGATGGGGAATTGAGGATTAGTCTAGTAAAGTTAGAGACCATCATGAATTGGTCAAAGCCTTCAAATATGACCGAAACAAGGAGCTTTATTGGTGCAAATCAGTATTTGTGGCAGTTCGTCAAGAATTTTTCTTCCATATCCACACCTTTGTATGCCATTATAGTGTGGTAAGACTTTTATTTGGAGTAAGAAGCAAAAAGGTGCATTTAATATGTTCAAACATAAAATTAGCCATGCTTCAGTATTAGCTTTGCCTAATTTGCAACTGCCCTTTGAGGTGGAAATGGATGGTAGTAACTATGCTATGGGGGCTATCCTATTATAAGGAGGTAAGCCCGTATGTTACTGTTGACAATTCTTCCACAGGCCAAAAATTGTCAACCTTACTATTCAGAAGATGGTCTTATGGTCCCAGTTTGTCTTGTAAATCAGTTTTTTGGGGTCCTTAAATAGCCATCTACAGCCTCCCTATAAAGCATGGGATGATCTACTTGAGGACGTTATAGGTGCCCTGGGTTGCGACTGAAGATACATATGTTCTACTTGAGACATACTGCATATCTGGACTGTTTGAAAAGGCAGAGGTTGTTTTGCATACGATGCGCAAACATGGTTATTCTATACTACATACAATACACTAAGAAAATCAAAAGGGCAAGGTTAGAAATTACACAAAGCCAAGGAAAACAAAGGAAGGAAGATATCCTTCAGACAAAAGTCCGAAGGAATTCCTTCAGAGTTTTTGTCCGAAGGCATACTTCGGAGAATTTGCAAGCAAAAAACCCCCAGCCAACAAGAAAAGAAAAGACAAAGTCCGCAGCTTCCAAAAAATTCCGTAGGAAAACATAAAGTCCGAAGGAATAAGGACACCTACAAAAAGCCCGGCTGCCCTACAAAAAGCCCGGGTGTCCTACAATTCTTTCGAAAAGCCAAGGACATAGACAGAAGCCCTTGCGGAGGGCACTTGGTTGGTGACAGGACCTTTCCAACTTTTCCAAAGGGCATAGAGGAAGGACACAAGCCCTTGCGGAGGGCACTTGGTCTGTGGCAAGACCTTTGCATTTTTCCCGAACGGCATTCTGCCGGTGGTAAGACAAAGACAAAGGAATAATTCCTTCGAACTTTTTGTAAAAAATTTGGGACAAAGAAAAACCCGTGGAAAATACACAAAGGCAAAAAGAGCAAACAAAATTGAAGGATATAATTCGGAAAAGTGAGAAAACAAAAGTCCGTAGAAATTCAAATGACACAAAGCCGCGGAAAAGTGAGAAAACAAAAGTCCGTAGAAATTCAAAGGACACAAAGCCCGTAGGGAAAAGTCTGAGAAAATCAAAGGGAGATAAAACCAAGGGGAAGCCAAAAAGTCCGAAAGAAATGGATATCGTTTGGACAAATTGTCCGAAGGATTCCTTCGGAAAGCTTGGTCAAAGAAAGGGAAGTCCGAGGGCAAAGAGAGACAAAAGCGAAGTCTGAAAAGAATGAACACGAAGGAAAAATGACTTAGCAAATAGCCCAATGGATTATCCGAAGAAATAAAACAAAAGGGAGAGGTCCGAGATAATAAAGACTCGAAGAGAATGAACATTAGGCCGAAGGAATAAGTAAGAAGGGAAAGTTCGTGGAAAGACAAATATAATAAAGGTCAAGAAGAAGAATTCTGATTTAGCCAAGAGAAATCACGGACAGTTGGACCGAGAGAAACCCATGCACAAACAAAAGACAAAGTCAACGTGGAATTCCATGCAAGCAAAAGCTAATTATGGTTGACTAGTCAAGGCTTTAGTTGACTAGTTGTTGAAGTCAAGTTTATCTCCAAGGTCAACTCAGCCTTTCAAATGTTCCAACTTGGCTTCCAACGAATCAAGTCAGAGTTCTAAAATTGACATTGGCGTTGGATTTCATGCATGCTATTGTCATCTCATACTTTCAAACGTTCCAGCAACTCATGAGCAAGCTAAATTTAGAGGTGAGCGTGGATTTCCATGCAAAGAGAGGTGGGTGTTTCAATAAACCCAGTTGTCCACTTTCTCTAATGCCAAGGAGCTTCATGCAAAGACAAAGGGAAAATATATATTATTGAAAGGCAAAGTCAATCTTGAGTTAATCTAAGTTGATCTTCCTCTTCTATTTTTCAACGCCAATCTCTTGGTTTTTGTAATTCTCTATATTAATGGTTTTTCAGCCTTGGATTTTTTCATCCCTCTCTTGGCAAGACCAAACTCTGCGATTGGTGAGTTGTGTAACCTCTTCAATCAATAGGACTATACTTTCAGATTTCAAGCACTGACAGTGTATATTCATTCAGCAATTTGCATATGTGGTAGCTTTCTCTCCCTTCCCAAATTCTGATTCATACCTAGTTGCTAGCTTATCATATTATGCAGGTCATGTTCAATGTTCTATATGTCTTTTGCTGAAGCTGTAAGTGGATGTTAGGTGGCTGCAAAGTGTCTTGTATCAGACCTCTCTCCATCGTTTTCCCTCATGTTTTGGTCATTGGATCGAACCTTCTCATGAAATATTTATGCATAGTGATCAATTGAAATCAAAGGTCTTCTTTTTCCCTTGTTTGATTCAGTGTTCAGGGTTCCAAGTAGAGTGGATCAACGTTTTGGTGTATCACCGTTATTAGGTAGAATTTCCCTTTCAAGTTTCTTTCTCCCTTTTTCATGGTAGATTCGCAACATAGAGTAGAGATCCATTGATACATCTTACAGGAACCAGCCTTCTCTGGAGGTTCTTCTCACCATTGAGGCACCCACCCTCGTGAGAAGATCCCATTGTTTCAACCGGCTAGAGAATTGGCCACTTCAGCACGTCTTCGATTCAGGGTGCAACTCCAGGTTGACAACAGTTACCATTTAGAGTTATTTCATGGTGCAATTCTGAATTATTGTACATATGATAAGGAACTGTATGCTCTAGTTCAATTAGTCAAGAAATGAAAACACTATCTTATAGGTGAGGAAACTAATGTCCACATAGATCACCAACCTCTCCAATATTTGCAAGCACAAAACAAACTTCAACAAGTTAGACGCTATAAGTGGATGGGTTTTTGCAACAATTTCATTAAAATAGGGACTCATTTGTCTTAAAAATCCTATGTTTGACTAACAAACTAGCTGATATGTTGTCAATACCTCTTTTTCTTCAACTATGGGCACCATAACTCTTATTGAGCCTTTTATGTATGTCTTATGTAGAATAATGTGAGCTTGATGCAGATTTTGGGGAGCCATTTCTTCAAGCATAGAGGTCCTAAAGTGCAGGATTTGAGTCCAAGGGGGATTATTACCTCCAAGATGGGTTGCTCTTCAAGTTGGGTACGCTTTGTGTGCGTAAGGAGGAAAGAGTTCAATTAATGAGGGAAGCATATACTTCAAAATTTGCAGCATATTTTGGTGTTACAAAGATTATTTCACATTTGTATAGGTATGTTTATTGGCCTAATATGCAATTTGATGTTGCTAAGTTTATAAGGGGATGTGTTATGTAGTACAAGAAAGCCTAGTAATAGGTTGTTGGGTTTGTACGTGCCATTATCGGTTCCTTATAGACCATGGGAGAGTATTTCCATCGATTTTGTAGGTGGGTTGCTTGTATCAAGGGGCATGACCATGTATTTGTGGTTGTGGACTAGTTTAGTAAGATGTGTATTTTTATTCCTTGTAAGAATACCCTCAAAAGTAGTGATGCAGATGAGTTGTTTTTTGCTAATGTGTGGGTTCATTTTGGGTTTCCTAGTTCTATTGTTTCAGATTGAGACTTGATATTTGTTGGTAAGTTTTGGGCCACATTATGGGAAGATGGATACCAAGTTGAAATGGTCTACCACTTTTCTTCCACAAACTGATGGGCAAATATAAGTTGTGAATTGAACATTGGTATAGCTCTTGAGAGGGTACAACAGGAAGCATCCTAAAAGCTAGGACGAAAAATTGGTGTATATTCAACATTCCTATGACAAGGCAGTGCATTCCTCTACTAGAAAAACTCCTTTTGAAACTTGTTTTTGTTACTTACCTCTATTTGCATTTGTTGTTTTGAGACAATCATGCAAAGGAAATGGGAATGTGGATCAAGAAGTCCACAAAGTTGAAAGGTTCACTAAGAGAATTCAGCAAATTCACCTCCAAGCGTAGGAGAGGTTGAAGGAGTCACAATCAAGTACAAAGCAAGGCATGATCAGCATGGCACTAAGCATAGTTTCCTTGTTGGAGACAAGGTATTGTTGTACTTATGTAGAGAGAGTCTCCAAGGCAAGACTAAGACGCTTAAGCCTCTTAGATATGGTCCATCAAAAATTCTAGAACAAGTGGGGAAAAATGCATATAGACTTGATTTGCCTTATTATATGAAAAAAAAATCAGTTGTCAATGTTGAGAACTTATGTCTCTTTGAGTCTTCTATGTTAGACAATGAAAATGAAGAGTTGTTGCTACCTTCGATTTAAGACCTTGCTCTTGATAGCATGTTGGATTTGGAGGAGGATGTTGTGCTATAGAAGGAAAGGACAACAAGTAAGTGGAGTGCAAGAGCATTTGTTGGTTGGGTTAAAAGGTTAACAACCCAGAAAGGCCAAATGTATTCCAGAGAAGATGTGGGGAAGAGATTTCCTCATTTACAAAGGTTTTGAAGCTTTTAGGGACTTAAAACCCTCGAATTGGGGAGGTATGATCAAAAATATAGATCGAACATACTAGCTATGCTTGCTAGATGTTTCCACTATGCTCTTTATATAATTCATGTTTGTAAGACACTTCACATTAAAATATTAGTTCAAATAAGTTGCAATGACAGAATTAGTATGAAGATGATCTAGACATCCACAAAATCGTGAAGTCAGCAATTTCCAACTCTTGAATTTGAGGGGCTTGTCATAGATGACAAAATAACCAGTTTGTGCATGTGGTGCTTGCGTAACCACTTTGACAGTTTCGTAAATGTCGGTATTTGCAAGGGACGTTTGTGCAACCACTGCGTGGTTTCATAACGACCAGTCTATATAATGTGGTGGTTTCAGAACTGCTAATTTACATACTATGACGATTTTGCCACCTTATAAAATACATGTATGGGGATGGTTGCAAACATTTATAGTTCTTTTCAATGCATCATTTGAGATCTTTGGTGGATTCCAAGGTGAGCAGGCATAAGTACAATCTTTGTTGAAGGCAAAGGAAATCAGAAAACACAGTGAGAAGTCTTGAATTTGGATTCACATTGCAGTTTGGCAAGTTTGAGTCTTTGATCTTGTTATCTCATTGTTTCCTAGTTGTAGATTGTTGTTTCAGCTATGTTGGAGTGCTGTGAATTGTCTAAGAATTGCAAAGCAAAATTGTATGCAAGCTTTGGATAAGGTGGCAGTGAAAATTTTGTCCATGAAGACCATGTTTGGCAATACCTTGTACATTCCTTGAATTACATAGTGGAAGGGGATTGCAAGTCTCACCCACATGAGTTTTTCCCGCTCTAGTTTCTCTAGGTCAATTCTTGTGTTCTTATGTTTTATCTCATTTTCATGCTTCATGTTCATGTTTAGTATGTTGTACGTTTCATTCGGAGAACCTATTTATCTTTGTTTTAGCATTGCAAGTAGCCTAGAAGAATAGCCTTTCAATCATTTGTTGAGTTATGAGTTATAAGATCCATGTTGGTGAAGCTTAGTGTGGACTATCCACCTAGTTTACGGATCACAAAGATGGACATATGTAAACTTGTTGGTAGATGTTTCAGTTCTTGTTTCATTATTTTTAGCGTTATTTTAAAGTTAAAGGAGCATTGTGTGATTGTAGTTACTGATATGTGGACATCATGGAGGAAGTCGTTGTTTGTAAAATAATTGCCCTTGATGATAACTTTTGGACTTGTCAAATTTGTGGCCAATTTCATTGAGCTTGTTTTCAAGATTATCAACGTTGTGGATATAGACGGCTTTTATTTGGTGAAATTATAAAAGCATTCTCTCAATATGAGATTAAATTTATTATAGACACGGGAGAAACCTCCTTGTCTCCCTTGATTGAGGCTAAATTTTATAATAGATAAAATAAGCTAAAGCACAATTCTGAATATATCTTTGTATACCTTGAATCCTAAACTATGCTATGATACATTATGAAAAAGAGGTCCTTCGAAGATAAAGATGTCAAAAAGAAGAAAATTTATAGCACTGAAGTGGAGATATTAGTTATCAATTAGGTACCGGGTACTTCCATGGAGGCCCACACACCCATACTGGTTCAAGTCTAGTTTGAGTACCTCCCGGGCACCTCATGTATCATGTTATCTTGGGTACCTGACTGCCATGATAAAAGCATAATAAAAAAAACAATGGTGCTCTAGGTATGATAGTCATGATAAAAACAAAACGGGAAAAAAAAATTGAAAACCCAATTAAAAACATGAAAAAATACTACTAAACTACTACTGATCCTACTACATTTGATTCTAATGAACCAATTGTTTATTTGCATGCTCTCAATGGAAAACAATATAATGATTTGTTCACTTAGTTCTTGAGTTTGACTATGACCATTGACTATATTCCTATTTTGAATAGATAATATAAGCCTCTGTGATATATTATGTCCGGACTCATTTAACATTCTGAATTATTAATTATCAGTAATGTTCTGTTTTAATTTATGTATATAACATTGATATTATGGTTTATTTTGTTTATTTGTTCTATAACTTTTTGAATATTTTGTGCGAGCGTATCCAAGCCATACTATGTGCAGGGTGCCATAAAAGGGTGAACTCGTGCATCCATACCCATAGCATTAACTTAGGCTATCAAGAATCACTGCAAAGTTTTCACATACACTAGCTGAGTTTGGTACAATGGAAGCTTTGTAAAACATGCATTTCATAAATCAAATGACTGACTTGTTAAGTCATGCATATGCCTCCAGATCTTCTTCTCAAGGCTAGTTGTAAGTGGGAGATGTAATTGTTGTCAACCTGGAGTTGCACCCTCAAACGAAGACGTGTTGAAATGGCTAATCCTCTCCCCAGTTGAAACAATGGAATCTTTTCACGAGGGTGGGTGCGTTAATGGTGAGAAGAACCTCTAGAGAAGGCTAGTTCCTGTAAGATGTATCAATGAGGATCTCTACTCTGCGTTGCGGACTACCATGGAAAAGGGAGAAAGAAACTTGAAGGAGAAATCCTACCTAATGACGGTGATACACCAGAATGTTTGATCCACTCTACTTGGAACCTTGAACACTAAATCAAACAAGGGAAAAGGAAGACCTTTGATTTCAATTGATCACTATGCATAAGTATATTATGAGAAGGTTCGATCCAATGACAAAAAAACGTGAGGGAAAACGATGGAGAGAGGTTTGATACAAGACACTTTGCAGCCACCTAACATCCACTTACAGCTTCAGTAAAAGACATAAAACATTGAACATGACCTGCATAACATGATGAGCTAGCAACTAGGTACATATCAGAATGTGGGAAAGGAGATAAATTTACCACGTATGCAAATTGTTGAATGAATGTACACTATGCCAGCACTTGAAATTTGAAAGTACAGTCCTATTGATTGAAGAGGTTACACAACTCACCAATGGTAGAGTCTGGTCTTACCAAAAGGGATGGATTTTACAACGCTGAAAAGCCATTAATATAGAAAATAACAAAAAGCCTAGAGATTGGCATTGGAAATAGGAGAGGAAGTGAACTCTTCGTTAGCCTAAGTCCAAATTGCATTGCATGAATCTTCCAAATTTGTCTTTCCTTGGCTTATACCTGGCTGTCTTGCATGAAGAATTCTTGGCGTTGAAAAAGAAGAAGAAGAAGAAGACAAGCTTTGGATGCATGACATCTATGAATAGATGTCTTGACTTGAAAACTAGTCAACTACAAAACAAGAGTAATCAAATTCACTCAAACTACTGGAACGTTTGAAAGTCTCCCCTTTGCTTGAAATCAATGCAAATGCCAAATTAAGAATTGCGTTTGAACCGCCGGAACGTTTCAAGCTTTGAGACAAACGAGAGTGCGTGCATGGAATTTTTGGTTGTTTGAAATGTTCAACGCTTTGCCCGTTCATCATGCAAGACAACTCTATTTTCAGAACTCAAGCATGCTCGTTTTCTTAAACGCTTTTATTTCGTTGGAGTGACTCACGTTAGTTTGAGCATGATCTTTGTTCATCCTGCCTTTGTCTTTATTTTGTGTTTGTTTTATTCGTTGTTCATGCTTATGTCCATGTTCAGTTTTGCTTCAGTGTTTGCTCATGCCTCTATTTCTGCATTTGTCTTACTTCTTGTTCAGTTTTGGCTCAGTATTGTTTGTATTTTCTCTGGCTTTTCCCGTGTTCTGCTTTAATTCGAGATTCGGGCTTTATTTTTGTTTTCGTCCTTCGGACAAATTGTCCGAAGGATGCTCTGTCTCTTCTCTTTCCCGGGCTTGGCATTTCCTTTTCTCTTTTTTGACCTTAGCTTACGCCCTTGTCTTTTCTCTCAGGGTTTTTGTCCTCCCGAATTCCTTCGAACAAAAAATTTGAAGGAATTCGTTTCTTTGCCAATTTTCTCGAATTTATTCTTTTAGACTCTTAAGTCTTACCCTTTGGTTTTCTTCGGGCTTTTGTTGACTTCATATTCCCGCAAATTACCTGTTTGACAATTATTCCAAAGGGTTTCCTTAAATTTTCTCGTTTCCTTCTTTGCCTTTGTTTTTTTTTTTTTTTTTTTTTTCTATTGGGCTTTTTTCCTAGGCATATCCTCTATCGGACCTTTTCCTTGAATTCCTTCGGACAAATAGTCCGAAGGAAATTCTTTTCTATTTGAAGTGTCCCTTGCTTTTATGAAGGTGCCCTCCGCAAGGGCTTCTACTTCCCAAAATTGCCCTTCGGGCTTTTTGATTTGGTCTTGTTAGTTGCCTTGGTGCCTTCCGCAAGGGCAAGGTTCTTCAAGAAGTGCCCTTCGGAAGAATTGTAAAGGTCCACTTCGCCGACCAAGTGCCCTCTGCAAGGGCTTTTTTGCCTTCAAAAGTGCCCTTCGGAACTTTTGAAAGGGCCTTGCCACTGACTAAGTGCCCTTCGCAAGGAATTTTTTGCCCTCAAAAGTGCCCTTCGGAACTTTTGAAAAGGTCCTGACACTGACCAAGTGCCCTCCACAAGGGTTTTTTGGCCTTCAAAAGTGCCCTTCGGAAGAATTGTAGGGCACCCGAGCTTTTTGAAGGGCACTTGGGCTTTTTGAAACTGTCCTTCGGAACTTTTCTCTTGACTTGAAAACCATAAAGTGAACCAACTCGAAGGGTTACATACCCTTCCGGACTTTTTAATTGGACCTTTCCGAAGGGCAGGTACCCTTCGGGTCTTCTCAACTGTGTTTTTCCCTTTTTCTTTCAGACAAAGTCCAAAGAAAATAAGCTTTGGAATGACTGCCACTTAGTCATTTTTTCGGACTTTTACATAGGCCTTTGAGAGCTCTTTCTCTTGGACAAAATGTCCGAAGAAATAGTCCACCTCTTATAGCCCGAAAAAATCCTTGGGAAGACAAAATAAATAAACTTACAGCTTGTATGTCTTGGCTGTATTTGTACATTTGGCTGTAATCAAGAAAACTCCTTGGAAACTTCTGCATGACTAAAATTCACCTGGCTGTAGATGGCCACTTGGGTGACTGTAAATACTCATTTAAGGACCCCAAAACTGATTCACAAGACAAACTTGGCACCATAGCAAAGTTCCGAAGTGTAGGGATTACAATTTGCCCTGTGGGGGGCAAAATTGTCAACAGTAATGTCATATTGCCTCTCGGTGGCATCTTCTTTTTGTTAAACCAAATTAATGAAAGCCCCTATTTGCCTTCCATACAAGCAGTCAAACTTACATGTTGATATTTTATCCTTGTATATAGTATTGTTCAATTGAATTTTGGTCATTTGAGGATTTCAGCGAGTCTTAGGTGTCATGTTTGCAACATTATGCATTCTGTGGTTCTAATTGAAAGATATCATAACCTGCATGTTGCAGGCATCTATTCTCAGACGATCCAATGGTGCAAATGAAGGGAAGGTTAATCTGTTTGCAACACATTTTGATGTGACTAAGTAGTCACATGATGCTCGACAAGCCTGCAACAAAAGTTAAGTTGGCAGGTATGTTTGTTTTTTCGTTTATTTATATGTCAATGCATCATACAAACTTCTAAGTTACTTTACAAGCTTAGCAAAATCATTTTCTTAGTTGTAGAGTTTTATTACCTAGCCTTACGTCACACAAGCTGCTTTATCATGTAGGAAGTTGTGCCTTGCTATAGTGTAAAATATTTTTTTGAAACACAGTTTTTCATTAGTAACATTCTTTTGTACAATTAATTGTGTGTAACCTAATGTAGATTCGAATCTCGTTTCCTTTTTTAAAATGCATTTTGCTCTCTATTAGAGGCAGCATGCCAGTATCTAATATCCATCCATGATGATAAATATCTTTGCAGGTGCACACCAAATGAGATTCTTTGGAAAACCTTAAATGAGAGTTTTTGCAAAGCAATTTATGATATTGTAGGTTGTCAAAATGTTTTTGTAGCGATGGACATTTTCTTCTATGATGACTACGTCGGGCAACAACATTGTTATTGTCACCAACACACCAAAATTTTACAAAGTTGGGGTTGACCCTCATTAAAAATTTAAATGGAACATTTTAATGGCAAATTCTTGTGCATTATGTGTAAATAGATTAATGTTTGACATCTATTTTTCTTATAAGATTTCCATCTTTTCTTTTTCAAGGTCAGAATATTTTAATTGGCTTTGGTGGGCACCCAATTTTAATCTTTTAGTGTTCTCTTGTTCGAAACTCCCTTGACTTCTAAGCCCCCTTTGGTGATCTTTGTTTTGACTTCATGGTTTTATTAGCTTCATTTTTTTGTGTTATGTACAAAAGAGTCATTTCACAAAAAAGTCTAGAATTGGGTGAAAACAGGTCAACGTATGACCATGAAAACTAGGGTGAAACTGAGATACACCAAGATGAGCATTTCTTCTTTAGGCCTTAGAGCTCTGTATGCATTGATCGTGGTACTTTTGTAAAGTTGGAATCCTTGTGTAGAAAAAAATCAAGTAGTTCTATTAAAATTTGAATTGGGAGACAGACCGTTTAGATTTAAGACCTGAAATTACATAGAAATGATAATTAGATCAATTTTAACAAACCCCTTTGATACTTGAACCCCAGGAGTTAAATTTTGACTCATTCTCAACAATTTGGTGTTATTTCTTAGACTTCACCGTTTCTGAAAATGGCTATTGGGACATTTTTGAGATAGGATTTAGAGATTGAATTTATGTGATCTATAACTAAAATTTGCGGAGATGTAGAGGAATGTGAGAGCACAATGAAACAAGAATCACCTCCATTCGCAGCTTTACTCCACAGGTTTTCACTTTTGAAAATGACCTTTCAGTCATATTTTGAAAAACAAGGAAGCCATTCTCTGTAAAAAGTTTTTGCTGCCTTGTTTTGAAAAGTAATTTGCACATTCAAATGCGCATGGAATTTGAGTTAAAAAATAAAAATGGTGGGAATGAGTAGAAATATGAGAGTGACATGTCACAAGAATCACCTCCATTCACAGCTTTACGCAAAGCAATTGTACTTTTGAAAATGCATATTAGCCATATTTTGGTGAACTAGTTTGTAGCCATTTTCATAGTTTTCTAGAAAATGTTGCTGCCTTGTTTTTAAATGTGATTTGCACAATCAAATGAAATTGAACTTAGTTGAAAATTTGTAGAGATATACAAGAAAAGGATAATGCAATGGAACAAGAATCACTTCCATTTGTACATTTCACAATAAATTTACGCTTTTGAAAATGCCTTGGCAACCATAATTTAGCATAACGGTACCTATATTGTTTATTTTAAACAAATTAAAAGTTGTTTTATAGGTTTTTGGATCTTCTAGATTGATTGGTGAGGTTGGCAAGAGCCCTTGGTGCACATAAATCTTGATGGATTTAGAGGAAGTTTTTTGTTTTTTTAAAGATTGACGTTATTTCTCGAGTATGCAAACTAAGTGTTGCAAGCATTTTTATGTGGATGTGGTTTACTAAATGTTTAGAATGATGTTTCTAGTAAAGATGTTGTCTTGAATTAGAAAATTGAAGAAAAGATCAATCTTAATTGATGTTTTTCTAAAATGTTGAGTCACTTGAAGAGTGTTTGTTTCACTTTATGTGGGGAGCCCTTTGTTTCCTATTAGTACTTATTTGTCATGTTTCAAAATGGGTTTACCGATTTTTACTACAGAATTGTAAAAGGAGGCATTGTAATATTTTTCATATTTTAATACAAGGAGTTAGCCTATCTCTACAAATTTTGGTGATGTAATGATGTTCTTTCCTATTTTAATTTTGAATTAAGCTTAAGAGATTTCAATTTTATTGCATGAATGTCACCTTGAATTGAATTTCTATTATTTTTTATAAATAGAATTGGAATTCATTATCTTTTGAGTTATTGTTTACTTCAGGAATTAAAAGCAATTAATCTTCTCTTTTAGATATGCATTGTTTCATTACAAATATGGACTCTATCATACTTGTAATTAAATGGTTTAATGGTTTAACTGTTAACAAAGAATGACCAATGCCATAATATGTATAAATTTATTACTTGATTTTTTTTCCTCCAAATAGAATAGAATGTTTATTTTAGGGTTGATTTCACATCTGTTTTTTCTTTTTTAAATTTCCTTTCTTTGACAAGACAAATTAATAATTAAGTTTTCAGTTTTTATTTGTAAATATTTGCAAGCCTATAGTAGCGTTTTGTAATTTATACACATTTAGATCAATGCACGAGGGTTTTGTAATCCTTTTATTGTACTTGTGTCAAGACACCAACAAAATTATTGTTAGGAGGAGAGCCCCTCATCATTATGTGGCAACTATAAAAAAATTACGAACTAAATTAATAATTTAAGGTTACACATTCATTCATTAATTCATTTACAATTACATTAAGGTTTTGCATCATGATTAATCCATAATGAACAACTATTTTTCACTTAGTTACATGATTAGATATTAATGTGGACTATACAATAATCTTTACATCATCAACCCTTAGATCGGTCAAATTATGTATATCAACTATAATGTACAATAATTTCCAATGGAATATAGTTGCAAGAGTCATTGCTATGGCACACCACCAAGGCATGATGACAAGAGGAAGCAAATTGGGCCAAGATGATTCCAACTAATAATAAACCATCATCCCAACCATTCAATCATGGATTGCACAAGCCAAATAAAATTTCCAATTGTAGAATAATGTACTAGTAAGTAAAAACCAAGGTATTTTTTTTAGGAATGAGAATTGTTTAGGAGTGTCTAATTTTAAGCGTATGTTTTGACATTGAAAATTATGAAACATATGTATGGTAGGCGAACTTGAAAAAAAACATAGAATTTAACACTAATAAATGTATATTTTAGTAAATTTTAACTATAAGGACATTTTATAAGAAAATTTGGGGAATATTTTTTATAAAATTTGTTCATTAGTGAATTTGAAATTTGAAAAATTTATCAAAAATTAGCCAATTGAGAAAAAAAAAAATTAGCTCATAAAAAATACCTTAACATAAACCACAAATACAATTAAAAATTCACAGTCTTATCTTAATTTGAGTATACAATCATAAATAATTCACTGTAAACTATTACATAATATCTCAATTGTATTCACTAAAAAGTAGATTTCCAATTTATTTACTCAAATTGTATATAATATGTTGTGGCTTAAGTGTCATGTCTTCAACATAAAGGATATGCTTGTTATATCTATATGTAAAGTGTCTCTTTCACATTATGCAAAGTGATATTGTAAAAATGATCTATAAAGTGTATCCTTAAACATATATTAAAGTGATAAATTCATGTTAATCATTTTATTAATTGACTCTAGGTTTATCAAGTCTTCATAATTTGTTAATGGAATTATCTTTGATAAGTGCAACACATAAAAGATGTAATGTTGATTGTCTTGATATAGCACTTAAATCAACGAGATTGGCACATTACCATTAACATAGTGGTCAATAAATATGTCCATACAAGTAATTGTCACATGTAATATTGTCTAGTATTCATATTATACAAGAATGATTAATGATTACACAAGTATTATGACATAATGTTAATGTTTCAATCTAAGATTTCATTTAATGAGGTTAACATATTTACCATTAACATTGTGGCCAATTTACCTTCTCGTATAAATATTTGTCATATGTAGTATTTTCCATTAATATTGTGGTCAATTTACTTGCTATGCAAGTAATTGTTATATGTAGTATTTTCCATATACCTTATAGGTCCACTCTCTTTGTTTATTAATAAGGTGTAAATTTTTTTTATGCTAACATGTTTTTCAAATGAGAGCATCTAGTTTGAGGGTTTTTACCTACAAAATCTCATCAATTTGTTTTTCATAAAAACAAACATGTAAAACCCAAAACAAAAAATCATTTTTTTCCTTCTATTTTTCTAAATAGAGGCAAATCCTTTTGAATAGTAAGGCATGAAACTCTCAACAAAAAACAACATTTTTGCTTTAATAATAATACTAGAAACAAGAAAATTATTATCACTTCGCAATTTGTCCTTTAATCCCCCTTCCAATAACATCTTCCCGTCAAAACATCCAGAGATTTTTATGCAAAGTAATAATACCCAAAATTTTGAATGCTTTTCTCCATATCCCTTCTTTCTTTTATATATTGGTCATTCACTTTCCAAATGACAAGTGTGTCATGCCATTGCTTACTTGTCTCATTTTTCATTTTTTTTTAATTTTTGCCTTATTTTATTTTATTTTTTCTTTTTTCTATTTTATTTTTCATTTCTTTTTCTAGATTATTTTTATTTATATGTTATTATATATGTTTTCCTAATACTTGTTTTCCTTTTTTACTCAAAGAAATATTTAATATAGTTTTAAAACCTAATGATGGTTTAACAAGAATGTTTGTTTTCTCAACAATCATTGATTTTTTATTTACATATTAATTTAGTCACTTAAATTAACAAAATGTGACTAGCAATTAGCACACAACATAATTTAAATAAGAGTCACAATAAATATAATGTTTGATGCATTAAATTCTCACATTTGAAATGCAAGTAAAGTAAATGCAAAAAACACATGATTCATGTGCAATCGATACCTCGAATAGGTTTAAAAATCTATCAGCACCATCACTACCCCTTTCCCTTCCTCTTAATTTTGTTTCATAGTAGATTGATTTCATAAAACCAACACATAAATCATTAGTAGTGTTTGTGTTGACAATTATTCAATAAGCAATAATAAAATGCACTATATCATATCACATAAATACATCATCATACTTAATCACATGAATCATAAAATTATACATTTAAAACAAATCTTGTTCCACACATTCTAGTTTTTAATTAAAAAATTCAAAATAATCATATCACAACACATTATTGCTTTTTATCATATCAAAAGGTTCAAGTCCAAATTACAACAGGACTTGATAGAATTCACATAATTTATTATTACTTTATTAATTATCAAAATATATCTCAAATGGAGTTGTAACATCCTTCCCCCCTTAAAAAAGCACCATCCTCAAGGCTACATAAAAAATAGGGATACTTCTTATAAATGGTTTCCTTGTCCTCCATAGTTAGCATTCATTTCACCATATTGTTCCAAACTTTCACTTGATGGACCTCTCTTTTGTGTATGTAATATTTTTCAACCATCCCACCCATGATCTCACGCTTGTAGGTCTTGTCCTCCATAGTTAGCATTCATTTCACCATCCCTCTCTTCCCGCCCCGCCCCCAATCCCCCCCAATCGTTAGCACACAACCAAATCATTTTAATGAAGCATTTCTCCAAACCACAAATTCTTTGTCAAGGTTTGGCATTTGAAGAGTTGGTGCATAGGTCAAAACCTTATTTAAGTGCTAAATTCCCAAAGCACACATCAGGGTCCACTCAAACTTATTTCCTTTGGATTGTAGGGAAGTAATATGGTTGATCATCTTGGAGAAGTTCTCAACAAACTGTCGGTAATACCTAGCTAACCACATGAAAATTCTTAGCTCACCTACATTCATAAGAGACGATCAATCCAAAATGGATTAATCTTAACAGGGTCCACCGCTATTACTTTTACTGAAATCACATTCCTTAGGTAATGGATCTTAGGTTCAAAGAATGAAAATTTTGAAAATTTATCGAACAACTTATGTTCACACAACCATTGAATCACTAGTATCAAATATTCCTCATGTTTAGGAAGATTTAGTTACAAATCTTTAAAATTATGACTTTGAGATTTTTTTATTTTTTTGTTGGTTCTCGCCTACAAATTCATTAGGATTTATTTAATTTTAGAACATCCCTATGTTAAATCATTAAGATTGTATATAAATTTATATTTCCTACTCAAATAGATAAATGTCCCAAAGGGTTTTTAATATTTGGATCACCACACATTCTATGAGCCCTCAAATCGCATTCATCAAAACTTTAGAGGAATTTTTTGAAACTTAATTAAATTCATAGTGTGAATGTGTCTCAATTGAGAAAAATTGTTGGGAACCTAGTGGCAACTAGGTTCCTAACATTATTTCTGTTGTGAATAGTTATTGTAATACATTATCTATTGGGACAACTAAGTTCCAAACCTTGTTCTTGATGATGGCGTGGATTGCACCCTTTGAAGGGAAACTCAACTTCCTTCCTCCACATGACACAATGGAGACATTCCTCTTGCTGTGGGTAGCAAAACCGAGGAATGAATCTCTAGATCAGGTGCTAGCTCCCCTTGATGCACCTTGAGGGCCTTGGATTTCTACTGCTAACGATTGGGGGAAGGTGGGGGGGGGGAGGAAGAGAGGGATGCTATAAAACATAGAACCTAACTAAAGTGGTGATGCACCAAAATGATTGGTCTACTCAGTTTTTTACCCACACTTTGCACCAAAAGGAGCAAACATACGCTTCATTTGAATAAAAACTAAATTACATCAATACTTCAATAAGGGGTTTCATGGAGGTATAATGAGGAAGAACCTATCAGAGGTGTTCTAGAGACACACTGTTGGATAGTCACTCACCTACATCTAGACTTCAGCCTAGACACTTCTTGTTGACTTGTAGAAGAGGATCTAAAATACACTAGATATACTAGCATCAACCTATGAAAGCATTAAAATAAATGACTGAACATAAGACAACACACAGGCATATGCGAAAGTGCAAACTCAAATAGGGAAAAACACTTCTTTTGATTAAAAGTGAATTCTTCAGGGCTTTGCCATACAAAAACTGAGAGATTCCTTCTCTCAAAATGAGAGGCTACAATATATAGAGAACTCTAAAAAAAGATCCTTGACCAGTCAAGAGAAAGAAGCCCATACTGCATTAAACACTCCTGTACCAAAGAATTCACCCAGGCTAATGTCACTTTTCCTTGAATGTGCCTGTGAAAGCCATGTTGTAGGTGTCCCAGATATTGACTTTGCTACCCAGGCTGCAATAAAAGTTCCTGTAAGAGCATGGGTCGCTTCTCTCATCAACTGACGAGGCCACCCCTCTTTACATTCTGGGCCATGCTCTCACTTGAATGCTCGCACAGTTGGCTACTTATTAATATCAAAACAAGGAAAATTGGGCTACCCCTTTGAAATCCTGCACAACTCTCTTAATGGCTATTCAATGGAGACTATTTCACCTGAAATCATTTACTTCTCCTGTCGAAGTCTCCTGTACCACTTGCCCTTGTGTAGTTCATCCCTACGTTTGACCTGCTACGCCACCTAGAGTGTTCTGAGTATTTGTCTTATATGTGTGTGGCTATGTTCTGGGTTACCCCTCTATTTTTCACTTTTCTTGTTATTTCTTGTCCTTTTTTGGCCATTTGGGGCTCTCAGGCTATCTTTTCTCTCTAGGCGCTCCTTCCTTGGTAGGTCACTAAGTCTTCCTTCGGGCTTTCGAGCCCTTTGAATTTCTTCAAGCAAAATGCTCGAAGGAATTTCTTCATTATGCTTTCCACTTTAACAACTCACCTTTGATGACCCTTTGGGCCTCTACTCATGAGTTCTTTCAGACAAAATGTTCGAAAGCATTCTTTCAGACATTTTGTTTGAAAGAATTACTTTTTTGGCTTCTCTCCAATGGTTAACCCATCCCCCTAAACTTGACATTCATGGGTCTGTCATCTTATTTGAAAACCAACAGCTATTTCTCTACCCTAAATTTGACGTTCACGGGCCTGTCACCAAACATTTGAACTCCAACGGCTAGCTTACTACCTTAAAATTAACGTCCGCGGGCCTGTCACCCCCTTTTAGTAATTCCTTCAGCTTTTTTGCAAATGGATTTTTCCGAAGGGAAAGTGACCCTTCAGAAAAAAGGGAAGGTCCTCTTTTCATGGCCCAAATGTCCTTCGAAAGGGAACCTACCCTTCGGACTCTTGTCTTCTGAATTTCCTTCGGGTTTCTTCACTTGCTGAATTTCTTCAGACAAAAAGTCTGAAGGAATTCCTTCGAACATTTTGTTTGAATCAATTCATTCCTTGGGCACTCTTCTTTGGATTTCCTTTGGATAAAATGTCCAAAGGAAATCTCTCTTTTATGTCAAGTTTCCCGAAGGAATTCTTCCCTTGTGGGCTTTTTTCCTTGTCTTTCTGCTTTGACCCTCTGCCTTCCGCAAGGGCACCTTGAGCCCAAGGTTGCCCTTCGAGCTTTTATAAAGGTCCATTTTGTTGATTTACTATCTCCTACAAGGGCTTCTCAGCCTCTAAGTCACCTTTGGGAAGAATTGTAAAGGCCCTGTTTGGCAACTAAGTGCCCTCCGCAAGGGTACCTACCCTTCAAATTTTTTGTAAAAGACCCATGCCCCTTTGAACTTGGTCTATTTTATCGATAAAAGGCCCTCCAAAGGAATTCCTATTTGCCCTATTAAGCATTCAAGATCAAAATGAGTTCCAAAATGACCCAAGTGCTTATCGGACCCAAAGCACTTGGCAATTAGGAGGAAACACTTGGGTTTTTTTATGGAAAGGGGTCTATCAAAGAAAATCCCATAAGGCAGATGTGGGATGATCTTGTCATAAAATGGTTATAAGACCTTACAAGGAAAAGGAAGGGGGGTTGCTCAATTTGGCTTGCGGGGCCAAAATTGGTCAACACATTTGGCGATTCGCAGGGGAAGCATGCCTACTATGCTTGAGAAGACTGGTGGCTTAAAGGTCCATTGGGCATGGAGTTAGGGTGCAGCTTGAAAGGCTGGAAATAACCTTGAAAACCTAAGAGCCAATAAATATTTTACCCCAAATGGTAAAGAAAACACACACAAGGCTAAAAACTACAAACATGCATAAAAGCACTTAGGGAAAATGAGGAAAAATAGGGAAACTATGTACATAACAAGGGAAGGTTAGTGGCAATGTTTAAGATATATCCCATTGACTGAGATATGTAGTTATTTACCATCCAACTTGGAGAGTTGGAATGCATTATGTTTCTTGCATTGGGTGATGATATATGGGCCACTCCACAAGGCATCAAACTTCATGTGCTTTCAAGGTTTGGCTCGGTCCTCATCCCACTTTAAGACAATGTCACCTTCTAAGAAGCCTTTTGACGAAGATCTCTTGTCAAAATGCTTCTTTGTTTGTTTTTGGAGGTTGGTCATGGCATCCACGGCTTGGTATCTTGCCTCTTGAAGCTCCATTAGTTCACAAAATCTGACCTTCATGCTGTCACTCTCCTCTAATTGCAGTTGATGGGCAAGATCCAAGGCTGGTAACTCAAGTGAAATAGGAAGTCTAGCTTCCCTTCCATACACAAGTGTGTAGGGTGAATTGCCAACCACCTTTTTTTGGAGTGATCTTGTCTGCCCATAGGTTGTCTTCAACTTGGAATGCCAAGTCCTTTGATTTTCCTCCATTGTCCTTTTAATGATCCTGATCAGGTTCTTATTGGTGGACTCAGCCATCCCATTCCCTTGTGGGTAGTAGTTGGAAGAAGTGCTAAGGTAGATTCCATATCTTAATGCCCACTCACTTGTCTTTGCTCCTGAAAAAGCCAATGCATTGTCTGAAATGATTGTGGTTGGGACCCCAAATCTTGTCACCAGGCCTTCATAGAAGTCCAGGACTGCACTCTCGTTGACTTCCTTCAAAGTGACAATTTCTACCCATCTCGTGAAATAATATGTAATAGTCAAGACCCACATGTGGCCAGCACTAGGAGGGTTGATCATCCCTATAAAGTCCAAACCCCATTACATGAACGGTTGTTTCACTTGAATAGGATGTAGAGGCATTACAGCTAGCCATTGTTTTTCATCAGAGAGAACACATTTGTGGCATCTCCTCACCCAAGCATGAGTGTCTCTAAACAAAGTGGGCCAAAAGTAGCCAGACCTCATAATCCTTGTAACTGTGAGCTTGGGAGCAAAGAGACCGCCAGCTAGTCCATCATGAAATTTGGACAGTACCCTATTGACTTGATCTGAATCAATGCATCTCAAGAGTATCCCTGTAAAGTCCTTTCTAAACAAAACTCCATAAGGAAGAGATTGGAGCCTGAAATATCTCCTCTTTGTTCTATCAAGACCTTGCAAACACTCACTAGTTTGGAGGAAATGAACCATGTCTTGTGTCCAGCTCTTCATGATTGTAGGTACTTCCACTGTAGCTTCATCATGGAGTACTAAAATGCCTTCCTTTGGTTCATTGAAGTCTGTAGCTAGGTGTTCACACAACCCTCTTCCCCTCACCAGCTTGGTGGTCTTGATCTCCACATTGTACTCCATTACCTTGGTGATCCATCATGCCCTTTTTTCATTCAAGTCACGGCTTAGCAAGAAGTCCTTTACACTAGGTGTGGCACCATGATGTGAATCTTGCTATTTGACAAAATATGTCTAAATTTATTCAGGCTTTGTATGACTGCAAGTGCTTGCTTCTCAACATAAGTGTACCTAATCTCATAGCCCTCTAAGCCTTGGCTAAAAAATGCAAGCGGTTGTTCCAAATTTTCACCATTTGCTTGACTGAGCATAGTAGAGATTACCTCTTCATTGCCAAAGGTGTAGAGATTGAAGTCCTTGGAGAAGTCTAGACTAGTCAGGGTAGGAGTCTGGGTGATAGCTTGTTTGATGCCTTCAAAGCTATGTCTCCTCCTTGCTGTCTATGTGAACGTCTCATCCTTCCTCAGCATAGATGTTAGTGGCTTGACTAGTTCAACAAAATTAAGGATGAATCTCATAATAAAGTTTATTTTTCTAAAGAAGCTTTGCAAGCCCTTCTTGTGTTTAGGCAAGGACAATGCTAAGATGGCGTGCACTCTTTCTGGATCAATGGTCAAGCCCTTTTTTGAAATGACATGACCCAAGATTTTGCCTTCGTGGATAACAAACACATATTTCTTAGGGTTGAGAGAGATGTCAAACTCTCTACACCTCTCAAAGATTTGTCTCAGGTGTTTCAGATGTTGTCCTACCTCCTTGGAGGAGACTTTCACATCATCAAGATAAACCAATACAATGTCATTTATCAAACCTTGGAAAGCCATATCCATAGCTCATTGGAAGGTAGCTCTAGCATTTGACAGTCTAAAAGGCATCTTCCTGTAGGTGAAAGTTCTCCACTTAGTGGTGAAGGTTGTCTTGTACTAGTCGCAGTCTTGCACCAGAATTTGATTGTACCTAAAGTACCCATCTAAGAGGGAGAATCATTCACTACCTATCAAAATCTGGATAATTTGTTCCATACTTGGGAGGGGATAATGATCTCTTAATGAGACTCCATTCCTGTCTCTGAAATCAATACACAATCTGATCTCCCCATTCTTCTTCCTAACGGGGACCAAATTGGCCAGCCAATAAGAGTGTTTGATAGGAAAGATGATCTTAGACTCAATCAGCTTAGTGAGTTCCTTCCTCATGAGAGGCTCAATCCTTGGATTGATTGGCCTTTGTTTTTTCTTGATGGGTTTTGCACCTTCTTCTAGCTCAATGGTGTGTTGGGCCAAGCTCAAGTCAAACCCCTTTAAATCTCCATACTCCCAAACAAAGACATTGGCAAACTCTTGGCATAACAAAATAAAAGAATGCCTTTCCTCATTGGTACATACCTTCCCAAGTGCAAGCAACTTATCCTTGAATATCTCTACCCTTTCATAATTCTCTTTTTTGGTTGTCATGCTCGCTTTGTCACCATTGAGTTATTCATCCTCATTGAAGATGCTCTCTAGAGTGACCAAACCTTTAGGAAGTCTATTGTTCTTCAACTGAACAATTTGCCCCTCATACTGCTACTATAACTTGGATTGATTCCTAGAAGTGAACTCAGCTTCTTCCTATAAGAAGAGTGCTATCTATTGGTCACTATCAAACACCTACTAGTTGATGACATTGTCTTGTATGGAGGGCCTCACTATCACCTTTAAATGGTGTTGATCGTTGTCCTACCTTACTCCCTTAGGAATATCAAACTGAGTACCAACTACCACTAGTCTATCTACATGCTTGTTCTCCTCTCTTGGAATGGAAGTGATGTTGAAAGTAGCAAAGCTCTCCATTAGGTCCCACACTCTGTGCTTGTAAAACTTGAGCAAAGAGTTTTCAGTTAAGCTTTGACCCCTCACCTGGTCACAATCAACTCATTGTCTCCAAACACTTACAATTATTTGATTTATCTTTTCCTTGCCCACTCTAAACCATGAACAAGAGATTTGTAATGCACTACATTGCAAGTGTAGGAGAACTAGAACCTGAAAGTTGAGAAGTATTTTTCCTTTGAAGGTGAAACCAACATTGTTCCACCACCAACTCCCAACTTGCTTCTAGATCTGTAAAAGAAAAATTACCACAAACCACAACTCTCTTGGTTTGCCTTCATCAAATTGGGCATGAAAGTATATTTTTCATGCATGCATTAAACTTCAAGACCTACCTCTTCGATGAACTTGTAAGGATCATGTTCAAAATTGTCATTTCCCCATTCATCTAGGAGCAGGTCAGCAACTCCTAAAAGAGAAGATGATGGGGATTGGTTTACTTGGAGTTTTTCTTCATCAATGATGGTGTAGCTAACATTCATTTCCTTGGGTGAGTATGGCTCCAGGTGATCTTTGTGTATGGGCTCCAACTCAATCTTCACTTTGGTTCCATACTTTGTCCTCAAAATCATGTAAGACCAATTTGCTGCCAAGTACCCCCTATCTTGGATGTGAAATCGCTGGATAAGCAAAGAGCGAAGTAAAGGGGAACATCTACCATTACCACGTCATGGGAAATTGAGAAGGTTGGATAGGCATGGAGGGTTAGATTCAAGCCTCTTACCACTCCCAAGGTCTTGGCCGATGACCCATCCAACTATAGAACTCCTTTGGTCATTTGCTCATATTTGAGTCTTAGCTTGTCAGCTATGCATTTGGGCATAACTGAGGTAATTGCTCCACTATCAATGATGCAATTTTGGACCAATAAATCACCAATAATAAAACATGGATAAAAAGGAAGGACCTTTACATCCTTCTTTGCTTGACCTCCCATGGGAGGAACCCCATTCACTATCAACACATCATCAACCTTTGTTGGGACAACGTGCTCACTCAGCGTGTGTAATTCCTTTTGGAGTATATCCTTTTATCTTGGCATTGCTAAGGAATCCCATAATGAGATGTTCATGTGTAACTTATTCATTTGGTCTACCACATTGATTGAAGGATTGCCCCCTTTAAAGTTCTCCTTGGGGACATTTGTAACTTGTGGTGCAACTCGAGGAGCTAAAGCTATAACTGGCAGTCTGTAATTGGGAAACTTATGATAAAAGAGATGTTGCAAATTCTTGAGTAGATGATTGAGCTTCCTCCATATCTCTCTTCTTGGACCTAGTGTTGGCTACAACACAATCATCATGATTATTTGTGCTCCACACATAATTGACAGCATAGAACTCCCCTTCCAGGTGGTTTATAAGAGTGGAATCAGATTGAGCATGCTTTTTGTCCATCCCAAGTTGTGTTGATGCCTCAAAACTTGAGAATTAGGCTACCCAATCACCTTGTGTTACCATACATTGATTTGGTATCTCATTGGCATAAGCAACTTGTTCTCGACCATGCCACAGGGGTGGATAATTAGGTTGTTCCTGTACCAAAATATTTTAAGTGGGGACAAGTGCCTTGGATGATGAAAGGGTATTTGGATTGTAAATCTAATAAGGCCTAACTTGCATAATTTGATTCTACCTTTGATTAAAATTTTGGAAAGAAGGTCTATTCATCTACCCAAACTGCTGGTATCCTTGATTCGGTTGATAGCTTTGAGCTTGCTACCTCTTCAGGGCAAATAATTCACTGGTAACACTCTACAGTAGGCTCTTAACTTCATGGAGATCATTTTCAGGGGTAGAAATTGGCCTTTCTACACTAGGTAGAGGAACTAAAGTAGGCGCAACAGGCTAAACTGAGGGCTGCAAATTAGGAAAGAGTGGCATATGAGATCTAGGAGCTATCTTTCTTGCTTGAACCAAATAATTTTCAGTAGCTATGGCTATTTCATAAGCAGCAAGCAGAACATGTCCACCCATGGACTGTATCATGATAGCAATGTCACTATTTAAGGCCTTCAGGTAATAGAGGAAGGCATAGCTTGGGGTCGACCTCACTAGAATTGGGATCATGTCCCAAGTTTTTTAGAATCTAGTGTTAAAATCTTGCATAAATTCAAGTGGAGCTCTCTTCATAGTGGTCAATTACTCAGCTAGAAACAAATGGTCACTTTTTTCTCCAAATCTATTTATCAGGAGGGTCCCTAATTCATTCCATGAGTTGATTGAATTCATAGGCAAGGTCCCATACCAGTCCAAAAATTTCCCTTTAAAGGATAAGGCCAGCAACCTAATGGCTACATTTTCCTCAATGACATTATGGATGTTGTAGAGGTTGGCTATGTTTCTAATATGCTCAATAGCAGTGATTGACCCCTCTCCACTAAAAGGAGGGACACTCTTGAGAGTTGTTCCTAGAATTGGGTCATACTGTGGAAGGTTCAAAGGACTCTGATCATTGAAGGCCACAAAAGGTAAAGCCATGGCTGTGATAGGGTTCAACCTAGGTCTCCTTGTGTAGGTGTTTTTATGGCAGGTCTGGGAAACTGATTTTTTGTGTAAGGATGAGTCATTACAAACCTTAGCCTCTTTGTTGAGTTCAAAGGAAGCTCAACAAATTTCAAAGGAACACCCTTAAAAGAAGATCTTGTGGTGACCTTAAGCATGGGATGCTAGGTTGATCACTAACCATAGACTAAGTTCTTAAAATGGAGTCGCCAAATGCTAGATTATAGCTCTTTCCTTTGGATTTTTTACAGTAACAAGACCAGCACCAATCTTGAAAATTTACAAGAAATAAAATTTGTCCCACTGGGCATGCTAAAAATTATTGACGTTGTAGATTGCAACCTTTGAAGGGAAACTCAGCTCCCTTCCTCCACATGACATAATGGAGACATTCCTCTTACTGTGGGTAGAAAAACTAAGGAATGAATCTCTAGATTAGGGGCTAGCTACCCTTTATGTACCTTGAGGTCTTTGGATTTCTATTGCTAATGATTGGGGGGGAAGAGAGAGGGATGCTATAAAAAATAGAACCTAAATAAAGTGGTGATGCACCAAAATGATTGGTCTACTCAGTTTTTTACCTACACTTTTCACCAAAAGGAGTGAACAGACACTTCATTTGAATAAAAACTAAACCACATCAATGCTTCAACAAGGGGTTTCATGGAGGTATAATGAGGAAGAACCTACTAGAGGTGTTCTATAGACACACTATTTGATAGTTGCTCACCTGCATCTAGACTTCAGTTTGGACACTTCTTATTGACATGCAGAAGAGGATCTACAATACACTAGATATATTGGAATCAACCCATGAAAGCATTAAAATAAATGACTGAACATAAGACAACACACAGGCATATGCAAAAGTACAAAGTCAAATGGGGTAAAACACTTCTTTTGATTAAAAGTGAATTCTTCAGGGCTTTGCCATACAAAAACTGAGAGATTCCTTCTCTCATAATGAGAGGTTATAATATATAAAGAACTCTAGAAAAATATCCTTGACCAGTCAGGAGAAAGAGGCCCATACTGGATTAAACACTCCTATGGTGAAGAATTTGTCCATGCTATTGTCACTTCTCCTTAAATGTGCCTATGAAAGCCATGTTGTAGGTGTCCCAGATATTGACTTTATTTCCTAGGTTGCATTACACACTCTTGTAAGAGCATGGGTCACTTCGTTCATCAACCGACAAGGCCAACCCTCTTCACGTTCTAGGTCATGCTCTCACTTGAATGCTCATGCAATTGGCTACTTATTAATATGAAAATAAGGAAAATCAGACCTCCTCTTTGAATGCCTACGCAACTCTCTTAATGGCTATTCAGTGGAGACTATTTCACCTGAAATCATTTACTTCTCCCACCGATGTCCCTGCCCTTATCTGGTTCATCCCTGTGTTTGACCTGTTATGCCACCTGGAGTGTTCTGAGCGTTTGTCTTATATGTGCGTGTCTATGTTCTAGGTTACTCGCTCTACTTTTCACTTTTATTTCTATTTCTTGTCTTTTTCTGGCTCTTCGGGGCTCTCAAGGCTATCTTTTCTCTCTCGACACTCCTTTGGCGGGTTGCTAAGTCTTCCTTTGAGCTTCTGGGCCCTTTGAATTTCTTTGAGCAAAATGCCTGAAGGAATTTCTTCATTATGCTTGCCGCTTTAACAACTCACCTTTGATGACCCTTTGGGCCTCTGATCATGAGTTCTTTCGAACAAAATGTCTGAAAGAATTCTTTCTAACATTTTGTCTGAAAGAATTACTTTTTTGGCTTCTCTCCAACGGTTAACCCATCCCCCTAAAGTTGACGTTTGCGGGCCTATCATCTTATTTGAAAGCCAATGACTATTTTTATACCCTGAATTTGACGTTCGTGGGTCTGTCACCAAACATTTTAACTCCAACGGCTAGCTTACTACCTTAAAATTAATGTCCATGGGCCTGTCACCCCCTTTTGTCAATTCTTTCAGCTTTTTTACAAACAAATTTTTCTGAAGGGAAAGTAACCCTTCGAAAAAAATGGAAAGGTCCTCTTCTCATGGTCCAAATGTCCTCTGAAAGGGTACCTACCCTTTAGACTCTTGTCTTCCAAATTTCCTTCAAGTTTCTTCACTTGCCGAATTTCTTTGGATAAAAAGTCTAAAGGAATTCCTTTAGACATTTTATCGGAATAAATTTGTTCCTTGGGCGCTCTTCTTTGGATTTCCTTCAAACAAATTTTTTGAAGGAAATCTCTCTTTTCTGTCAAGTTTCCAAAAGGAATTCTTCCCTCATGAGCTTTTTTCCTTGGCCTTCTGCTTTGACCCCCTACCCTCCACAAGGGCACTTTGAGCCCAAGGTTTCCCTTCGAGCTTGTCTAAAGGTCCATTTTGTTGATTTCATGTCTCCCGCAAGGGCTTCTTGGCCTTTAAGTCACCTTTGGGAAGAATTTCAAAGGTCTTGTTTGGCAACTAAGTGCCCTCCTCAAGGGTACCTACCCTTCAAAAAATTTGTAAAAGACCCCTGCCCCTTTGAACTTGGTCTATTTTGCCGATAAAAGGCCCTCCGAAGGAATTCCTATTTGCCATGTTAAGCATTCAAAATCAAAATGAGTTCTAAAATGACCCAAGTGCTTGTCGGACCCAAATCACTTGGCAATCAGAAGGAGGAAACACTTGGTTTTTTTATGGAAAGGGGTCTGTCAAAGAAAATCCCATAAGGCGGCTATGGGATGAACTTGTCAGAAACTGGTTATAAGACCTTGCAAGGAAAAGGAATGGGGGTGCTCAATTTGGCCTGCAGGGCCAAAATTAGTCAACAGTTCCCATTGTGAATATTTACTGCACTAACATATTCTATTAGGAACCTAGTGGCACATCACACTATCCCAATATATATTCACAATGAGAATAATGTTGGGAACCTGATCACTAATTTCCCAACATTGTTATCGATTGAGAGATATTTAACTTGGTATTTTACAAATTCTTCTATTAAATTCACCAAATTATTTCACTAAATTCTAAATATAAGGAAACATTCAGCTTTACATACACAAAAAAAATTGGCATTTTTTCATTTTCCCCACTATCACTAAATCCAATTTCAAGGGATTTGTCATCCTAACAAAAACTTCTATGTCAGGATTTGTTAAGATTTAATATAGAATTTTAGGGCAATTTTATTTAAGTTTTCCCTTCTCATGTTCTTTTTATTTTTAGAGTAAATTAATATATCATCCAAAAATACAAGAGCAAATTGATCTAGAAAATCATGGAACATACGATTCATGAGGTTCATGAATGCAAAATGGGCATTGGTCAAAGCAAAGGGACTAAGACGAATTCATAATGACCATACCTTGTTCTAAAAGATGTATTGGGCACAAGTTCTTCCTTCATTTGAAGTTGATAATAGATAGATATAAGGTCAATTTTAGATAACACAATTGTTACTATCATATGTTCAAATAAGTCATCTATCCTTGGCAGAATGACTAATTCCCGATGTTGACCTTGTTGATCATTCTGTAATCAATGCATGAACAAAAAGTCTTATATTACTTCTTGCCAAAAATCTTTGGCATACCCCAAAGTGATAAACTAGGATGGATGAGACCTATTTTCTAATAGGTCATGTAGTTGCATATTCAGCTCTTCCAAATTTTTAGTGTTCATTATGTATGGGGACTTAGAAATGGGTACCATTCCAGGGGATAGATCAATGGAAAAATAAAACTTTTGCTTATTAGGAATCCTTGACAACTTATTAGGAAACATATCTCAAAACTCTTGAAGAATTGGAGCATTCATGAAGTTGGATCCGAGGTCATCCTCAAACTCCTCAACATAAGCTAAAACAAATTTCACCCTCTTCTTACTCCCTTCTTAACTTGCATTGTATATATTGAAATGGATATTATGGATCTAAAATCCCTTGAAGGATTACAATTTTATCTTGATCATCCAAAACCTTAACCATTTTTCCAAAATAATCAAACTTGGAATGTCAAGGTCCAAACCAATCCATGCATAAAATAATGTCACAAGACACTAACTTAGTCATGAAGATCTAAATGAATCCTCATGCTTCCCATGTTTAGTTAGACATTATTCACAAACTTATCAACATATTAAGTCCTAATTGACATAAAAATCAACCACCATGTTCTCATTTCACATGGATTTTGGTTCCACATTACACTTATTAAATGCCTTAGAAGAGATAAAGCTATTAGTGGCACCTAAATGAGCCAAAATAAAACTTGGTGACCAAAAACATACCTGGTAGCTCTTTAAGAACAATCTGTTGATCTTCTTCTTTATTATCAACAGATGCATAGATTTTAGATTGAGAATGGTTAGATTTGGGTTTTTTAGAAAGGCCTATTTCATAATTTATTTAGCACACCTCTAACATCCTCCTACTTTCCCTTTTCTTCCTTGGTTTATTTTTATCCACTCAAAATTTCCTAGAGCATGGATCTTAATTTGATCACTTTTTACTAGAAGAGGAGGTTTAGCCTCTTGTTAATATTTCATTTTAAAAAAACTCTTCTTAGAACTTGGAACATTCTTAACTCTTAGGGATGCATTCTGAAACTTGGGCTTTTGAAAAATATTGATTGGCTTTCTTGAAAAATTGTAAAAAAATACTTTTCTCTCTCAAGAGTATTGTCTTTTTTCTTTGCCACAGTCACAACTTCCACTACTCAAGTCAAATTCTTTGGCTTTAACAGCCTATCAACTACCATCAACGTATGATTCAAGACAAAAATGAACTTTTTAACCTTTTCACTTTCTTCCCTCATGTATTGGACATTGTGTAACATGTACATGAACTTAATATTATACTCTACTATAGAAGAATTACGTTGGTGAAAAAATAAAAGTTGATCAACATATGATCCCTATGTTGAGTTGACAAGTATTCCTTACAGAAAAATGAACATTTTTCATGAAACCTCAGACATGACATACCACTTACATTATTTGAGGTGATCCCCCAAAAAAGTGAATCCTCCCCTTCCAATTGATAAACTCTAATCCAAGCCTATTCGATTAACTAGGCCTCTGATACATTACCACCTCCTTTCCCATCAAAATTTGGTGGTTGCATCTTCCTCATTTCCTTTAGAAGAGGATATAGACAACGTTTAATATGTCAATATTTAGGAGAGGACTCCATATTTAAGATAGAGGTACTTGGAACATAATTTGAGTCTTCATCCTCCTATAACTCTGAACTCAACCTATTTATATGGTTGAATTATTGATCATTTTTATTCAAAAAAATATCAATTTGTTGATACTAGGAAGCAATATGAGTCCACTAGGCATTCATTTCTTCCTATAACTCTTTCAACACGTTTTTGACATGAGGTGGGGTCTCTACCTTATAATAATGAATACTATCTACAACACCTTGTCCAAAGGTGTTCCTTCTCTTGCTACTTGTCAATATAACTTGGTTACAAAAACATTGAGACAACATGGGGTTACTATCGAGGGTACAAGTTTAGGATGTAAGAAAAGAACAAAAGGATTAAAAAAATGCAACAAAAGAGGCTTAATATCTTCAATGAATAAAACATACATTAAAGTCTCTTGAACAATGCCATGAGTTTCTCATTATAAATTTCACCCAAAAAGGGGGAATTATATTTTTTATTTGATAGGGTAAAAAATTAGGTTTTATAATGCTCCTAAAACCACCAAGTTTAATAGAATGATAGTGGTAACCAAATAATTAAAATGAAAAACTCCCCATGCTATCTAACAAAGAGAGACAACAACTAAACATTTTCTATTCTGACGCAAATAGAGTAAAAGACAAAAATAAAATATAAAACCATGAAGAGCATCAAAAGATTAACCAAAATACTCCTTAGAGTCAGCATGTTCCACAGGTGTATCTTGTTTCACCTTGTCTTTGTTATCCTTCTGATTTTCCTTTGTGATTCTTCCCCTAGTGCACTTGTTCTGGCCTTTAGCTAAATCCTTCTGACATTTCATCTTTGGGATCATGTCATCTTTCTTGTCTTTGTTATCCCTCTATATGAATTTAGTCCTCTTAGTATTAATGTTGTTCTTAGGTGGGAATTTGGCAAAACTAGATTTCTTGTCCCACGCTTCCTTTTCCTTCATGGGGGTCATGGCTTTCGCTCCTTCAACTGATTTTCCCCTTTTCTCAATTCCAAGGTTGTCCAAGTCCAATATTAACTTGTCACTTTAAAACTTCATTTTGTTCTATTCCTCTATTGTCATGGTCATAGATTGACCCATGGCTTGTAATTTATCATCAAAATCTTCCAATTTCTTCCTACATTCCATGGAAGGGTCCCTTAAGTAATGATTTTCCTTCTTATTTCCATCATTTGCCTTATCGGGTCATATTATAACGACATATTTGGATTTACTCCCCTTGGTGATATGTGGGGTTTTTTCCTTATGTTTTCCTTTCTTGGTCCCAAATTGGGTCTACACAATTTAGATACTAGCCGAAGGGGAGTTGTTTCTAATATTTTCAGAGGTTTTGGAGCTTCCTGTCCTATCCTCCTTTGGGTTTCTAGAGTCCACCTCCAGGTTTAGATCCCTACCACTCTAAATCAACTACGCCTAATTCTCCCATAGAACTTCCCCCATTTTAACAAGGAGGAATGTCAAGCCTTGGTGGATGAGGTCATTTGCCTGGTTAGCTTGGAAGGCCAAAATTGTGCTTTCAAGAGATTTCAAAAGAAAATAAGGGAGGCTAATTTTGTGTCCCCTTAAGTGATTTAATAAGAGGAAGTGATGAAAAAATGTAAGGGTGAACTTACCTTATAAATTAATGTACTTCATTACCTAAAGACTCACGTCAGACAACCACCTTGGCAGGTTCAGCCTTGGATATCATTTTTCTCTTTTTTTATGATAGCATCCATTTTGAAGAAAGTATCCATTAGCTTTAGTTTCCTACTTTTATCCTTCAAGTCTTGTATTCTGTGATATCAATCTTTAACCCTCGCATATAGACCACGTATTGATTTAAGCCAAGGGCAAAGTTCTTGGACACCTTAACATTGTGCCCAACAATTCGCTACATGAATTTAGAACACCCTCCTTTCTACAATCTCTATAAAAATATCGGGTTACCTTGAGATTTGGCACATGAAATGGGATCCAACCTATCTCTATCCCCACCCATGGTTAGTTCTTTTTCCCCTAAAAGGTTCTAGAGTGGATTGCAGAGTTTCAATCTCCTCACAGATATTATTCAGGCTTTGAGGTTGGGAATACAATAGTTGATGCCATGCTTTGTTCTATTGGTACAAACTGCCAAGTCCTTCCCTTGGATTGTGTAATTATGATGTAAAGTGGGATATAAATCCTGCTTATTCAAAATAAAAACTCTCATATGTGGTGTACTTCTACACAACTTAAATGATGATATTTGAATCATTGTGAATCAAGTCAACGAAGTTGGGGGGGAGCTGATGAGATCAAGTAAAATGACTAACAAAGGGTTCCTAACTCCTAGGTTAGCAAACCCATTTGCAACCATGTTACCTTCTGTAAAAATATGACCAATGATGACCTCGCTAAAGAGGTTGAAGAGACCTTTGGAATCATTGATCACATGCTTGATGGTATGGGAAAGAGACACTTTTATAGAGAGAGCATTCAAGATATTAAGGGAGTCCCCTTTGATGAGGAGCTTGTCTATCTTTGACTAAATATTAAGTTGAATTCCCTAGATCATTTTTTTTTCTTCACCACATGGTTGGTCTAGATTTCGAGAGGTCCCATGTAAGCATTCACAATAGTTTCTTCAGAGTCCCTAATGACCCCTCCACCCCATGTATTGCCTAGGTTACCCTTAGAAGCCCCATTTAAATTTATCTTCATCCAGCCCCTTGGGGGCTTAGAACATTTGTTCTGGCTCCCATCATCTTTTAGCCCTATATTAAAAACCTTTTGGTTAATGTTCCTTCTAAGGAAGATGGCAAGGTGTTATTTCAATCCAATGGCCTTGTCTTTGGTAGTGAAGGCCTTCTAATTATCCATGATTGTTGAACATAATCTAAGGAAAGAAGACTTGGATTTCTGGGTTTTGTTTTAAGAGATACAATCGATCCTGGCTTTCCAAACTTCCCAAAACCAATGTGGGAGATAAAGTTACCATAAGAAGGAGAGGGAAGGAAGATTCCAAGGTGGATTCCATTGGGTGATAATATCAAGAATGGATTTGGGTTTGACCCACACCACATTGAGTATTTGAAGGAGAAGCTCCAAAAATTTGAGCCAAACAGACAAGCCAAAAAAAGGTGTTGAACCAATTCCTCAGAGGATTTACAAAGGGAATGCTTGTTTGGGATTTTCATTCCATGTTTGACCAGGTTGTCAGTAGTCAAGATTTTATCTTGAGTAGCAAACCAAAAAAATATTTCAACTTTTGGACTGAGGCGTTTGATCTAGAGAAGTTTCCAATAGTCTTAATCATCATCCAAATCCACATCCATAAGGTATCTTGATTTCACCAAAAATTACCCAATATCATTTGTAGGCCAAAAAAGGAGGTCTTCTTTGGGTAATATGGGAATGTGAAACTGAAGAAGCTTAACATTAAGGACTTGGATCTCTTGAAGGACTTCCACATTAGTTGATTCCAAATGCATAATTTTTCAATTTTTGATGCCATCCATGCATGACAAGTAGTCTTTGACCTTTGATCCCAAAGAGACTTTGAAAATTAGGATGAGGTTGTTCCAAGGGGCCTTATCAACTAAATGGGACTAGGAGAGAAAGGGGTCATCCCAAAACTCAACCTTCTCACCATTCCCAACTTGCCATTTGATGCCTTTCCATAGAAGACTCTTTCAACTAGAGATGGATTTTCAGAATGTAGAACCATCACAAGGTACTTCATCCCATAATAAATTATTTTCATTTCTACCTTCTACATACTTAGCCTTAATGATTTGGCTCTTGTGGTTTTCCTCCTTCATGACTTTCCAACCCAGTTTGGTAATGAGGGCTTTGATCATACTTTTAACCCATCGAATCCTGAGTTCCCAATTAGCCTTGGGGAGGAAAGCTTTGTCCCAAGGAACAATAGGGAATATAAATCTATATTATAATCCTCTCCAGATGAAATTACACTGTATTTATTTTACTTTGTCTATTGATTTATAGGGAACGTGAAAGAGGGACATGAAAAACACCAGGATGCTTTGGATAGAGCTTTTGAGTAGTTGGAGTTTCCATGGCTGAGTCAACAAGTGACCCTTCCATCTTGAAAGTTTATTTTGATAATCCCACCAGTGATTTCAATCCTAGAGATAAAAGTGCCTTGTTAATTTATAATGACACTCTCTACGAGGGTTGTATTCATCTAACCAAGGTTTTAGATCATATTTTGTAAGTGGTAGATCATAGGCTTATTGGTCCGAAGTCCTTCAATTTATTTGCTTCAAGTTTCCTAGGGATTAAGACAAGGAATGTGTTATTCAATTATTTTAGAATATATCCACGTCTAAAAAATTTACACACTAGGGCCTCCACTTCAACATGAATAATGTCTCAAAAATATTAGAATAAGAATGGGGGGAAGCCATCTGACCCAAGAACCTTATTTATTTCCATTGAGAAAACTATCACTTTGACCTCTTTTGGGGAAAGGGGGCTTGAGAAGTTATGAGTTCTATGATTGAGGGATGATCTTGGGAATATTTTATAATAGCCTCTCTTCCAGAGGGTCATCTTGCATGTCATTTCCCTTTAACTGGTTCTTTAAATAATGAATGATCTATTCATTTATATCATCCCAATCCTTGCATTTCCTGTCATCCTCCATAATAAATTGGGATATTTTATTTGTGTTCCTATTTCTAGATGCAGAGTGGTGTAAGAATTTATTGTTCCTGTCACCTTCCTTTAACTAGAGGCATCTAGATTTTTGTTTCCAGAAAGATTCCTCCTTGGATTCAACATTATGATAATTGATGAAAAGATCTTTTTCTAGGGTTGCCAATTGCTCATTGGATCCGTGGGTGGAAATGTTCTCTTCCAAATTCTACAAATCCTCATCCAAGGATTTATTTTGGTTTAAAATATTCTTGAAGACCTCTTTTCTCCAAAATTTTAGATTGATATTTAAGTGATTGAGTTTATTTACCAGAATGAACATATAGAAACAAATAAGGATTCTTTCCACCAATCCTTGATGGATTCATGAAGGTCAAGATGGTGCATCTGCATACTTTTTAATATGAAAGGTTGGTTCATGGGTTTGGAGACCTTTTCCCTATCAAAGTCAATAGGGTGGTGGTCCGAACCAATCTTGGGTAGTGAAGATAGGAAACTAGTGTAGTCTATATCCCAGTTAAGAGAAACTAAAAATTTGTCAAGTCTTACCTAGATTAAGTCCTCCCTGATTCTTTTGTTTGACCATGTGAAAGGATTACCTTTAAGATCCACATCTACAAAACTTACTTCCACTATAAAATAAATTAAATCATCCATACTTTATGTGAAGTCCATCATTCCACCCTTATTTTCTAGCAAGGTTAGAGGAGAATTGAAATCTTTAGCAACCAAACATTTCTAGTTTTCATCGAGTCTCCTAAAATTTACTAGTTCCTCCTAGAGATTCTTCATGTCACGTTTGGAATTTGGGGCATAAATATTAAATAGTATCCATTCTTAATTATTTGTTTTGTCCCTAAATTCCACAATAACATGGTTGTTACTATGAATCAAGGCTTTTCTTTCTAAGTTTTGGGCATTCCACAAGATAACTAACCCACCTAAGGTTCCACTTAAACTAGAGCTAATGAAACTATATTTTTTCCATATCTTATCACTACATCAATTAAAATAACCTACATACATCTTTGTCTTTGAATTAGTAATATAATAAGATCATTAATTTTATGCAAGTTCCTTACCAATCTTTATTTGTTAGGGTTGTTAAGCCCCCTCACATTCCATGATATGAAATTAATTTATTTAGTGTGGTGAAATGGTTCTTAAGGGTTTTTTTATTACCCTTGGCTATGTCATTCGTTGTTCCCTTCTTTCTAACATTGATTTGGTGATTTGCCTGGAGATTTTGGTGTTTCTCCCACATTCATCTTCTTTTTTCCTTTTTTGGTTTTTGTCTATGTCTATATTCCCTCTTATGTTTTTTGGTCCTACATTGAGGTTTTAGAATGGGAACGTTACCCCTTTTACTTATTAGTTGTTACCATATACTTTGAAATTGGAGACACTTGGTATTCCTTGGGTAAAGCTATAAGATCGACACTCTGATATGTGAAATGCTTTGGGAGAGGGCTTCGATGAATCTGTTCTTCAATAATGTTGGGCTCCTTCTTATCTCCATTTTTGGGATTACTCCAGACTAGGCCAGAGTCTTTTTGGTTTCTCATATCTATAAAATCTTATATGCTTAGTGATTCCTGACTTATTGATGGGGTATTTTGGACAAGGATATTTTATGCTAATTTTCTACAATCGTCTTTTCTTTTTACTACTAATTTCAGGCTTGTTGGGTTCATTCATGACTCACCCAAGGATGTTTCTACCTATTTATTCAATGTGGCTTGTTCCTTGATGGGGGTATGTGTCTCATTCATACTTTATTTGGGACCCAGGGGTGCATGAACATGCCTTGAGACACATTGATCAAGGGGAAATTAAGGGGATGTAGGTTGGGGGCCCTCAACCTTTTTAAATAGGGTTGCATATTTTATTGGATGGGTAGGAATGAATTTATTGGCCCAAAGAGGTTTAGCATCTTGAGTTGGTTGGGTCAATTTGGGGTAGTCTTTAACCGAATGGCTAAGGATATTACACTTCTTACAAATATTTACAACACTTTCATACTCAATAGGTTGAGTCAATTCCTTGTATTTTGATTTGATATTGATGGAGTGAAGTAGGGGTTTGCACATCAGTATGAAGACATTGAATATTTTATTTAACATATTTATTTTTGATTTTATGATTGGATCAATGGCTATGGGTTGGCCCAAGTTTCTTTCTATTCCCATGATCACCTCAAGTTCTCAGTATTCCAAGGGAGCTCTAGGAGGAATAACCATATGGGAATGTTTTCCAAGGCTGGACTGCTTAAATTGGTGCCTACTTTTCATCTTCTAATGTTGATATTATATTTAGCCATGAACTATGGTCCTTCTACCATGACCCTAAAATAATCTTTCTAGTTAGTGAAGTTAATAAGGAAGAACATTTTTGCTAGTGCGACCAATTTTAGTTAGCATTTAAGTTTCCAATGTTGATTTGCCCATTTTCTAAAGGATTCAATATTAACTCTAAAACCATTAACTTTGGCCAAAATGGAGTTAGCAAGCTTTGAATCTAAATTTTCTAAACTAGTGTTAGGGATATTGATGCATACCTCATTATTGTCTATCGAGGGCTATAACCAGAAGTCTTATGAGTCATGTCCCAATAACCTTTTACCCAAAAACCTATCCACCTAGGAAAAAGGGGATTTTGAAGTGGTATGAATGGGGATAGATTCACTTCAGAGTGGGTCACCGTAGTTGGTAGTATCCTTGGAAACACTAGCTCCCATGACTTCCTCATCTTTCCTAATTCTAACCTTACCACCCTGTGAGTCATCCTTGACTTCTGATACCACTTGGTTTTCACACTCAAAATCATATTCAAAATATTGGTTTCCTTCTACCTATTCTCTGCCTTCTGCCTTTTCTCCACTCTCCATGAGTTTAAAATTTTCTCTACCCAAATATGGGAATTATATTCATAATTAGACAACAAAAATGGGTTTAATCATATGTAAACCATGGTAATTTGTTAGGTTTTACTATTCCTTGGCTCTAAATAGGAAAATAATAAATTGTGGCCAAGGTCATTTTGTTTTTAAATTTATTAGTTAGATATTCTATCAACAAAAGCACCTTATTTGAATATTAAGTTAAAATTTTATGTTGATTAATTAATCATTTCACATTAAAAACCATTTTTTATTTAGTCTCAAAATTTTCCAACTTCAAGGGTTATAATTGCCACTATCTAAGTGGTATTTTTCAAATAGGTACCTTAAGCATTTCCTCACTCATTTTCCTCCTCTAGTTATTTCTCCTTGTCTTCAAGTTCTTGAGGAACCATGTTTCCTTGAATGGATTTCTACACGAAAGGTATTAGGGTAAGGTCAAGGATAAGATCACTTTGTCCATAGCCTAAAGGGAAACTTGTAACAACAAAATATTTCTTCTTAACTGGTTCATTTTGAATATGGGGCAAATCATTCCTCATCTAATCAAGTTGAAGGGGTCTTTAGGATTAATGAGCATTCTCCTTATATTTCTCCTATAATAAGTCTTAACCTTTGGTGGTGAATATTCATAAACTATGGTGGAAAGAGTCCTATCAATGTTCTTCAACATCTCTCAATATAAGTGTTGATATATCTATCATAAGAAATGAGTAGTTCCACAACCTAAGTCCAAGTGTTGAACCATGCTCTTATATAAAGTGTGGGGACTACCAAAAATTTATGAATTACAAATAATAATTTAAGCTTACACTTTCATTCATTACTTATGATTACATCAAAGTTTACATCATTATTGGATCATAATCAATAATAATTGTTTCACTTAGAGTTACATGAATAGATATCAGTGTAGAACGTACAATAATATTTATATATGCACACCTTTGGTTAGTTAATTTAATTACATATACTATAATGTATGATAATTACCAAAAGGATATAATTACAAGAGTTATAATGAAAATATATTATATCATTTCCTTGTCACACCAAAAAGACTTATTGATGAGAGGAAGAGGAATAAGGCAAACAAATCCCAACCAATGATGAACCAAGATCCTGATCTACCCAAACCATTCAACGATAGATTTCACAAGCCAAATGAAACTTTCAATTATAGGGAGTCATGTATTAGTATGCATAAATAACAATGCAACTAAACATGCATATTCCTATCTTAGTTTTAACATACCATTACATAAATAATCTACTAGAAACCATAGTATAATATCTCAACTATATTCTATAAGTAGATTTCCATGTTACTTACTCAAAATGTATATCATATGTTATGTTTAATTGTTATGTATTTACTATAAATAATATCAATGTCATGCCTATATGTATCACTTTCTCATAATGCAAAGTCATATTACGACAATGATCCACAAAGTTCATCCTTAACATACATTAAAGTGATGAATTCATGTTAATCATTTTATTACTTTAGTTATTAATTCAAGGCCAGTTGAATCTTCATAATATATTTAAGGAATTATATTTAACAGGAGTGACAATTAAAACACACAATGTGATTTTTTTTAATCTAAGACTTATTCCAACAAGGTCAACATGTTTACCATTAACATGGTGGCCAATATTTCTGCATATACAATAAATTTTCATATGTAGTACTGTCTAGTATTCATATTACACAATAATGGTTAATCATTTACACAAGTATCATGACATAATGTTAATGTCTTGATTTAAGAATACATCCAATGAGGTTAATACATTTACTATTAACATTGTTTCTAAATTACCCATATATGTAATTAATTTACATATATAGTATTTTTCATATACTCCCTAGGTTTATTCTCTAACTTTCCATCAATGAGATGTAAATATTTGTCTATGACCCATTACAGTTATTAGCTTTTGGTAACATCTACCTAACTAACCTTGGCACTACTCTATTGTATGCATACATGAAAAAAATACATTAGTAGAAGCAAATAAATATCCCCCTCTTGTTCCACATAAAATTCGACTAAGAATCTAAATATGCATATCATTTTCTTTAGGTCATATAATATACATTAGTTTGGTGAACACCTTATAGAAAGAGTAATTTTTAGATATTATGAGCTTCATGCTCAGCCTATGCTCTCAACAAACTCAATCTTGTGTGATGTGAAAGTAGATAAACCTCCACATTCGTGCCAAGTATCTTATTTCACTTAAACTTAGGTCAGTCAAATTATTATTTTAGCTTTACTTCCATAGCCAAACAAATTCTCATTGATTTTCAGAAAGTCCATGTTTCAATGCAACATTCATTTTACACTACCCTTCACACAAGTCTAGCTTTCCTAATGTTACATTGAAGTTTTTGTATATGTTTGGTTTTAACAATGCCATTCATAAATATTAGATTATGATAGATTAAACATATTTATTACTTAATAAAATATTAAAATAAACTAGTTGTGGTGAAAAAATATTTGGTAAACATATCGGTAGTTTATTTTTTACCATTCCCATCAAATATCTCAACCAAGGTCTGCAATAGTTTGTTGTTTCCCTCCATGTATTAAAATACATGCTCAACTAATTAAATTTACAATGTAAGAGGTTTGTCCATCCTTGAAAAATCAACACCCATCAAAACATGTCAACGAGTCATTGTTTCCTTAAACATGGTTCATTTTTCATTCTTAATTTTCCCACATGTTTTATTTCTATTTTCACATCATAAATTATCCAAAAAGTGGTATTTTAATTCTATAAAATCACAGAATTTAATTGCACAACAGAGAGTTTAAGTAGTGGAATCAAAACTCATAATACATCAAAATTAATTAAATAAAGAGAACTTCCAATTTTTGAAACAAATTTGAAATATACATGATGTATCACAATAAATGGGACATTCAAATATTCCCATAAAAATATTAATTAAACACAAATATAATGTTATTTTTTAAACCAAATTTCTCATATGTCTCACAAACAAAATGATAATTTTTCCCTAATATTTTTTTTATATTTTCTTCATCATGAAGGCATTCAATATGCAAAAAAATACTATTAAATTTTATTGTAAAAATTACCATAATCTTCAAAACTTAAAATGCCTAAAAATTTTAAATCCTTTCACCATATTTTCTAGATTTAATATAACAAATGAGGCATCCATATATACATAATAAAAACTAAAAAAATCAAGATTTATTTTTTAAAATAGGGGCATCCAAAAATACACATTAAATGCCCCTAAAAATCTAGTTTTAGTTCCCAAATAAGTGTGTCTAGATTTTCACAATAAACCTTTAAAAAACTAGGTTTTAAGCATCTATATTTGCACAATAAAAAACATAAAAAATAGGTTTGATCTCTATAATAAAAACCCTTTAAAATCATGATTATCATGCATAATAAAAACCCTTTCAAATTAGGTGTGATTTTCCAAATCAGATCATCTAAATTAGAGGTTTTTATCCAAACTATATCCTTAAATATTTAATATACAACTCATGAAAGTAAACACTCAAGAGTCATAATTTTAGTTTCATTCATTGCATTCTATTTTTATAAGTTTCATTTTCCAAATAAGGAAAACCCATTTTGAATAGTAAAATATAAAAACCCAACAATTTTCTTTTCTTTAACAATAAAACTAAAAATAAGAAATTTTTTGTCACTTTTCAACTTGCCCTTAGATCTCTATTTAGACAACACCTCCCCTTCAAAACTTCTAAATAAATTTACGTAGAGTAAAAGAAAAAAAAAATCTAAATGCTCTTCTCCATCTCCCTTCTTCCCTAAATATTTTTCTCATTCACTTTCCAAATGACAAATCTCTCATGTCAATTCCCACTTGTCTCCTTTTTAATTTCCTTTTCTTTTTCCCATTTTATATTTTCTTTTATACTTTATTTTTTATTTTATAGTTTGTTTTCTATTTTTTTTTTTTTACTTTTTTTCTTAATATATTTTTATTTTTCGTATTTATTTTTATTTTTACTTTTTTTCTTAATATATTTTTATTTTTTAATTCTTCATTAAAATATTTATAAATTTAAATCGTCCACCTGATGTTGGTTCAACAATTTATTTTTTCAAAAATCATGTGTTTAATCCACATTAATTTAATTACTTAAATTAACAAAACGTGACTAGTTATTAACACTCAACATAATTTAAATACTAGTCACATTAAATATGACACTCGATACATTACATTCAGACACATATGAAATGTAAATAAGATAAATGTGAAAAATACATGATTCATATGTAGTTGATTCTATGAATGGATTTAACAATATGTTGTCATCATCACTACCTTTTTCTATTCCTCTTGGTTTGTTTTACAAAAGATCTTCCTAACAAAACTAGTGCATGAATCATTAGTATCATAAGTGCTGATTTTTTTCAATAAATAATAATAAGATTCATTATGTCATATCACATAAATACATCATAAGAGGTCTTCATAGTTTTCTAATATATCATTGACGTAATCCAAAATTCTTTCATGCATGTAATCATGAAATATATCAATCATGCTCATTTTATAAATAACACCATCATTTCTAAGTCTGAAGAGCATAATAACATAACAAAATGTGCTTCATGGGATAATAAAATTTATTTTAAATTGATATTTAGGATAAATTTTTATTTAAATGTAGAGTGAACCCATTCATAAAGGAGAGCATCTCATGTCTCTTGTAGAGTTAATGATGATATATATATATTAAGTATAGAAAATTCATCTTTTGGACAAACTTCATTCAAAACCCGAAAGTCATTGGATATGTAAATGTGTCCATCATGTTTTGATACTGGCACATTTTAGACATCCAAGGTGAAAAATTAATAGGTCCAGGGTTTGGTAGACATTGAATCTCATTTTAAAATTAATAGGTGCATATTTTTTATATTTTGTTTGATCAATTTTATATCTAGATCGACTAAAATATTATGAACTAGTATTGATGACAATGTCAAGCATATTTGAATAAGCCAAGAAAATAACTTAGGTAAATATATTAATATTTTTTTGTTATCACCATCTTCTCTAGGCATCATCAATGTTGCTAGTAGTATTGTTTTAATATTTTATTTTGTTCAAAATTTTAATTCATATGTTTCTTCATTAATTAATGCAAAATAATCTTCAATGTAAGGTATCATAGTCAAAGAATCAGGACCATCTAATGGGATACCTTATTCTATAGGATTAGGCTCACATTCGTCAAAATATGTGTGTTTACTAAGATTATGAGGCAATATTTCCTTATGATTAAACGTTAGTCAATTAGCACAAGACCAACCTACTCCTACAAAGATTCATCATTAACGAAGTTATCTGGTATAGGAATCTCAAAATTAATATTCTAATCAATCAAGTTAGGTTGAAAAGATTCTATTATTTCCACATGAAACACTTCATTTTAGAGAAATTTTTAATATTTAATAAAGTGCTTGTGAAAATATGTATGTGTTGCTGTGTTTTTTTTATAAATAGTATGTGCTTCACATCCAATACTAATCTTGGATTCATTAGGAATAAGAATTATTGGTTCGGTTATCCCTTATTCATCGTGTCACCCATCTGATCCCATCAGTCACTTTATTAACCCCTAAATAACATCCCAAATAATAATCTCCATGTCTTCACCTGATTATATGCCCTCTTAAATTAGTTCACCATTTTCTAGTATTAATATCATCCTCGCCCTAGTAAGTTGTAACCTCCAAGATCCACAACAACTAGAATTTCAAGAACACTAGTATTCACTATAACTCATTTTCCACCAATTATCTAAAATGAAAGATATGTATATTTTTTAATGGTTGTTCCTTGAAAAACTATAATATCTATAATTTGAAAGGCCCATTTTTTAAAAACATAACTCCCTTAATATTGCTCAAAAACTTTAGTGTGAAGACTTTTAAGAAATCCCTTGAAAGAATATTTCTTAAAATGTAAGATTGACCCAAATCATAAAATCAATAAGAAAAAATAAAAGTTTTGAATTTTATTAATTTTTCCCTAATTCCATTTCAAAATAATTCACCAATAATCAAGTTTGCAATGTCAATGTTGCATGGCAATATCTTCCTTGATTTGCTTAGAATCCCTAATGTGACCACATTTCAGAAATATCCCTAAATTATATTTTTAATGACCTAAGATTTATCCCAATGAAAAAAAATGGTAGGAACAATGAAGCCTCTGAATTTGATCATTTTTTCTCCAATTTTGAATTAAAAAATTCTATCAGAAATCAAGTTCATAGGGGCAAATTTACATGAAAATATCTCCCTTCATATTGCTCAAAATCTATATTATGACCACTTTTTAGAAAGCTCTAAAAAATATATTTCTAACCACCCAAAAATCCCCTCAAGAAGATCTTTATTGACTTTAACTAAATCATATCTCTAATACCACTTGGTAATATCTTCATGTATAATTTTTTTTTATTTGATTGGGCAAATCATAAGTTTTATAGGGATCCTAAAATCATAAATTTAGATAGATATGCCATAGAGACCAAAAAATAAAAAATTGAGAGACAGGTCCCTCAAGCCATCTGACATAAAAGGACTTCAGTAAAAACTCCACCAACACCCCAAGACCAAACTAGACAACAAAAAGGAACATAAGAAAAAGCCAAACACAAATTACCTTGGAAGCTCCTCATAGATTGCTTGATCCTCTATGGTTACTAATTCATCCATATCTTTACATTCCTTTGATTTAGTCTTCATTATTCTTACCCTAGTGTAGTTATTCAGGCCTTCTACAATATGATCCTTATGCACAATTGTTGTGGCCTTCTTTGCCTTGGGGTCCATTTTATCATTGTTGATTTTCTCATTGACTTTGATTTTCTTCATTTTCATAATGTTTTTAGAGGGAGTTTTAGCATCGACATAAATATCCCCTTTGGCCTCCTTTACCTTCCTAATTGGCATGGCTTTCACACCTATAGTTTAATATACTCCTTCCTCTGGTTTGAGACTATTCTAGGCTAGCTTCAACTTATCCAATTCAACCTTCATGATGTTTTAATCCTCTATTAAAGTGACCATTGTTTGGCCCATTTCCTATAATTTATCCTGAAATTCCTATAGGTTCATCCTATGTCCCCTAGGGACACTAATTTTTTGTCCCCTAAAGTGACTTAATAGGAGGAAGTGATGAGAAAAGATAAGGGTGAACTTAAATTTTAAAGTAACATACTTCATTACCTGGAGACACACATCGGGCCACCACCTTGGTAAGTTCAACCTTGGATATCCTTTTTCTCTACTTTTATGACATCATCCATTTTGAAGAAAGTAGGCACTAGTTATAGTTTCCTACTTTTATCCTTGAAGGCTTTTATTCCTTCATAGCGCATTCCCATTACTTACCCAATCAATTCTTCTATGTTATCAATCTTCAGCCCTCACATATAGACCATGTGTTGATTCCATCTAAGGGTGAAGTCCTTGGACACCTTAGCATCATGCCTAATAATTTGCTACATAAATTCATATGACCATCCTTTCTGTAATCTCTACCAAACTCTCAAGTTACCTTAAGCTTTAGGTTCCAACCTATCTCTATCCCCACCTATAGTTACTTATTTTTCCCCTAAGAGGTTCTAGAGTGGATTGTAGAGTTTTAGTTTCCTCACAGAGAATGTTCAAGCTTCGAGGTTGGGAATACAATAGTTGATGGCACATTTTGTTTTATTGGAATGGATTGTCGAATCCTTCCCTTAGATTGTGTAATCATGATATAAAGTGGGATATAAATCCTAATTATTCAAAATAAAAGCTCCTATATGTGGTGGTCTTAAAAAAAATAATTGATGATTTTTGAATCATTGTGAATCAGTTCAACTAAGTGGGGGGAAGTTGATGGGCTCAAGCAAAATGACTAGTGAGGGGTTCCTAACTCCTAGGTTAGTGAACCCATCCACAACCATGTTTCCTTACCTAAAGATATGACCAATGGTGACCTCACTGAAGAATTGAGGAGAGATTTGAAATCACCAATCAAATGTTTGATGGTATGGGAAGGAGTCACTTTTCTAAATAAAACATTCAGGATATTAAGGGAGTCCCCTTCAATGATGAGCTTATTTATCTTTGAATTAACATCAAGTTAGATTCCTTAGAGTGCTACTTTTGTCTCCACCACATGGTTGGTCTAGATCCCCAAAGGTCCCATGGAAGCAGTCATAACAACCCCTTCAAATTCCCTGATGACCCCTCCACCCCCTGCATTACCTGGGTTACCCTTAGAGGTCCCATTGAAATTTAGCTTCATCCATCCCCTCAAGGTATTAGACCATTTGTACTTGTTCCTATCATCCTTTATCCCTATATTAAAAACCTCTTGGTCAATGTTCCAACTAATGAATATGGAGAGGTATTCTTTCAATCTAGTGGCCTTGTCTTTAGGAGTGAAGGCATTGCAATTATCCATGATTATTAAACATAATCTAAGGAAAGAAGACTATTTTATCCTTTTAGGAAATTAATTGGTTTAATTCCTAATTACATAAAGGGTCTGAGTATAGTAAATCACTAAATAAATATGCTTTGATTAACCTACTGATTTATGGAGATAGATAGTATTTTACCTTTTTCTAAATATAGCAATAGGAAAGATAATATTTAACTTAGCTTATTTTTTACTATTCTAGACTGAGAGGAAGTCTAATACTGGAGGAGAAAGACTAGGAAACAAGCTGCAACAAGCTTGTAAACTTCATTTCTAAGCTGGATAGTAGCATCTTAAAGTGGACATCCTGCTATCTAGCACTATAGTCTTTCTTTGGTGCTAGTGTCTTGATGGTAAAGCTTTCTGGGTTTTATTTGAAATGTTTGTGTTACCCTGTCACTGAAATTTTAGGGTCTAGGACCTCACAAAGCTTGTTGTGTGCTTGTTTCAATCTTCAACCTCTTAGGAGCTCCTAGTACTTGAAATTGAACGTAAACTTGGGAAAAGAGAGGGGAGGTTAGTGTGTAAAAGATACATTGGATGCACTTCACACCTCGTATGTGGGCACACTGCCTACATACCAATACTATGAAGAGAGATTAAGCTAATGCAGTTCTCCCAATGAAGTGCTTGGTGCAAATATTGTGTGATGTATGAAACTAGATGTACTTTGGATGACTAGGGATTGGTTTGAATTAGCTTGGAATAGTCTTGGAAGGCTGTATGTAGAGAATAGGGAAAAGTGCTTAAGTGTAATTGCTTGTATGCTTGCTTGTTTCCTGTGAATGAGTACCAAACCCTCTAAATGGACGTTAAATGGCCTTTTATAGGGAAACTAATGATCATAGGTTAAATGAAATTGTATTAGGCTGATAGGGAAAAAGATAAGGATTTGGGAAAATCTAACCATTAGAGGTAAAGATGAACTTGGACAATAGCATTGGAAATAGGAAACCCCTGTGTTTGGTGCTATAGTCCTCCCCATCACTATTGTCTTGAGGCTAAATTTTTTTTGGGTTTTGTTTGCCTACTCAGTATGACCTTATGTGCCAAATTTTAGGTCCTAACTGTTGATAAAAATCCTTATAGAGCTGATTCTTTGTGTGCATATGTCTTTTATGCAATTTGAGGAAACTTCAATAAATGGGAAAAAGGGTTGAGTGAGCAAGAAAGAGGACCTATAGGTTGGGTGCTATTGTCCATGTCTAAGTCATCTAATTTTGCATTTTATATGATTACATTTTCCCCCACTTTATTCTAGTGATGCAACAAAGTGAAATACTAGGATAAAAGAAAAATAAAAAGCATACCTGACCTTACTTGTAAGGGAAAAGCTCATGAAGTTGTGTGATGTTGGATGTGCATAGAGAGAACACATTATTTTTGACATAGTGGATTGGACCCTTTGAAGGGAGCTTCAGCTCTCTTCCTCCATGCAGCACAATGGAGACATTCCGCTTGTTGTGGGTTGCAAACTTGAGAGATGAATCTCTAGATTAGGGGATAGCTCCCCTTGATGCACCTTGAGGCCCTATATTTATTACTGTTAACAATGGGGGGGATGAAAATAGAGAGAAATACTAAAATCAAAACCTAAACTAATGCAGTGATGCACCAAAATGATTGGTCTACTCAGCTTTGACATACACTTTACACTAGAGAGAAGTAAGCATACACTTCATTCAAATGAGAATATTTCTTGCATCAGTGTTTCAACAAGGGATCCTATGGAGATACAAGGAGGAAGAACTACCAGAGGTGTTTTAAGACACACTATGGATAGCCTATTCACATGTGCCTATACTCTGAGATGGACACTTCTTGTTGACCTGTAAGAGAAGAACTCAAAATACACTAGATATGTTGGCATAAACTTATGAAAGCATGAAAAGGAAATGAATTAAAATAAGATAAAACCATAGACATGCAAAAGTGCAAGCTCAAATGGAGGTAAAAATGCTTCTTTTGATTCAAGGTAAATTCCTTTAGGGCTTCACCATACAATGCTGAGATCCCCCCTTTTTCTCAAATGAGAAGTTACAAATATATAGAGAACTTGGAAAAAGATAGCTGAAAAATCAAGGGATGGAAACCCATGCTGAGTTAAACACTTCTATAGAGACCACATTCCCATGTTATTGCCGTATTCTTCCAATTGTGTATGGGAGAGCCATGTTGTAGATGTCCAAGTCACTACCCTTACTATCTTGGGCCTACAAAAGCATGGGATACTCCTAGCAACTAATAAATCCATCCCCAAGTTGTGTTGATTGGACCATGCTCTCTTCAATGATGGGCACAACTAGTTGTGCATTAATGGTGAAGCATGAAAACATAGGCTGCTCTCCTCTAGAGTTTAAAAACCAATCCTTTTATTGGTTTTTGGTAGAGACTATTTCACCTAAGTGCATTTACTCTTCTTGCTGATGAAACTTGTGCCACTTTTCTTGGTCTGGTTGGTCCTTGGGTCTGCGCTTTTGACTTGTCACGCTACTTGGAATGTTTTGAGCTTTTACTTTATTATGTTGTGTGGCCACATTCTAGGCTGCCCACCTTGTTTTCTTTTACTTTGTTATTTCCCTTTGCCTTGGATTTTTCCCTTTTGTCTTTAACCATTTGGGTTCTTGATTGATTGTTATTTTTTGGGCCTTTGTATTGATCTTTTTCATTTTCCAAACTTATCTGGGCTCTCAGGTCTTCGCATTTCTTTGCTCACTTCTTCCCTTTTTTCTTATCTTTTCTTTTAGGCAGGCCTATCTTTGCCATGTCCTTCAGACAAAATGTCTGAAGGATTTCCTTCAGACATTTTATCTGAAGTATTTCCTTTCATATTTCTTCTACCTTTGTCAGCCTTTGAGATTTTGGTAATGTCAAATTTATTCAAATATAATGTCCAAAGGAATTCCTTTGGATATTTTGTCCCAAAGAATTCTTTCCTTTGATTGCTTCTTTTCTTTAAGGGCATGTGCCCTTTGGGCCTTTTACCTTCATCCTCTCTTTCTTAAAGTACCCTCCGCAAAGGCTTCTCCCTCCAAAATCACCCTCTGCAAGGGCAAGTGCCCTTTAGAAACTCTAAAAATGACCTTTGAAAAAGTGAAAAGAGTCCTCTTTCTTGACCAAGTGCCCTCTGTAAAGACACTTACTCTTCAAAATTTTTACAAACATCCTTCAAGCCATCAAAATGCCCTCTAAAGGAAATCCATTGCCTTTTTGGCTTGCTTCTTTACGTTGTCGGCCTTTGGGCTTTCTATGACCATCGAATTTCTTCAAACAAAATGTCTGAAGGAATTCCTTTAGACATTTTATATGAAGAAATTTGACCTTATCTTTCCTTATTCAGTTTTCCATCAGACAAAATATCTGAAGGAAAACTCCTTCCTCTTGTCACTTTTCTCAAAGGGCAATTTCCCTTCAAGCTTCTTGTCTTTGCCCCTTTACTTCAACTGGATACCCTTGGGAAGGGCATTTTAAGCCAAAAGTGCCCTTCTAGCTTATGGAAATGGTCCCTATATTTCTCAAAGTACCCTTTGCAAGGGCATTTTGAGCCTCTGGTTTCCCTTCAGAACTTTTGTATTGGTCCTCACATCGACAAAAAGCCCTTGCAAGGTCCATTTTACCTTCAAACATACCCTTTGAAAGTTTTGTAAAGGTCTATTTCATCTCTGAAGTGCCCCCCACAAAGGTACATACCCTTCGGGGAAATTGTAAATGACCCTATAGAACGCCCAGGTGCCCTCTGTGGAAAAACACTTACCTTAAGAAGTGTCTAAGACTAATTCAAGCTCTTCTGAAGGACTTACTCAAAAAGCTTTGAAGCAAAGATGTATAAAAAATTTGATTGTTTCTTCCTTACCCTTTCGGGTTTGTGAATGACTCCAACTCATGAAAGATCATTAGTCAAGTAATCCCACAAACCCAAATTGAACTGCTCTGACCCTTATCGGGTTTCTCTTCAGCTTCAACTTATAAAAGTCATAAGACAAGTCCCCTCGTAACCCTGAAATGCATTGCTCTAACCCTTTTAGGTTTTTGAATTGCTTTTACTCATGAAAATTAGAAAGTAAAGTACTTTGAAAAACCTGACTTGCATTGGAATTGGCCATAGACCCTTTTGGGTTTGTCAAGTGCTCTTGTTTATTACTTGTAAAGCTTATAAGTAATGTTGTTCTGAGAACCCGATTTGCTCTGTGAGTGCTAAAAAATACCAATGCTTGATGAGACAACACCTGCACCTGCACAAAAGCAACTTTTCCTTGATTTTTAAAGGGTTAAGACCTAGTTACAAGTCAAAAGGTCATTAAAAACAAGGTTTCAAGGGAAAACAGAGGGGGGAGGTGCCCATTTTGGCATGTAGGATTCAAAAAATGGTCAACAGTTGTGATGTGTGAATCTTCAAATAAAAAAATGAAGTAGATCAGTTCTTACTAGATATGTTATATCTAAAATAAGAATGTACAAAAACTAAGAAAAGAAAGAGAGAGGAATGAATACACCTCACCAAGTATGCAAACTAATACAAAACCTATTGTGATGTTGGATTGTGTTGAGTATGTGCTGAATCAAGAGTAATATAATGAGTAGAGCTAAGTGCTCAATTCTTTGGAATGTGGATCAAGAATGCAAAAGTTAGCCCTTTGGATCCATCATCACCAACTAAGTGAAGTTAACGAATCATGTATGTGCTAATTGATGTCTAGACTGTGTGTCCAATCCCTATGAATAGGTAGCTTAAGAATATAAAGGTTGGCCCTTTGGATCCATTGTTACCCTATGAAGTGAATATATGAAGTGATACCAGTATAAAATAGATGTCATATGAGATGGCTCATGGAGCCTATGAATGTGCTAAAAATTTGACACTGTGGTGTGGATAGCCAAATGTGTGCTAGAAACTAGGCCACTCTTGACCACTTTGAAAGATGGAGATTAGGATTATATGAAAGCCACTCTGAAACTAATGTACTAAGATTATATGAAATCCAACTTGGGAACTCAAGCACTCAAAAATCTAAACTTGTATGAAAGTTTAACTTGAATGTGATGCCAACCACCTATAGATGGAGTAAGGCATGCAACTTTTGAGAATACTTGGAATAAAATGAACTTGGAAATAAAATAAGATCAATTGTGTTGTGCACATTGCCCCCAATCGCTAATGTATGGAACATGGATTCTGGTCTAGAAGTTATGCCAACTGCTTAATATAAATTGAAAGTGAGAACTATCATATCGTGCAAGATAACCCCCTGTATCTGAGAAAATTGTGTTGACTATTATGGATGATGATATTTTGATTGATAGGAGGTTTTATCTCTATGATAAAGCCCCTTTTTTATGCCCCCTCTTTTAAGGGTAGGAGTGATAAACTTGCAATGACTTCCCTTAAAAAAAAGAGTCCTATAAGTGTGTTAATTTTGAAAAGATATATGATATAGCATTTGATATTTGATAATATGTTTCAAGATATAGCAAATGTTTGTATCGAGGTATTGTTAGATCAACAAGGGTATGCCTAGATAGATATAACGATGTGAAAGCATGTATAATGTACTGAACTAGAATTGGAAATGTTTATTTTTTGTTAGTTTTTAGTTGGAGGGATGGAGCATGATGTCGATCATGGCATCTAATAAAGTAAAGAGAACGCATGATATGGATCATGGCATTGAAAAAATTGAGAAGCAATCACATAACAAAAATAAAAATCAAGAAGAATACAAGGGTGGCTAAGGGGACATACAAACAAGGGACATGGGCACATGTCACTCAAACTAGAAACAAGCATGGAAGTCATGTCCAAATGCCACATACAAATATAATTGAAACAATCAAAGTTGGCACACAGGCCACATGCACATAGAGGATTACAAACAAAGGACATTGGAAAATGTCCTAAGGCATACACATAAAAAAGAAGCAAAGAACATTGGCAAATATCCTAAGGCACAAGTAGGAGACAAACAGGAACTGGAAAATGCAATCACACAAGCTACGCTAAGCAAGTAGAGAAAGCATGTAATAACTGGAAGGATACAAGCACATCTAACTATTGAAAGCAATTGTGAATGTAAAACATGTGTAGTATAAGACAAGATATATGCTAAGGGATGCACCTGTGCTAAATACTAGTGAAATATTGATATGATATTCTGTGTAAGCTATAAAGTAATGTACATCAACATGATAACTCATAGTGTGTAGTGTAGGAATTATTGTTTCCAAAATCAGCTTAGCTCATTTTTGGGAACAACCCCCTACGAAACTTGTCTGTTTCGTCTTTTGTCTCTCTAAGTTTGTTTTCAAGGTGGGCTTTTCTCATTCTCGTCTTGGTCTACTTAGAACTTCCAAAATTCGTGAAACACGTCTTCCCAAAAGTGAAGGCCATTACGGTCTCTAAACGTTTTGAGAACCAAATCCCCTTTTTAGACTACCTCTCCTAAGAGTTAGTCTTTTCTTCCCTTTCCCTGCAGGGGCGGCAAATTTTGCCGCCTCTACATTTCCCTTGTTTTTGTGCAAGGGCGGTAAATTTTGCCGCCCTTACATTTTTCTCTGCAAGGGTGGAAAATTTTGCCGCCCCTACACTCTAACATGCAAGGGTGGCAAATTTGCTGCCCTTACACAGATTTACCAGAACATGCAAGGGCGACAAAATTTGCTACCCTTGCATGTCTCGGTAACCGTGCATGGCATTTATGGCCGCATGCGGTGGGTTGTTGGGGTGGGTTTTTCACCCCATATAAGCTGATTTGAGCCTATCTTTCCTCATTACTTCCTCTTCTCCTCCTGCCTCTTGCATTTGAGCGACCCAACTGACGAGTTAAAGTGCGTTTTGGCAGATTCAACCTCGTAGCGCGCACAGTTTCTCAGTTAGGTTTTATTTTTGGCATTTTTTTTCTTTCCTATTTTTGCTTAGAGTTAGTTATTGCTTTTTGTTTTTCTTTTCTTTTATCTTTCCCTCCTGCCCGCGTACTTCCTCGCCACCTTGCCGCGGGCATGGTTTTCTCCCCCATTTTGGCCCACAGATTTCTCTTCCCTTTAGCCCACGTTTAGCCTTAAGGGTGGAAAAATTCACCACCCATGTCTTCAACTGAGAAATAGTTCCTTGAAGGGGTGGCAATTTTCACCGCCTTTTCTTTTACTTCTTACCCTCCTTACAAGGGCGGCAATTTTTGCCGCCCCTGAAGACCCCCTTGCATAGGCGGCAAATTTTGCCGCCCTTACCCCCCATTTTTTTTCTCCAGACTGCAAGGGCAGCGAAATTCACTACTTATGTAGCCCATCTTTGCAAGGGCGGTGAATTTCACCACCCTTACACTCTTTTATCTGGGCATACAGGGGCAAAAAATTTTGCTGCCCGTGTATTTCTCCCCTGGATTTTCCTAACTCCCAAGAATTTTTTGAGTTGTCCTTTTCTTTCCTTTTCTTCCTCATTTTTCGCTCCTTCTTTCAACCCGGCCTATTTAAGTGACCTTCATGGTCATAATCACTCAGAATGCATTTTCCCCATTTGTCATCTCTCTCTCCTAATTGTTATAATCATGACTGCAGTTCAATCAGCGAACTCTTGCACATCTGCTCCCATCTGGTCGAGATCATTCCCAATGACAGAAGCGTCTCCCAAGAAGGCAAAAATGATGAAATACAAGTATCAGGGCATCCTCCCCCTCACTTTTGTCACATCCAATGTTGATGATATCTGGGACACTGAGATCGGCCACGTGGACATGGCCGAATTCCTAACCTGCACAAAGGCAACAAACCCCAGCACCGGGATGAAAAGGATCATCGAGAGCAACATCCACCTAGTGGCCACCTTTTCGGTAGTAGTGCATCATATTAAATTTGTCCTCCAATGCGTGCACTTCTAAAATAAAGAGACTAGGATGGTCTCAGACGCCAGCGGCAACATGGTGATTCGGTTGGACCCCGAATTCATCGATAAAGTGTTCATGTGCCCTCTAGCCACTGAAGTAACTAAGATCGACTTCGTGGATGCATAGAAGGAGTATGATAAAGACCCTGAGAGGGAAAAGAAGGTCATGAACTATAAGTGGTTAAAGACCCCCAGGACCAGCCTCTCCAGATGGCCAAAGAACTTTTTGAGGAGTGATTTTGTCGAAGAAGTTGGTGACTTGATCACCCTTTTAAGCAGAGTACGAGGCCTCCCATCCTCTTCACAGTTCCATGAATAGATGTATCCATTCATCAAGATCATCCTTCAAGGCAAGCAAGCCATCTTTTGGGGAGAGCAAATCAACAATGCCCTCCACAAGTAGTTAACCAAAGTATAGACTTCCTTCAAATTCTACATGACTTTGTACCTGGTTTATGTAGCTGTCGCAATGCAATCTTTCTCAAGATTAACTACTGAAGGAGATAGAAAGACCACCCTGGTCTACTCATATTATCCTCAAATGATGTTTTAAGGGTCAACTCGTCACTTCAAGAGGGTAAACGATGCCTTTTTCACTGTATTTTTATGTATCTTTGACCCACAGCTCAAGCAAAAGAGAATATCATGCGAGGCCTGGGCAGTGGTCAATGATTACGGATGCATGTTCCTTCAGTTCCCCATATTTTGTTATCTTCAGGTCAGATTTTACCAAGGCTACCCCTACATGCTCCCCAGGTTCCCTTCAGATAAATTAGTTCTAATGGAACTTTGCCAACAACTGGTTGTCGTGCATACTAGACAGATGGAACTAAAGAGACCAAGTTTCAAGTTTCTAATTGAGATTGGTAGATATTCTGTTGTAACGTCAACTAAAGCCAAGGTCATGGAAACTGAAATATAGATGGTTACTTTAAAGCCATTCAAAAGATGAGAAAAAATTGACTACAGGGGAGTTAAGGAGAAGATCAGAAGGAAAACTCAGTCCCATGAACCAATGATTGAAGATATCTGGGTAGATCTGAGGACAACTGAGGAAATTAGGAAAATGGACTATTGCAGGCTGACACTGGAGCAGATTGAATATCTCAGGCTTGCAGAGATCCCCTCTGGTCTAACCGATGATGGGAACATCATAAATAGCAGGTATCTGGTAGAGAAGGTTGTTGGTTCCCCTCTCCCTCTAGTTCAGTGGTCTCAGAAGGAGCTGACTTCTCTGAGAAAAAGATTTGAACCAATATTGGCTAACACCAATGATTGGTTAGCAGCCAAAGGAATCACCCTGAGGGAATTTGTTACAGGTTTAGAGGCTGAATACCAGGCAGAATTAAAGAGGAAAGCAGAAAATAGAACTAAAACAAAGGTGATGTCCCTTCTCCTTCTAGGCCTCACAAGCCTAGAATCATCTTTGTATCTAAGAAACCTAAGGCCACTGAAGAGCCTATAGCGGCAACAAAAAGAATTGAGGAATAGAGCCCTCAGGCACAGGCAGCTCAGCCCATGGAGAAAGATGATCAGCCATCAGGGCAACCTAGCATTGGACCTCCACTCTCGCAAGAACAAGCGCAGCCGAGCAAGAGTATATCTCCTTCTCCCCCTCAGTCTCTTGTGGTTCCCTCTTCTCCCATCTCTCATATCAGTATTCTCTCCTTTGGAGCTGCTTCTCCTTCTAGGGTCATATTTGGTGATCCTCAGGGCCCTTCTGGAAGTTCCCCTCGCTCTTCTGGATCCATTCCAAGTCTATCATCTCCTTCCTTCAACTTGCCAGCAAGCCCTGCACCCGAGCCAAAATCATTAGTCAATGCAATTTTACCAGTTACTCTGACTACAACTACTGTCACCACTAGCAGTGTGGAAGCTATTATAGTAACACCAACAGAGACAACCATTGCCACAACAGGTACTTCTCTCCCGCCTTGGATGTCTGCTTTCACTCTGAAAAGAAAGAAGATGGCCATCTCCCCAGATGAGTTCGACTTTGGCAAAATAGTGCCGGTGAAAGCAAAGGCTCCTAAGAGGCCAAGAATCCTCTCCAAATTGGTCGAAGAAAAGGGACAAATTTTTTTGGAAATTGCCAAGCCTCCACAAGACGCAACCCTTGAGGGTTTCGAGATGAGCAACTATTCCATCTCTCGTGTTGAACTTGGCAAAGTTACTCACGAAGGTGTGAAAAGTGATCTTCAGTCGGCTATGGACATCATGGTCCATAAATTTGACAGAGAGAAGGAGATGAAGGATTATTACAAAGCCAAAGCAGAGCAGCTAACGGCAGTAATAAAAAGGTTCACTCTTCCTTCTGAAGCAGAAACTCCAGAGGTCTTCTCCGTGGATGACTCAATCATTCAAAAAGCAGAGAAGACTTATTTGAAAGGGAAAGTCCTGGAGGACTATATTGAAAAGATGCATACTCAGGGAGTTTCTCTGCTTACAGAAGTAGCAAAAAAGACAGGAAAAATGAGGAAGGTAAAAGCGGAACTAGATGACTTCGTCTCCCTCATTTCTCAAGAGATCGATAGTTCGGGAAAAGATCTTAACAGATGGAAGGAAATGAAGGACCTCAAGAAAAGCACCTTAATATCTGTCGGTGTCATCTCCAACAAGGACTCCTATGTGATATCAAGGAGTCACTGACCTTCAGAATCCAGGTACTCAAAGACTTAATTGATGATCTTAAAGCTTTCAAGGAAGCTAGTGAGAAGAGTGACCTGAGCCTGCTGAATAAATTAGAAGAGCTGCCATGCAACTTAACCTCTAAGGATAATCATTTCCTTTTGGCAGAAGAAATGATTCAAAATTTCAAGGAGATGGTTCAGAGAGATTTTGAAGAAAAATCCTTCTCAATGTCTACTGTGGACAACATTCTAGATGCTCAGTTAACTTTGGAGAATCTAAAATCCAGGTTAACTGGCCACGCTAAAGCCATCACAGCATTGAAAGACGCAATGATCAGAGCCAAAATCATCTCTAAGAACACGGTTGCGCTAGACAGCATCAAAATTCAGGCATCCATCACAGTGTTTGATGCACACATGAAGAAATCTGGCAACAAAAATTGAATCTCTCTCCTTCTTTCTTCTTCTCTCTTTATGCACTTTTGTTTTGTGCAAAGGGTATGCAATTTTGAAAATTGTAATTACATGTAAATATTTCAAAAAAAATCTAAAAGTCAAAGATGAGTCATCTTTGACCAAGATATTTTATATATTTTATTATTTTCTCTTTTTGAGGATTTTCTCTCTATATATAGTGGAGACCTCATTTTGTAAATAATCTTGGATAATAGAAAGCAAAACAACTCTGCTGAAATTGAAGCAATCTTTGAGACTTTGAGCTCATTTTTGTAACTCATATTTTATTAAATGAATGAGAAGCAGGTTCATTTCAAACTTTGTGTTGAGATTGTCTGTGTTGTTTAGGAAACAATTCTTAAGTCCTTTTTCCTGATAATATCTTGTTTATCTAATTTAATAAGCAAAGTGGGTGTGTTAGTATTATCTGAGGGCATTTCTGGAAGGTAGAAGATAGACTTTGTGTTGCTTTTGTCTTTGAGTTTTAGTTATCTTTTGTAGTTTCAGGTGAAGACTTTGTGCTTCACTTCACTTTACGGTTGTACTTTTTCCGAATCGGTGAAGGAGACTACGCAAGACTTCGTGCTTGCGTGAGTGTTCTTGTGAACTTCGTCACTTCAGGTGATTTTTCTACTCCATGTTTGATACCATTCCTGAAAGAAGAGGAATGTTGTTGGCTGCGGACTAGGATTTCCCCCTTTTTGTTCTTTATACATTACTTCTGAAAAAAGAGAAGTAGATGCTGTGATACCACCCCATGTGTTATTTTCTACTTAATTATATACATATAGCAAGCGTATATATATTCAATAGGGAACCTCCCCTTGATGAGAGGAGAGATTTGTCCCTAGCTGATGCAATAAACTTGCACATCTGGATGACTGATCTCCCTATGTTGTGGTGATAAGAAATATTTTGGTCACCAGTTATCTGGCCGAAAAAATATTCACCCAACATGAATGACATAACCTAGATGGTGTAGTCATGTAGAAGATGCCTCTAGTGGGTATGTATAACAATGTATGTCTTGAATGTAGAAGTAAGAATGCCTCCTCTATGAGTAGAATGAAGCAATCAAATAGTTGGATGTCACTACACACACTCAAAGAAGATCAAGTGAAGCATGGTAATGTATAAAATTGACATACAATAGCATGAAACAACAAATGTAAGTCATAGCATGATAGTAATAATCTAAATCATGGATGATGCATACAATAAAAAAAAAATTGGTATTTTTGAATTATTTGAATGTTTTTGTATTTTGAAATTTTCGTATTGTTTTTGTATTTTTATATAAGCTATATACATTCAAGAAAAAGAGATGATGTACAATCAATGTTGAAAATAAGTGTTACTAACCGATGAGTCTCGGATGAGACCCCCTATCATGGTATCTTATATCAAATAGTGGAATCATGCGTGATTGTGAAGCACAATTGAATGGATGAGAATATGACTCTGTATATTTGGATTCATTTTTGGTATCTTAAAAATCATAATAACCTATATTGTTCTACTCATCATTATCATCTTGATTTTGAACCAATGGAATGCTAGTGTTGACTGTTGTTGTATCTAGATCTTTTCCTTTGATAAATTGTGTCTGTGAATGATTTTCTTTAGGATATTCAATAAATTCCAAACCCCGGTGACAAACATTATCATCTGCTAGAATAGGAGTAGTAATGCCTTGAGCATGCTTGCCTAACCCTTGACCTTGATAATCAAACTGTTGTAGATATCTTTGACCAAACCCATACTCCTTTAAAAGTTGAGCCTCATTTTGGAGAGGTAGATTTGCATATTTTTCATGCGTGACCTATGTTTGTGGTATTGTTTATTGATTGTATTTTACTTGTTGATCCTTTTGTTGTTTTGAGTTCTACTTTGGTAACCACTTTTGTACTATTTTTGAATTTGACCTTTTGTGAATGTGTTCCTGTGTTGTTGTGGATTGCTTGACTAATTTACCATGTATAAGGTCCTCATTAACAATTATCTATTGTATATGATTTTTCAATGCCAAACATGTATCTGTGTGATGCCCATGCATTCTATGATATGCATAATAATATCTAGATCTTCTCACTAGATGCAGAGGAGGTAGTTTGATTAAGTTAGATTTCACCATTTCCCTTAGTATCTCACTTGAAATATTATTTGATCTGAATGCTTTCTAAATCACTAGTTGTAGAGTGACTTTGTTGTGATTTGTTGTTTTGATATGTAACATTGCTTACAAGCAATTGACTAGGTGAAGGTGCATATACGTGATTGACACTAGGGTGTCTTTGAAGCTTTTGTATTGTAATATGATTTTGTAATGTTGTGATATTTTCATGTAATAGTTGATTCTACATTTGTAAATCTGAAAATAGCTTGCTCATGCTAGTGTTTTGATTCCTTAGAGTCTCACAAGTGCAAACCTTAGTTGTTTTCGATTGGACATGTAAGCACATATGCCAAAGAGATTTTAAAAAATATGTAGGCTGAATGTATGCATTAGGATCAATAGTAGATTCTACCTCACCTTTTGGAGGGGTGATATCATGGACCTGGTTAGAGGGAAAGTAACTATCACCCTCTTGAGGGAGAGGAGGAGAAAGGATTTCTTTCCTCTGCATAATATAGGACATTAAATCAAGAGTACCCAAAGAAGCATATACATCTAGGTAAAAACTATGCATATAGGCTAAAAGACATGTAAGTGGAATTATAAATTGTATAACAATATGATTATAGAGAACATTCCACATGAAAGATAGCAAACAAGGGATATAAAGCATGAATTTATGCATGTATGCATAAGAAACTGTGACATGTGCTATGACATTTCTAATGTGTTTAGCACGATAAACTTGTATATTTTTCCCTATGAGAGATAGAGAGCAAAGGGTAGAGAGAATGGATTTTTGCAATAGTGCATAAATATATTTGACATGTATTATAATATTTGTGACGTGTTTAGCATGATAAGCTTGAAATTTTTTCCATATGAAAGATAGAGAATATGCAAAAGAAATATTGAAATCTTGTGCAAATTTAGCAATGCATTTTGTAATATCATCCCTTATTATGAAACATAAGCATGAAATGCAAAGGATGAAGCTTTGTACTAACATATGATAGACTTCATCATTCATGTACATGATAGGGCCCATTATGGTTTCCTTGTTATTTGCAAGAAATGTAAGAAAAGTTTGTAAATAAATGAGCATCATTTTTGTAATTTGATTATGGATGTAAGGTGATACCTCAACAAGCACAAAAAAAAGAGTTAGTACATGCAACTAAAGATTTTTCCAAATTTTTATTTGTAAAATACTATGAACTTTTGAATTTGAGGTTGATTTTTCTGAGTTAAATATGCAACTAAATGTAGAAAATGATTGGAAAAATCTTGGAAAATAACTGGGAATTAGTTGATGCAACTAGGGTTTTGAATAAAATTTTCCAAAATTAGTGCAGTAAATTGAAAAAATTTATAGAAAATTTGTAGTTTTAATTTTGAAAAATTGAGGAAAAATCTAAAAATATCTCTAAAATTAATAGTATATTTTTCCTAGTGGTTTAAAAGTGTTTGTAAGCAAATAGGACCTAGTATGTGCAAACTAGAGTTTGAAAAGAATTTTTTCAAAATTAGTATAGTAATTTTAAAATTTTGTTATGATTTTGTAAAATTTAGCTTGAAAATTTAGGAAAAATCTAAAAATATTTCTAAAACTAGCAATATATTTTTCCTAATGGTTTGAAAGTGTTTGTATGCAAATAGGACCTAGTATGTGCAAATTAGGGTTTGAATGAATTTATTAAAAATATTTCAATTAATCTATAGTTTTCTAATTTTTAAATTTAGGAAAAATTAGGAAAATATTAAAAAAAATTAGAAATAATTAACCCTTAGGGTTTTTGTGCATAAATTCGAAGTAAGTCAGGTTCACCAAATATTTTATCCTTTTAGTAAATTAATTAGTTTAACTCCTAATTAAATAAAGGATCTGAGTATAGTAAATTAGTCAATAAATATGCTTTGATTAACCTAATAATTTGTGGAAATAGATAGTATTTTACCTTTTTTTAAATATAGTAATAGGAAAGAGAATATTCAACTTAGCTTATTTTTTACTGTACTAGACTGAGACAAATTTTGATACTAGAGGGGTAGGACTGGGAAACAAGTTGGAACAAACCTGTAAACTTCATTTTTGAGCTGGATAGTAGCACCGTAAAGTGGACACCCTAGTATCTAGCACTATAGTCCTTCTCTGGTGCTAGTGTCCTGAGGGTAAGAGATTTTTGGGTTCTTTTCAGAATGTTTGTGTTACACTGCCACTAAAATTTTAGGTTTTGGGACCTCAAGGAGCTCGTTGTGTGCCTATTTCAATCTTCAATCCTCTTATGAGCTCCTGGTACTTGAACTTGAACACAAACTTGGGAAAATAGAGGGGGGTTTAGTGTGTAAAAGATATGATAGATGTACTTCACACCCCATGTGTGGGCACACTGCCGACATAACAATACTCCGAAGAGGGATCAAGCTAATGTAATTCTCCCATTGAAGTGCTTGGTGTAAATACTGTATGATGTATGCAACTAGATGTGAAATTGGATGTGATTTTTATGACTAGGGACTAGTTTGAATGCTTGAATGAGCTTGGAATAGTCTTGGAAGGTTATATGTAGAGAATATGGAAGAGTGCTTAAGTGTAATTATTTGTATACTTGTTTCTTTCCTGTGAATGAGTGCCAACCCCTCTAAATGGAATTTGAATGGCCCTTTATAGGGAAACTAATGATTGTGGGTTAAATGAACTTGTATTAGGATGATAGGAAAAAATATAAGTATTCAAGAAAATCTGATCATTAGAGGTAAAGATGAACTTGGACAATAGCGTCGAAAATAGGACACCCCTATGTTTGGTACTATAGTCTTCCCCAAAAATGTTGTCCTGAGACTAAATTTTTTTTGGGTTTTGTTCAGCTACTCAGTATGACCTCGTGTACCAAATTTTAGGTCCTAACTATCAACACAACTCCTTGTAGATCTGATTCTTTGTGTGCTTGTGTTTTCTATGTAATTTGAGGAAACTTCAACAAATGGGAAAAAGGGTTGAGTGAGAAATAAAAAGGACCTATAGGTTGGGTGCTATTATCCATGCCTAAGTCATCCAAATTTGCATTTTATATGATTATAAAGACTTGTATTTTTGCCTTTTGTTTTTTGAAGAAATAATCATTCCTAGCTTTCCAAACTTCCCAAAACCAATGTGGGAGAGCAAGGTACCATAAGAAGGAGAGGGAAGGAAGATTCCAAGGTGGATTCAATTGGGAAATAATATGGAGTTGGGTTTTACCCATGCCACATTGAACTTATGAAGGAGAAGCTCAAAAATATTTGAGCCAAAGGGACAAGCCAAAAGAAGGTGTTGAACCAATTCCTCAGAGGATTGACAAAGGGAGCACCTGTTTGGGATTTTCATTCCATGCTTAATCAGGTTTTTAGTAGTTAGGATTTTATCTTGAGTAGCTAACCAGATAAAGATGTTGACTTTTGGACTGAGGTGTTTGATCCAGAGAGGTTTCCAATAGTCCCAATCATCATCCAAATCCATATCCATAAGGTTTCATAATTTCACCACAAAGTCCCCACTATAATTTATAGGCCAAATAAGGAGGTATTATTTATAGAAGATGGGAATGTGAAACTGAAGAAGCTTAACATTAAGGAGATGGGTCTCTTGAAGGACTTTCGCATTAGCTAATTCTAGGTGAAAAAGTTTTCAATTTTTGATGCCATCCTTGCACGACCAGTAATATTTGACCTTTGATCCCAAAGAGGCTATAAAAATTAGGATGAGGATGTTCCAAGGGGAATTAGAAACTAAAGGGGACTAGGAGAGCTAGGGGTCATCCCAAAACTCAACCTTTTCACCATTCCCAACCTGCCATCTAATGCCTTTCCATATAAGACTCTTGTAACTATAGATGGATTTCCAGAATGTAAAACCATCACAAGGTCATTTATCCCATAAGAAATTATCTTCATTTCTACCTTCCAAATACTTATCCTTAATGATTTAGGTCCAGTGGTTTTCCTCCTTCATGACTTTTCAACCCAATTTGATAGTGAGGTCTTTATTCATACTTTTAACCTGCCAAAGCTTGAGCCCCCAATTAGCTTTGGGGAGGTAGGCTTTGTCCCAAGGAACAAGAAATAATATAAATCTATCTTTTGATCCTCTCTAGAGTAAATTATGTTGTATTTATTCTACTTTGTTTGTTACTTTACTTGGAATGTGAATGAGGGACATGAAAAACATTGGGATGCTTTAGATAGAGCTTTTGAGTAGATGGAGTTTCCTTATCCGAGTCAACAAGTGGCCCTTCCATCTTGAAAGTTTATTTTAAATTATTTCCACCAGCAGGTTCCAAAGATCAAACTACATTCTACTATTAAAAAGCAATAATCTAAGGTAGGTGGATGGAAGATTATTGATTTGGCAGCCTAGAATTGTCGAGTTTCTTTTGGAGGCTGATAGGGGTACTCAATAAGAAAATAGAGATTTTTTTGAAGTTAATGAATTGGTTTGAAACAAGCTCATAGTCTAAGATGATTTTATTAAGAGCCTTGAATTCCATAAGGGTAGCTTCTCTCAGGAGGAACATGTCATCCATAAACTATTCATGGGTAATTGGGATAGTGTTTTATGCTACTTTGATACCTTTGATGATTCCTTGCACTCTAGCGGCCTAAAGGCTTCTTCCAATATTTTATGCTAATAAGATGAAAATTTAATGGGAAATATGATCTCTTCCAATATTTGCACACTGTGGCCTCAACTTCATCATGTATAATTTCCCAGAACTATTGGAATAAGAATGGGGGAAAGCCATCTGACCCAAGAGCTTTATTTATTTCCATTGAGAAAACTACCACTTTGATCTCTTTTGGGAAAGGGGGCTTGAGAAGTTTTGAGTTCTATGATTGGGAGATAATATTGGGGATATTTTGTAATAGCCTCTCTTCCAGGGGGTCATATTGCATGTTTTTACCCTTTAGCAAGTTCTTGAAATAATGAATGATCTTTCAATTTATATCATCCTCATCTTTACATTTCCTACCATTCTCCAAAATCAATTCAGATATTCTATTTGTGTTCCTATTTCTAGATGCAGAGTGGTGGAAGAATTTTGTGTTCCTGTCACCTTCATTTAACCAAAAGCATATATATTTTTGTTTCCATAAATCTCCCTCCTTGGATTCAAGATTATGATAATTAATGAGAATATATTTTTCCAAGGTTGCCAATTACTCATTAGATTCGTGGGTGGAAATGTTCTCTTTTAGCTTCTACAAATGCTCCTCCAAGGATTTATTTTAGTTGAAAATACTCCTGAAGACCTCTTTGTTCCAAGATTTTAGATTGATCTTTAAGTGATTAAGTTTCTTTACCAAAATGAACATATTGGAACCAAATAAGGATTCTGTTCACCAATCCTTAATGGAGTCATGAAGGTCAGGATGGTGCATCCACATACTTTCAAATCTAAAATGTCAGTTCTTGGGTTTGGAGACCTTTTCCCCATCAAAGGCAATAGGGTTATGGTCAGAACCAAACCTGGGTAGTGAAGATAAAGAACTAGTGTAGTGTATATCCCAATTAATAGAAACTAAAAATCTGTCAAGTCTTACCTAGATTAAGTCCTCCCCAATTCTTCTATTTGACCATGTGAAAGGATTGCCTTTGAGATCCACATATACAAGACTTGCTTACGCTATAAAATCATTTAAATCAGCCATACTTTATGTGAAGTCCATTAGTCCACCCTTCTTTTTCGGTAAGGTTAGAGGAGAATTGAAATCTTCAACAACCAACCATTTTCATTTTTTGTTGAGTCTCCTAAAAGTTACCAGTTCCTCCCAGAATTTCTTCTTACTAGGTCTAGAGTTTGGGGCATAAATATTATCCATTCTTCATCATTTTTTCTATCCTAAAATTATACAATAACATAGTTGTTGCTACGAATTAGGGCTTCTCCTTCTAAGTTTTGAGATTCCATAAGACAACTAACCCACCTATCCATTTAAAATAGAGCTAATGCAACTAGCATTTATCCATATATTATCACTACATTAGTTAAAATAATCTACAAACATCTTTGTCTCTTGAATCAATAGTATAAGAGGATCATTCCTTTTTTGCAATTTCCTTACCAATCTTTATTTGCTAGGTTTGTTGAGCCCGTCACATTCCATGATATGAACATCATTTCTTTAATGTGATGAAATGGTTCTTAAGGGTTTTTTAATTACCCTTGGTTGTCTCATTTGTTGTTTCCTTATTTCTAACTAATTGATTTGGTGATATTCCTAGATATAATGGTGCTTCTCCCACATTAGTCTTCTTTTTTCCTTTTCTGGTTTTTGTCTATGTCCATATTCCCTCTTATGTCTTTTGATCTTGTATTTGGGTTTTAGAAGAGGGACATTGCCCATTTTACTTATTATTAGCTATCAGATCCTTTGAAATTTGAGACACTTGACATTCCTTAGGTGAAGCTATACGATCAACATTCTCGCTCGTGAAAATATTTAGGAGAGGGCTTCGATGAATTTATTCTTCAACACTGTTGGGCTCCTTCTTGTCTCCATTTTTGGGACTACTCCAGACTGGGCCATGGCCTTTTTAGTTTTTCATAGTTAGAAAATATTGTAGGATTAGTGAATTCGAACTTATTGATGGGGTATTTTGGATAAGGCTCTTTTTTGCTAAGTTTTGACAGTCAGCCTTTCTTTTTTCTACCAATTTCAAGCTTGTTGGGGTCATACATGACTCACTTAGGAATGCTTCTACCACTTTAGTCAATGTGGCTTGTTCTTTGGTGGGGGTATGTGTCTCATTCATGATATTTTTGAGACCTGGCGCTGAATGAACATGCCTTGGGACACACTGATTAGGGGGAAATTGAGGGGACCTAGGTTGGGGGCCCTCAACCTTTTTAAATAGAGTTGTAATTCTGTTGGAGTAGTAGGAATGAATTTCTTGGCCCATAATTGTTTAGCATCTTGAATTGGTTGGCCAATTTGGGGTAGTCTTTAGCTGAATGGCTAAGGATATTACACTTCTTACAAATATTTACAACAATTTCATAATTGATAGGTTGATTCTATTCCTCATATTATTATTTGATCTTGATGGAGTGAAGAAGGGGTTTTCCCATCATTATGAAGACATTGAATCTTTTTGCCACCATATTTTGTATTGATTTCATGATTGGATACATGGATATGGGTTGGCGCAAGGTTCTTGTTATTCCCAAGATCAACTTAGGTTCTCAATATTTTAAGGGGAGCTCTAGGAGGAGTACCCACATGGGAATGTCTTCCAAGGCTGAACTACTTAAATTGGTGCTTGTTTTCCATCTTCTAATGCTGATATTAGATTTACTCATGAACCACAGTCCTTCTGCTAAGACCCTAAAATAGTCTTCTTGGTTAGTGAAGTTAATGAGGAATAAATTTTTTGCTAGTGTAACTGCTTATAGTTAGCCTTTAAGTTTCCAACATTGATTTGCCCATTTTCTAAAGGAGTCAATATTAGGTCTGAAACCATTAACTTTGGCCAAAATGGAGTTAGCAAGATTTGAATCTACCTTTTCAACAATAGTGTCAGGGATGTTAATGCATACCTCATTATTTTCCACCAAGGGCTCTGGCTAGAAGTTTGATGAGTTGTGTCCAAATAGCCTTTTACCTAGGACCCGATCCACCTAGGAAAAAGGGGATTTTGGAGTGGTCTGACTAGGGATAGATTCACTTTATAGTGGGTCCCTTTTGTTGGTAGGATCCTTGAAAACACCAATTCCAGTGACTTCCTCATCTTTCCTGATTCTAACCTCACCACCTCATGAGCCATCCTTAACTTCTGATGCCACTTCCTAGTTTTCACGCCCAAAATCTAATTTAAAATATTGGTTTCCCTCTGCCTCTTCTCTACCTTCTGCCTGTTCTCCACTCTCCATGAGTTTGAAATTTTCTCTGCCCAAATATGGGAATTATATTCATAATTAAACAACAAAAAGGGGTTTAATCATATGTAAACCATGATAATGTGTTAAGTTTTACTATTCATTGTCTCTAAATAGGAAAATAATAAATTTGGCCAAGGTCATTTTTTTAAAATTTATTAATTAGATATTATATCAACAAAAGTACCTTATTAGAATATTAAGTTAAAATTTTATGTTGATTAATTAATCATTTCACATAAAAAAAACATTTTGTTATTTGGTCTCAAAAGTTTGCAACTTCAAGGGTTACAATTGCCACTACTATCTAAGTGGTATTTTTCAGATAGGTAACTTGATCATTTCCTCACTCATTTTGCTCCTCTAGTTATTTCTCCTTGTCTTCAAGTTCTTGAGGAACCATATTTTCATGAATGGATTTATGTATAAAAGGTATTAGGGTAAGATCAAAGATATAATCACTTTGTCCATAGCATAAAGGGAAACTCCTAAGAACAAAATATTTCTTCGTAACTAGTTCATTTTCAATATGGGGTAAATCATTCCTCATCTAATCAAGTTGAAGGGGTCTTTAGGATTCATGAGCATTCTAATTCTATTCCTCCTATAATAAGTCTTAACCTTTGGTGGTGAAGATGCATAAACTATGGTGGAAACAGTCTTATCAATGCTCTTCAACATCTCTCAATATAAGTGTTAATATATCTATCATAAGAAATGAGTAGTTCCACAACCTAAGTCCAAGTGTTGAAACATGTTCTTATATAAAGTGTGGGGAGTGCCAAAAAATTATGAACTGAAAGTAATAATTCAAGTTTACACTTTCATTCATTACTTAAAATTACATCAAAGGTTTACACCATGATTAGATCATCATCAATAATAATTGTTTCACTTAGAGTTACATGAATAGATATTAGTGTAGAACATACAATAATATTTATGTATACAACCCTTTGGTTAGTCAATTTAATTACATCAACTATAATGTATGATAATTCCCAAAAGTATATAATTACAAGAGTTATAAGGAAAATATATTCTATTGTTTCCTTGTCACACCAACAAGACTTACTAACAAGAGGAAGAGGAATAAGGCAAGATAATCCCTACCAATAACAAACCAAGATCTTGATCTACCCAAACCATTCAATGATATATTTCACAAGCCAAATGAAACTTTTAATTATAGGGAATCACGTATTAGTACGCAAAACCACAAATGCAACTAAACATGTATATTCCTATCTTAGTTTGAGCATACAATCATATAGGTAATCTATTCGAAACTACAACATAATATATCAACTATATATTTCTATCTTAGTTTGAGCATACAATCATATAGGTAATCTATTCGAAACTACAACATAATATATCAACTATATCCTTTAAGTATATTTCCATGTTATTTACTCTATCACATGTTATGTTTAAATGTTATATATTTACTATAAATAATATCAATGTCATGCTTATATGTAAAATATCTCTTTCTCATATTGCAAAGTCATATTGTGACAATGATCCACGAAGTGCATCCTTAACATACATCAAAGTGATGAATTCATGTTAATAATTTTATTACTTTAATTATTGACTAAAGGCTTATTAAATCTTCATGATTTATTTAAAGAATTATATTTAACAAGAGTGACAATTAGAACACACACAATGTGAATTTTTTTAATCAAAGATTTATTCTAACAAGGACAACATGTTTACCATTAACATGGTGGCCAATATATACATATATAATAAATTTTCATATATAATACTAACTAGTATTCATATTGCACAATAATAATTAATCATTTACACAAGTATCATAACATAATGTTAATGTCTCAATCTAAGAATCCATCTAATGAAATTAGCATATTTACTATTAACATTGTTTTTAATATATCCATATATATAATTAATTTAAATATATAATATTTTTCATATACTCCATAGGTTTATTCTCTAACTTTCCATCAATAAAGTGTAAATGTTGGTTTACGACCCATTACATTTATGAGCTTTTGGTAACATCTACCGAACCAACCTTGGCATTGCTCTACTGTATGCATACATGAAAAAAATCCATTATTAGAAATAAATAAAGATTCCGCTCTTGTTCCACATAAAATTCAACTAAGAATACTTGAGGCTTAATTCATTTGTGTACTATCCTTATATTTGAGATTGATGTTATTGGGATGCGCCCTGGATTTTTTCAGGGCCTTCTTTTGGTTTGCTTGGTATTGATTTGCTTGGCAAATCATTGTGAATTTGGCTCCACTTTCGTTTGGCAGCGAAATTTTCCTGCCCCTCTGTTGTTTCCTATTCGTGGTGCTGTTGGGGTCACATTGATTCTGTGTATACTTTCTTCTCTTCCTTTGGATCGACCTCTTGTCTACATCGCTGGTGTTGAGGCTTTCGGAGGTGGGCAGATTCTGTTCTCATACATGGAGTCCCATGTTTTCCGTATATATTGGTCTCTTGCCTGGCCTCCTGGCTCTGCTGGTTTGGTTTCATATCGATGGATTGTTTCATAATTGGCGTCTTGGTTTTGTAGGTCGCTTCTCAGCCTCCCTGACGACTTATAGTTGTTTGGTTTTTCACTAGTGTTGTTTCTCAATTTGTGGAAGAAGAAGAAGAAGAATAAGCAGATTTTTTAACGTCTACGAGTCATATTTGTTTCTGCTTTGTATTTCTTCTTTTATTTAAAGATAGAATGAGTTCTCCAACTTTCTCCAAAGACTCCTCTATAAACAAATCATGTCAAGAAGTTGCTGTCAAGAAGTTCACATATTTTGTCTTGATGTCCATGTAAGTGTTGCAATCTAAAATAAAGTGTTTTTCAGATTCAACTACCCCCGCATTGCTGAGTTCACATATTCTCTCTTCCCAAGTTTCTTTAGGCCTTTTCCACCTTCCCGTTTCACATCGACGCTGATGGGAATTAGTTCTAAGCTGAGCAATCAGAATCTTAACTTTCTAAGGGATATTCGCTCCAATGTAAGCTGTTTGTTGATGATCACATGTGGAGTTGAACACCTCAAGGTAATAATTCCTCTTTCTCCCTAGAATACCACCTCACATAGACTTGCGGAATTTATATATGACAAAAGTTTTTATATCTTTGCTATCAATAGGACAAGTGTTCAAATAGATATTCCACTTAATCATCCACTTGTTGTTTTGCTTCATCCAAGACTGCTTTCTTTTGCTAGACACCTCGCTGAAAACCACCTTAAGGCACCTACTTGTTTCCAGCTGCTCAGTGCTTTTGAGATATCTTAATTGTTTTGCTTCATCCAAGACTTCTTTCTTTGTTGGACACCTTATTGAAAACCACCTTAGGCCATCTACTTGTTTTTAGCTGCTCAATTCTTTTGAGATATCTTAAGAGACGCACCATTGCAATAGCTTTCATCAGAACAATCGTTGTTTCAGTTAACAAGATTTCAATTTGTGAAAGATGAATTCACTATTTATTCATTTTCTTTTTTCTTTTTTCCCTAACATATTGTATGTTCGAAATGTAACCTCAATTTTAATTTAAAAAAATCAATTAAAAATCTAAATATACATATCATTTATTTTAAGTTATATAATTTACATTAATTTAGTAAATACCTTATAAAAAGAATAATTTTTAAATAATATGAGTTTTATGCTCAACCTATGCTCTCAACAATCCTTACTCAATCCCCTGATGTTAAAGTAGATAAACCTCCACATTCGTGCCAACTTACTTATTTCACTTGAGCTTAGGTTAATCAAATTATCATTTAAGATTTATTTTCACAGCCAAACAAATTCTCTTTGATTTTCATAAAGTTCATGTTTCGATACAAACATTCATTTTCCACTACCCTCTATACAAATCTAGCTTTCCTAATGTTACATTGAAGTTTTTATATAATTTTGGTTTTAATAATGTCATTCATAAATGGTAGATTATGATAAATTATTAATATTGATTATTTAATAAAATAATTAAAATAAATTAATTGTGGTGAAAAAATATTTAGTAAATATATCAATAGTTTATTTTTTATCATTCCCATAAAATATTTTAATTGGAGTCTACAATAGTTTGTCATTTCCCTCAATATATTATAATACATGTTTAATTAATTAAATTTACAAAGTAAGAAATTTGTCTATCCTTGAAAAATCAACATTCATTAAAACATGTCAACTAGTCATTGTTTCCTCAAACATGGTTCATTTTTCATTCTAAATTTACCCATATATTTTATGTTTATTTTCATATCATAAATTATCCAAAAAGAGGTATTTCAAATTTAAAAAATCACAAAATTTAATTGCACAACAGAAAGTCTAACTAATGGAATCAAAATTCATAATACATCAAAATTAATTACATAAAGAGGAGATCCAATTTTAGAAATAAATTCTAAAAATATATAATTTATTGCAATAAATGGGACATTCAAATATTTCCAAAAAAATATTAATTAAATACAAAAATAATACTATTTTAAAATCATATTTCACACAAACAAAACGATAATTTTTTCCTAATATTTTTTAATATTTTCTTCATCAAGAGGTCATCCAATATGTAGAAAAATAGTACTAAATTTTATTACAAAAATTAACATAATTTACTAAACTTAAAATGCCCAAAAAATTTAAATCCTTTCAGCATATTTTCTAGATTTAATAGAACAAATGGGGCATCTATATATACATAATAAAAACTAAAAAAATAACAATTTATTTTTCAAAATATGGACATCCAAAAATGCACATTAAATGCCCATAAAAATATAATTTTAATTTCCAAATGAGTGTGTCTAGATTTTCAAAATAAACCTTAAAAACCAAGTTTTAAAAATCTATATTCACACAATAAAAACCATAAAAAATAGGTTTGATCTATATAATAAAAATCCTTTAAAATAAAAATTAATTTACATAACAAAAACCCTTTAAAATTAGGTGTGATTTTCCAAATAGATCATCCAGATTAGGGTTTTTATCTAAAATTTATCTTTAAAATTTTTACATACAACTCATGAAAGCAAAAAAGCAAATTCCATATTTTAATTTTCATTATTTGCATTCTATTTTTCAAATAAGAAAAAACCATATTAAATAGTAGGACATATAAATCCCAACATTTTTTTTTTCTTTTAAACAATAAAATTAAATACTAAATTTTTTTTGTCACTTTTTAACTTGCCCTTTAATCTCTATTCATATAACACCTCCCCTTAAAAACCTCTAAATAAATTTGTGCAGAGTAAAAGCACGAAAAAATCTAAATGTTCTTCTCCATCTCCCTTCCCTAAATATTTTTCTCATTCACTTTCCAAATGACAATCTTTTATGTCATTTCCCACTTGTCTCCTTTTTACTTTCTTTTTTCCCATTTTATATTTTCTTTTATACTTTATTTTTGATTCTATAGTTTGTTTTCTATTTTTATTTTTGCTTTTGTTTTTCTTATTTATTTTCATTATTACTTTTTTTCCTAATACGTTTTTATTTTCTAAGTATTTATTGAAATACTTATAATTTTAAATCATCTACTTGATGATGGCTCAACAATTTTTATTTTTTCAAAAACTATTTGTGTTTGATCTACATTAATTTAATTTCTTTTTTTTAACAAAATGTAACTAGTTATTAACACTTGACTATTAAATATGACATTCGATACATTACATTTAGACATATATAAAATGTAAGGAAGGTAAATGTGACAAATATATGATTCATATGCAATTAATTCCATGAATGATTTAAAAATGTGTTGTCATCATCACTACACTTTTCTATTCCTCTCCTAACAAAACTAGTGCAAGAATCATTAGTAGTATATATGTTGATTTTTTTTCAATAAGCAATAATAAAATACATTATATCATATCATATAAATACATCATATTTAATCATGTGAATCATAAAAAATAAAAATTTATACATCTAAAATAAAACTTATTGTACACACTCATGTTTTAAAGAACAATAAAATAATCATATCACATCACATCATTATTCTATATCATAATACAAAATTCATCGAATCCAAATTACAACGAAACTCTATGGAATTCACATTGTTCATTATCAAATTATCATTTATCAAAATAAGTCTCAAAATGGGGTTGCCATAGTGATTTTAGGACTAGATGAATCTTGTTAGATCCCTTGGTTGAGCACAAGACACCTCATTGGCACTAAAAAATCCTAACTATAATATGAAGTACTCGACTGGTATAGTCTAGTAAAAGGATTTTCTAAATAAATGAGGGCTTCGATTTATTTTTATTTAGAATGGATATGCAAGGATAACTAATTTGCAAGGATATTATAGATATGGTGGATTCACTTAAATTGATCGATAAATTGGACTTGTAAGGATAAGAACAAATAAACTTGTGTTTATATAAATTTATCCCTCATGCACGTTGTTTGAATATGCTATTATATTTATATATGTTCAAATTTTTACTAGTACGAGACATTGGCATATTGTGATATAGAATTTTTCCAAGGTCTCAAGGATAGGAATTTGATGTTTGGCTTATCTTGAATGACTTGGACCTCCACGATGAACCATTTTTAAGTGTGAATGAAAATTATCATAAGATCATATGATGAATAATAAATTCACACATGGAACCTACTTGCATTTGAGGTTGAAATAATACTACGGGTGATATTAATTCCAAAGAAGAATGGTTCTTGTGAAATGTATGGACAAAAACGAGTGAACTCAAAGAAATGGATAAAACTAGTTGCAAGGATATTCAAAGTAGTCATAGGGGATGATAATACTATTTAATATAATTTATTATTCTGTCACAACTTCTTCAGCCTATCATCATTTGAATAGGATGAATTTATTTCAATCAGGAATAAAACATACCATATATTTTACTATATTTTATAAGATGTATTTGTCATGTTTGTAAATTGAATCATCAAAGTTAAGGTTTATAAAATTAATAAATTTTAAAACATCGAGCTTATTTTTAAAATAAGGGACTTTAGTTTTCAAAAAATTGGAGTTCTGAACAATAAAGAAGATTGGATTGTTTATGTTCAGGAAGAAGTATTCAAAAGTCATATTAACCAATATCATATAACTCTAGAGAAGTACAATTTTTTCTTATGAGTTAGAAACATGTTTACTACTTTTTCCACATAGGACATTTCCTTTCCTCTAAAATGACTACCACACTCTTTATAATGTACATATTGTAAGGTGACTGTAGCTTTCTCACGTCCAAGGCATCTGAGCAACTGACCTTCAAATGACTACTTAAAATTAGTGTCCCTAGTGATAACATACCATGTAGCATCTCTTCATGTTTTTTGCTTTTAATTAGTAGAAAAATGTTTTGGAACTATCTCATCAGTTATAAATTTATAAATGTCTACATATTATTCTATAGTATTAGATTCACTATCCATGGTGAAAAAATCTAGTCCATCTAAGGTTGGCATCAAAATTGTTGATTATTGTACTAATTTAATAGCTACCAAAGCTTGATCATCCATAATATCAACAAGAATAAGTGATGGAACAATATCCATTGCTTCAGTGTAGCGATTGTTACTTCTAAAAATATTGTCAATTTCAAAGTCTATGGTGTGAGTGATGAGCCTAAGTACAAAATCCTAATAAGGTTGTAATTTTCCTTCTTTTTTTGGTAGGAAACATGTAACTTAATTGATGACTAATTTGGAGTCACAATACACTCTTATTGATTTTATCTCAAGGGCTCACGCAACATGCAGTCCTAGGATCAATTTTTCGTATTGTGTTATGTTGTTGGTGCATTGAAAATTTAAGTAATGAGACAACAACTTAGGGTACCCTTGGGATAATAAAACAATATAAACCTAAACGCCTAAAGATGACTTAGACATATCAAAATAAATGGTTCAATTTTTTTCTCACTTTAATACATAATAAATTCATCCAAAAAAGCGTCAATCAATGAAGTATAATTAAGTAACGAGGTGGTAGCTCACTAATCTACGATAATTTTCCCTTTATATATTTATAAGGTATAAATTTTAGATCAAACACCATGAGTAGCATCGCCTATGTATATTTATGGTAGGATAGATAAGACTTAGACATAATGTACATTAAAGGATTAATTTTTACTATAACATGAGCCTCGGTATTTAACATGTAATGTCTATGTTTTTGGGTTTGAAAAACTAGATCAAAGTAAAGACTTTCCATTCAGTTGTATTATTTTTCATAATCAACTAAGGTCTTTCTAATGTATTAAAGATTTCTCTCTTTAATTTCATTATCTTATTTTGCTAATAAATTTCATAAGGCATGTTCAGTGGTAGATATGTATAATAATAGTGTCTATCTAGAATAATTGGCATCATGACTAGGAGATCACGACCATGAGATTGACTTTATATTAGTTGATTTTATTGAATGCATTTATACAATTTAATCCCACTAAAATTATGTAACTTTATATAATATTTTGGAAAAGGGTTAGTCTTGTTAGTTAACTTAGCTATAAATTGTCATATTATATGGATTTTACCTTGCAAATTTTTAGTTGTTATAGGTTATTGGGAAAAGGCATGTCAACTATAGATTTTATTTTTTTGATCTACTTCAATGCATTTATATGAAATAATAAATCTTTACAATTTTCTAGATGTAACACCAAAGACACACTTTGGACTTAATCAAACATTGAATTTGTATAATATTTTAAAAATCTTTTATAAGTCTTGGACATGGACTTCACAATTTTTTTATTTTTCTAATATATCATCGACATAATCTAAAATTATTTCGTGCATGTAATCATGAAATATATTAATCACGTTCATTTTATAAATAGCACCATCATTTCTAAGTTTGAAGATCATAATAACATAACAAAATGTGCTCCATGGGGTAATAAAATTTATTTTATATTGATCTTTAAGACAATTTTTTATTTAAATGCAGTAATAAACCCATTCATAAAGGAGAGCATCTCATTCTCTTGTAGATTCAATGATGATATCTATATTAAGTATAATAAAGTCATCTTTTGGACAAACTTTGTTTAAATCTCTAAAGTCATTGTATATGTAAATGTGTCCATCATGTTTTGATATTGGTACAATGGTAGACATATAAGGTGAAAAATTAATAGGTTGTATAAATCTAGGATTTGATAAACTTTGAATCTCATTTTAAACTAATAAGGCCACTTTAAGGTGCATCTTTTTTATATTTTATTTGACTGATTTTATATCTAAATCGACTAAAATATTATGAATTAGTATTGATGAATCAATGTTAAGCATGTCTGAATAAGCCCAAGAAAATAACTTAGGTAAATCTATTAATATTTTTCTATTATCGTCATCTTCTCTAGGTGTCATCAATATTGCTAGTAGTATTATTTTAATATTTTATTTTGTTCAAAATTTTAATTCATATGTTTCTTCATTAATTAATGTAGAACAATCCTCAATGTAAGATATCATAGGTAAAGAATCAGGGCCATCTAATGGGATACCTTACTCTATAGGATTAGGCTCACATTCATCAAAATGTGTGTGTTTACTAATCTTATGAGGGAATATTTCCTTATGATGAAATTTCAATTAATTAGCACAAGATCCAACATATTCTTGCAAAGATACATCATTAACAAAGTTATCAAGTATGTGAATCTTGAAATAAATAACAATCCTCAATGTAAGGTATCATAGGTAAAGAGTCAGGGCCATCTAATGGGATATCTTCCTTTATAAGATTAGTCTCACATTCATCAAAATATGTGTGTTTACTAAGCTTATGAGGGAATATTTCCTTATGATGAAACGTTGGTCAATTATCACAAGATCCAACATATTCCTACAAAGATTCATCATTAACAAAGTTATCAAGTATAGGAATATCAAAATAAATATTCCAATCAATCAAGTCAAGTTGAAAAAGTTCTAATGTTTCCACATGAAACACTTCATTTTGGAGAGAAGTTTTATATTTAATAAAGTTTTTGTGAAAATATATATGTGATTTGTTTTTTTTGATATAGTATATGTTTCACATCCAATACTAATCTTGGATTCATTAGGAATAAAAATTATTGGTTCGATTATCCCTTGTTCATCACATCCCGTTTATTTTTAATAAAAATAAATAAAATCTTGGCCCATTTGATCCCACCATTCACTTTATAACCCCTAAATAATCCTAAATAATAACCTCCATGTCTTCACCTGATGATATGCCCTCTTAAATTAATGTCACCATTCTATAGTATTAATATCATCCTCACCCTAGTAAGTTGTAACCTCCAAGATCCATAACATATAGAGTTTCAAGAGTACTAGTATTCACTAGAACGCATTTTCCATCAGTTATCTACAATGAAATATATGTATATTTTTTAATCGTTGTGCCTTGAAAAATTATAATATCTATAATTTTGAAGGCCCATTTTGTAAAAACACAACTTAATATTTCTCAAAAACTTCAGTGTGAAGATTTTTAAGAAATCCCTTGAAAAACTATATATTATAATGTAAGATTGACCCAAATCATAAAATCAAGAAGAAACAATGAAAGTTTTGAATTTTATTGATTTTTCCCTAATTCCATTTCAAAACAATTCACCAAAAATAAGGTTTGCAATGTCAATATCTTCCTTGATATTGCTTAGAATCCCTTATGTGACCACATTGTGGAAATATCTCTAAATTATCTTTCTAATGACCTAAGATTTATCCCAATGAAAAAAATGGTAGGAACAATGAATCATTTGAATTTGACAATTTTTCCCAAATTTTGAATCGAAAAAACCCACCAAAAATCAACTTCAAAAGGCTAACTTTACATGAAAATATCTCCTTTGATATTGCTTAGAATCCTTATTATGATGACTTTTTAGAAAGTTGTCAAAAAGATATTACTAGCCACCCAAAAATCACCTCAAGAAAACTTTTGTGTGAGGATAATGACCCTATGCAATATGGTTGGATTTTTGAAAAAATATTTGCAATATTACGGAATCTACCCAAAAAAATCCACTTTGCCTAAATCATATCTCTAATACCACTTGGTAATATCTTCATGTATAATTTTTTTATTTGATCAAGTAAATCACACATTTTACAGGGATCTTAAAACCATAAATTTCAATAGATATACAATAGAGACCAAAAAATATGAAATTGAGATAGGCCCCTCGGGTCATCTAACAGAAAAGGACTTCAACAAAAATGTCACCAACACCCCAAGACCAAACTAGACAACAAAAAGGAACACAAGAAAGAACCAAACAAAATTTACCTTGAAGTCTCCTCATAACCCAATTGATCCTCCATGGTTACTAATTCATCCCCATATTTATGTGTCTTCAGTTTAGTCTTCATCATTTTGCCCTCAGTGCAATTGCTCGGGGCTTCTGTAGTTTGGTCCTTTTGCATAATTGTCACAGCCTTCTTTGCCTTGGGGTCCATTTTATCATTGTTGATTTTCTCATTGACTTTGATTTTATTCATTTTTATAATTTTTTTAGAGGGAGTTTTAATATTGGTAGAAATATCCCCTTTGGCCTCCTTTACCTTCAAGATTGGCATAGCTTGCACACCTATAGATTGATATCTTCCTTCCTCCGATTTGAGGCTATTCCAGTCCAACTTTAGCTTATCTGATTCAACCTTCATGACATTCCAATCCTCCATTAAAGTGACTATTTTTCAGCCCACTTCCAATAATTTATCCTAGAATTCATGTAGGTTCATCTTGTATCCCTTAGGGAGGTTACCAATTTACTTGCTAACCTATTTTTTCTTCACTTCAACAACCCTTAGGGCTTAGATTTCAAACTTGGGTTTGGTTATCTTCCCCTCATGGGAAGGGGTAAGCTGGTCCTTTCACTTACCTTTTTTATCCTCCACCTATCTTGGTTTCAAATGGGGATTCTCGAGGGAAAAATAGGGTGGGAGATTACGGGAGTATTGGCTCTACCCATGCTGTCTTTAGCTAGTTTTTTAGAATCTTCCTCTAAATTTTCTTCCCTATTGTTCTTAATTGTCTAGACCTCAATCCCTCATAGGTATTCCACCTTTTTTATGAGGAGGAATATAAGGCATTGGTGGATGAATTCATTATTGGATTTGGATTGAAAGGATATAACAATGCTTTAAAGGGACATGAAAAAAAAGTAGGGAAGAATGATTATGTGACCCTTTCTATTATTTAAAAGAATAAAATTATGGGATAAGATGAGAGTGAACTTACCCTCTAAGGTTAAATATTTCATTATCTGTAAGCAGACATCCGACCAACACCTTGGTAAGTTTGTCCTTAGGAAGCCTTTCTTATTTATTTTGAGGGTAGTGTTTGTCTTGAAGAACGTCTATATGAGCTCCAACTTCCTTCACTTGTCTTTGAAGGCCTTTGTGCCTTCATAGGACATACTTATAACCTCCCCTATCAATTCATCTAATTCATTAATCCTTGACCCTCTAAAATGCACCTTTTGTTGGCTCCATCTGAGGGGAAAATCTTTACAAATCTCTTCATCATGTCCCACAATTCTCATCATAAAATCTTTGAGACCTCCCTTATGTAACTTGCACCACACCTTAGAATTACCCTATACCTCAACAAAAGAGATGGACTCAATCCTATCCCTATCTCCACCCATGGCCTCAATCTCCTTCTTGGTTGAATTATGGTTCAATTTGTAGAGACTCAATGGAAATACCCAATGACTATTATTTGCTTGAAATGAGCTACTGATAATGATTTCACACCTCGATTTATGACCTATAGTTTCCTAGATATTGTGATAAGTGCAATCATCATTACACTTAGTGTTATGCAAATTAGGATTAGATATTGACACTACTCTCACATATGATCCAGTCTTTTGTGGGATTAATGAAATATTTTGAATCATTGCCGAACAAGTGGTAAATGTGGGGTGATAGGTTGTTAGTCCCATGCCATGTGACTAAGTCTCTATTTAGGAATCCTTAGTTGGCAAACCCATCTGCTACAGAGTTACCCTATTAGTAAATATTTCCAATAGAAACTTCATTGAAATAATTAAGAAGGCCTTTTGTATCTTAAATAATTTGCTTGATGGTTGAGATGGGCATACCTTACTTGAGAGGGAATTCAATATGTTGAGGGAATCACCCTCAATGGCTAGTTTATTGATATTCAACTTTGTATCCAGTTAAATGCCCTAAAGAGCTACCTTAACCTCCACCACATGGTTAGCTTGTGATCCCATATGACCTGCATAAGTAGCAGGAATAACCCCAATGTCATCCATGATAACCTCACCACCCTTCCTCTAAACTAGGTTACCCTTACAACCCCATCAAAATTTAACTTCAACTAGCCTCAAGGAAGACAAGACCATTTGGTTAAACTTATATTAGGTTTCTACCTCAAGATTGAGACTTTGGGAATAATATTCCACTAGAGGAGGATGGACAATTCGACCTCCAAAATAGTGTTTTTATTTTTAGGGACAATAGCCTTCAATTTCTATGAAATAGCAACACACAATTTATGAAAAGTATTCCTAGGGTTCCCCTTTTTATTCTCAACGAGACATGCATTTCTAGTTTTCCAAATTTACCAAAAAAAGTGGGGAGGGCCAAGAACCACAAGAAGGGTAGGGAAGGAAATTTCCAAGGTGGTTTCCATTGCAAAATGAGATCCAGGAGATAATTGGTTTCGCCTAGGCAACATTAAATTTTTGAAGGAGGAGGTCCAACATTTTAGATCCAAAATATCACTCCAAAAAGATATGTAAAACTGAATCATCATTGGATTTGTAGAGGATACACCTAATAGGGTTGCATGCCATACTTTAATAGGTTATCCACAATCAAAATTTTGTCCTAGGATGCCATCCAAAAGAAGATGTTGATCTTAGGGGTAAGATGTTTGACCTAGAGATCTCTCTACTATAACAAATCATCCACCAATATAAGATTAACAAGGTAACCAGATTTCATAGTATAATCATGATTATCTTCAACTAACCAAATAAGAGATTCATCTTTGGGGAAGATTGCTATATGAATTTGTTGAAGGGTAGTGTTCAAAGCATGGAATTCCCAAAGGACTACTTTGTTATCCAACTCTAGGGTCAAAATATTACACTTTTTTATACCATCTACACTTGACAAATAATCCTTGACCTTGGAGCCTACAGAGGCCTTGAGGATTCTACTAATATCATTCCATGGGGTCTTCTAAGTTAAAGGTGATTGAGATAACCAGGGCCATCCCAAAATTTAATTTTCTCCCCATTCTCAACTTACCATCTGCTACCTTTCCATAAGATACTCTTATTACTCAAGATGGCCTTCTAGAAGGTAGATATATCATTAGGTCCTTCCTCTAGAGAAGGGTATCTTCCTCGCTTCCCTTTAGATACTTTACTTTTATAATCTAGGTCCAATGGTTCTCCTCCTTTATTACTTTCCATTTGAATTTTTCTATGAGAGCTTGGTTCATGCTTTTGACTTGCCTAAGCCCAAGCCCACCATTGGACTTAGGGAGGCATCTTTTCTCTCATGCTATAAGAAGGCATTTGAATCTATCTTTCGATCCTCTCCATAGGAAACTACATTGGATTTATTCTATTTTCTTCTTTATTTTACTAGGAATATCTACGAGAGACATAAAATACATAAGGATGCTTTGGAGAGAGATTTTAAGAAGTTGGAGTTTTCATGCCTAGGATAGAAGGAAGCCTTTTCTCCCTTCTAATTTCTTTTGAATTCTATCCACTAATGGGTTCTAGAGAAAAAATGGCATCCTTACATCAAACAATGGCATTTTGAGATACGAAGAGGGGAGATTATTGGTCTAGTAACCCAAAATGGTAGACAACATTTTTTGAATTCTAGTAGGGGTGTTCACAAAGAACATGGAGATTTTTCCATAATTTATACATTGTCTTAAATCCCTCTCATAACCCATGAGTATTTTATTGAGGGCCTTGGCTTCAATGACTAAGGCTTCTCCTAATAAAAAGGTGACATCTAGAAATGGTTCATGAGTTACATGGATGGTATTTTGAGCTATTTTTATACCTTCGATGGTCCCTTGATCTCTCACAACCTGTAGGATTCTGCCAAGGGTCTCTGCTAGCATGATGAAAATATATGGGGATAGGGAATCCCATTATTTGATCCCTCTACTAGCTGAGAAGAACCCTTTTGGGACACCATTGACTAGGATTGAAAACATAGGAGTGGAAATGTAGCAACATATCAGACCTCTAAAATCATAATCAAACCGAAACTTAACCAGCACCTTATCTAAGAATTTCCATGAGACCCTATCGTAGGCTTTGTTAATGTCTAGCTTTAGGAACATACCATATTTGGTATAATTCAAGACTAAGTGTAGATCTTGATGTAAAATTATGATCTCATTAGTAATCTATCTCCTAGACATGAAGGCTTCATGGTTTTAAAAAATAACCCTCTCTAAAAGGGGTTGAATTCATGTGACTAGAGTTTTGGTACAAATCTTATAGATAGTGGATCATAGACTGATAAGCCTAAAGTCCTTTAATTGGTTTACTCCAGGTTTATTGGGGATGAGAACAAGGAATGTTTTATATAATTCTTTTATTATGGTTTCAACTCTAAAGAATTCCCAAACAACAGCTTCGACCTTTACATAGATGATGTTCCAAAACTATTGGAAGAATAGTAGAGGAAATCCATATGGACCTGGATCCTTATTTCCATCCATGGATAAAACTACCAATTTGACCTCTTCTAAATATGGAGGCTTATGGAGATCTAAGTTATATGATTAATATATGATCAAATGGAGATTTTGTAATAACCAATAATTTAGTTGATTGTCTAATGTGCTAGTTTCCTTCGACATTCTTAAAGTGGAGGATAATTTGTTCATTGATCTCATCTTCAGCTTTGCATTTCCTACCATCTTCAAGGATCAACTCAGAGCTTCTTTTGTATTCCTATTTCTAGAAGCAATTTGATGAAAGAATTTTGTGTTCCTATCTCCTTCCTTCAAGCAAAGGAATCTTGATTTTTTCTTTTAAAATGGTTCCTCCTTGGCTTCAAGGTTGTGGTAGGCATTGAGGAGTTATTTTTAAAAATTGGTCGAGATTTCATTAAATAAATTTATAGACATATGGTCTTATAGATTATAAAACTCCTCCTCTACGGATTTATTTTGGATAAATATATTACCAAATACCTTCTTATTCTACAATTTGAGCTTGGCCTTAATTTGGTTGAGTTTCTTTGCCAAAATGAACATATTGAATCTAGAAATGGGTTCCTTCCACTAGTCCTTAATAGTCTCATGGAGGTCAGGGTGGTGTATCCAAATACTCTCGAATCTAAATGGTTGGTTCTTGGGTTTGGAAAAAATTTCCCCCTTAAAAGATATTGGGTTGTAATATGACCCAATTCTAGGCAGGGATGATAAGGACCTAGAGTAATAAAGATCCCAATTTAGAGAAACTATAAAATGGTCAAGTCTTACTTGGATTAAGTCTTCCTCGAGTCTTATGTTTTACTAAGTGTAAGGCTTGCCTTTGATATCCAAATCAACAAGGTCATATCTTGCAATGAAGTAATTTAGATCTTCCATGCTATTAGTGAAGTCTTTGAGGATCCCTTTCTTTTCCATTAGGGTTAAAGGGGAATTGAAGTCTCCAGTAACCAACCATTTATAGCTTCTGCAAAATCCCTTGAAAGCTAATGGATATTCCTAGAGTTTTTTCCTATCAGGTATGGTATTGGGGTCATAAACGTGTGGAATAATCCATTATATGTTATTATTGTCCATAAACATAATGGTAATGTGATTATTATTTCGAATCAAGATCTCGCTATCTATAAATTTTGGGTTTCATAAAACTGCTAGGCTACCCAATGCCCCCTTTAAATTGGAACTAATACAACTAGCCTTATTAGTCCATATCTTATCACTAAAATTGTTGATTGAAGCTTCAAATATTTTTGGTTCTTGAATCATCAAAATGATAAGGTCATTCTTTTTTATTAGATTCTTAACTAATATCTTTTTACTAGGGTTGTTGAGCCCCTAACATTCTAGGAGATGAGCTTCATTTTTTAAGTTTGGAAAAGTGGCTCTTAAGGGTTTTTTATTACCCTTGGCTATCTCATTAGTTGTTTCCTTCTTTTTAACTGATTAATTAGACACTCTTCCTTAATATCTTGGCACTTCTCCCACATTGGTCCTCTTCTATCATTTTTTTACTTTGATTGGTGTCCACTGCTCCTCTTTTATCACTTGATCTTGCTTAGGATTAATTGAGGTAGAACATTGACCTATTTATTTTTCCTTTTATTTTTTAGCAAACAAATCCTTAGGGATTGGGGGTAGATGAATCACCTTGAGAGGGGTCTAGTTTTCAATTCCCTCTCCTTGCTCTACCTTTGAGATAGGGATTCAAAGAACATGCTATCAACATTACCAAAATCTTTTACCTCTCCCTTTTTGGGACTTAACCAATTTGAGTCGAACCCCCTAGGATTATCGTATCTAATAAATATTGAAGGCTAGGTAATTTTAGACTACTTTTAAGGGGAATCTTTGTTGCTACCTCACTACCAATTGCCTTTCTTCTAGTGTCCATAACTGGGGTGTGGGAGTCTGTCCCAAGCTTAACAGAGAAACCAATGACCTTCAATGACTTTATCATTTATTTCTTGGGGAAAGGTGGATCCTCTTAGGGGATTATATTTGGGATTACAACACCAAGTTGAGGGAGCCTATTCTATGGACCAAGCACTTCAAAAGGTGTGGTCCTTGAATAGTGGCCATCTACCTTCTTAGATAGGGTTGTAGTGACCACCTATGGGGCTAGGGATTTCATGGTCCAAACTAGCTTTATAACTTGGGTTTGTTGGGAGGCCTTGGGGAAATATTTTATTGAGTGACTCAGGATGTCACATCTCTTTCAAATGAAAGCTACGTTATCATACTAAATAGGTATTTAGATTTAATTCTGATCGAGTGCAATAGAGGCTTATCTATAGGGATGAACACATTGAACATAGATGCTACCATTATTCTTCTAAATCTCATGATTGGGTCAATGGAAATGGGTTGGCCTAAGGATTTTTTATACCATTATCACCTCAAGTTCATAATATTCCATGGATAACTTAGGAAGTTACACCCATATAGGAATATCTTCCATGGTTGAACCACTCAAGTTAGTTCCAGATTTCCATATCTTGATACTGACATTAGATTTTCCCATAAACCATGGTCCTTTAGTTAAGAACCTAAAATAGTCTTCTTGGTTAGTGAAGTTAACCAAAAAGATTTTTTTCTCTAGGGCAACCCCCTATAACTAGCCCTTAGGTTTTTATGATTGGTTCACCCATTTCCTAAAAGAGTCTATGTTTGGTCAGAATATGTTGAATCTAGCCAATATGTAATTAGTGAGCTTTAAATCTACCTTTTCAATAATGGTGTCAAGGATGTTGACACATACCTCATTGTTTTCCACTAACGGCTCTAGTTGGAAATCTAGCAAGTCTTGCTCCACAAGTCTTTTACCCAAAACGTGGTCCACCCAAGATAAGGGGGATTTTGGGGGGTGATATCCTTTTCATGGGACCCTTGTGGTTTCATGTTATCTATTTCCTATGCCCTCCATGTCTAACTTTGCTTGGTCCTCACCCCCAATGGGGTGTTCGTGTTCCCTATTATACATTCATGGTTTTCGTGCTCAAAACTTGATTCGAGAATTTGAATTATTTTTGATTTCACTCCTCCTTTTATCCCTCAAAGTGAAATTATATTATAAATAATAGTAATAATCAAAAAATTATGTATAATATTATAAATATTAGAAATAAGTAAACAATTATGTATAATATAATAAATATCAATGGTTCACAAGAGATATTGGCTAGCCAAGATGCTCTAACATGTAATATATTCATAAATAGATAGTTAATATTAAGGTAAGGCAACACCATAAAATACTTCTTATATAAGGAATAACTCCACAAGATATCCCAATATGAGAATGCCACCTTGGTAAGATATTAGGATATAATAATATAAATAATCACAATAATAAGCAAAATATTACTTCTTAAAGAAGGAATTACTCCACAAGATCTCCCTGTATTAGAATGCCACCTTGGAAAGATATTAAGATATAATAATAAAAATAATCCAAATAACCAAGTAGGGCACTTCAAAAAGACCAAGCAAATGAATGCACAAAAGAATGACACAGGAAGTGTTGAAGGTAAAGACCAAGGAGAATAATTGTGCCAACACACATGACAAGGCTAGCTTTGGGGAGATCTCTATTTATGCTTAGTATTTTAATTTTGTTATGTTATTTTTGTCATTGGTTATTATCCTTGGTTTTTTTTTGATGTTTGGTTGAAAGACTTCCATGTTTTGCATCTCGTTGTGGCTTAGTTTCTTGACTTCAGGTCTTACTCTTTTGTTTAAACTTGATGGTTGTTGGATCCTTGTAAAACTAACTTATTTTTCCCAATCTAATTAAAAAAAAAGCAAAATATAATGAATATCAACACATCAAAATATATATTGGTGGGCCAAGATGTCATAATATGCAATATATTCATAAATATATAATTACCCTTAAGGTAGGAAACACCATAAAATACTCATTAAGGAGTAACTCCACAAGATCTCCCAATATATTAATGCCACTTCGAGGGGAAAACCTTTGATATACTTCTACCCAATATAAAACTCTCCACTTACATGATATCTTTCACATTTATATTCCTCTCCTTTATATATACCTCTATTACTAATAATGAATGGGTAACACCTAATCCCAATGAAGTTTGACTCATTACTGAATATACTTAATTCCATAAGTTACCTATTTGAACCAATTTATTAGACCCATATAACTAACTAATGGGGATTTGTGCCATATGTCAGCATCTCCATCAACCCATATATATCATAATATCACATTCTTGTGCACATAGCAAGTAGTGGTGCTGGTGATGAGTGGGTGACCTGAAACCATTAGAGAGATAGAAAACTAGAAATAACTAATGTTATTGGTTGAACACCAAAGATATAAACAACTAAAGGTGTTACAAATATATTAGGAGTTAACTTTGGCTTAGCTTGCATTGATGATTGTGTAAAACAATTCCCTATTATTCCCTCTATAAATATATGTACCACATCTCTTGCATCCTCTTCTTATAATTATTCATATACTTGCAACCTCTTATTCTTCTTCTTAGGGTCCCAAAAATGGGTATAACCTTCCTACAATTATCATCTTGTCTAATACCTCTTGCTCATATGAAGCATTAAGGTTGAAATTGTCCTCATCTTGATGTTCATGCTCGTATGGCTAGCCTATTTCTCCTTAGATGTAGTTCTTTATCTTGTTAGGGTCCCATGCTATTTTTGCATGTAGTTGGAATCCATATCCTTAGATATTTTGTTCAACGGTATGAATGGAAATGGAAACTCATGGAATTGTGTTCTCCTACCTTCAAAGGTAAAGGAGGAAATAGAGTCAATTTTACTAACTTAAATAGCAGTGGTACCTTAGTGGCATATTGATAGCCTATAGCCTACCTCTATAAAATCCAACTCATTTGTCACATAGTTACACATTATGTGAGGCCCTCTTGTGACTCTTTAAATTATGATAACAATATCCATGGGGAAGAACCATTATTCATCTATATTCATTAAGCTTTGCATGATAACATAAAAAATTCTAGGCATGAAGCAGTCATTAAATGTTCTATAAATTATAGGGTGGAAATAATCTCATATTTTAGTGTAGAAATCATGAAAACTATAGGCATAAAATGTTGAAAGCAAACATGAACAACCACTTTATAATAATGTTCTCACTTACGAGAGTAGATTATATCAAATTCTGTAGATTCACACCACAAATCCACAAGATAGGAAACCATATAAAAATTAATGCCTTCAGGAACTTCTCTTATTTTATATGTCAAATCTAAAGAAATAATGTCTCCCTAGTTTGGTTTGAGAATATCCTCAATGATAATGGAAAGTAGAAGAACCCATAAACTATTGACATGCTCACATTAGGATCCCCATATAAACTATTTAGCATAACCATGGCCATATTGATGCCAAGCATAAATGCTCTAAAAGAGTATTGGTTCACACTAACTTTATTTAATGATTTCATGGAATCCTCAGCCTAATCCTTGAGAACCTATTTTATGTCATGTATGTAACCAATCCTAAACTTTTATTTTTATCATATTCAAACATGGGTTACAGTAATTCATAAATTTATTTAAACATAATTTCATGGATAATATAAATTCCATGTCCATTATTTGATGGAATTGAATCCATTTATATAGAATAAGTTTGACACAAACCTTTTATCCAGTCTGAGCAGGGGAATACTTTTGTTTTTACAATAACAGTTTGTAATCCTAACTTCTTGATGGGTTTGATGTCAATTGTGTAGTAAATTTGAGCATGCAAAAATTGATTGTCTATTTTATATTTCACCTTATTCCATTAGATGCCATTATTCCAGGTAACTTTATTTGGCTTTGTATCTTCTCACATAACTCACTTATATTGCTCCTCCTTCATATTTCACTCCTCTTGATTTACATGTAATGATGAAAATTCTTAGCTACTCTCCACACTTATGCTTGAGTGTTTGATCATTATTCTGATTTTAACCTCCAAAGGAAAGCATAAACTATTATTCTACATTGAAATGACCATATATTCCTACTAAGCACTACACAATTAATGTGGTGCCTTTTCTATTAATTCCACAACCTTTATAACTTTGATCTCCCTCTACCTTGTTCTTAATCGAGAATTATCATGTCGTATTTAGAGGCATATGAATTAATTATACCTATATTTTCAATCCATACCTTACCTAGGCCTACCATCCTCCTCAAAAACGTGAATCCCTTTGCATTACATTTTATATCATGTTGCCTCCAGTTCCTTCATTATATCCATCTTATACTCTTGGATGAATGCATAGTATTTATGAACTGTAATCCATTTCACTTCACATCCAAGTAGTGCCATTTTTATTTTAAGGACCCTCTTTTAGGCGCATAGTATTATGAGTTGTAGTCTAAAATACACTAAATCTACCCAATATAGTTTTGTTATGCTTTTATCCTTCATGGATACAAGGTGTATACACATTATATTTTCATTTTTATCACTTTACTGGCATTTTCTCTTGCAAAGGCTTGTCAACGTAATAATCTCCCTAAGTGTACACCTTAGATGGTGCACTGAGACTGAGGTGGGATTGGCTCATGGTAATTTTTGAGATATATTTAAACTATGTAATGATACATCATTATTATTATCAATCTAACCTCCTTCGAGTCTATTTGTCTTTCCCTTTCATCTACTTCTTGCCCATATTTGCTAGCTTCTCTATATCCTAAGGTATTACCCTGATTGATACCATATATTTTATACATTTCTATTTCATGTACTATATTAGCCAACCCAATACATTTTTGAGTGTGTTTTATTGCATTTTCATTATATCAACACAGCCTATACTATACCGTGCTAGCGAACAACCTCTAACTATATCAACTTGGTTGATACTATCAGCTTAAAGTTTAGGGTTCATTTTGGGTAATGGAACCATATATATAAGATTGTATTTCATTCCTTAGAATAATATATATCATATTTAAACACTTTGCTTGCACTCGTATTTATACCCTAAAGTAGTGTTTGGGAGAGTTAAAGGGTTAGAACCTTATCTTGAACGTATTGTCTTGTGGTGTCATTGAAGCTTACTAATAGATGTAATTGGGAGTTCCTAACTATGGATATCTATGTCTTCATACAACAAGTTGAGGTCTTTAACCTAAAACATCTCTTTCAAATTTCCACTTGAGCCAAATGGGGATATTTAAGCATCAACAAGCCCACCCCAATGTAAGTATTTATATCCATGTACTCTTTGCCTTAGTATATTAGATTTTGTTTATTACTTTATGGATGTATGTGTGTATATTTTCTTTATATCCTTATACCGAATAAGTTTTAATAGATATAGGGTTGCTTAAGCTTTCCATTTATCAATTTAGGTTGCATAGAACCCTATTTGGTCTACCATTGCACCTTTAATTTTTTCCAATCACTTACCCATCATTTAATTTACTTGTACCCATTTAAAATAATTTAATTTACTTACATCTTTACAATCATAGCTACAACCATTTACCTTTATTAAGATATAGTGAGAGTTATATCCTTATGTCATAGGATTAGACTTTAGAATCCTTTCCTCTTGACATTTAAGTTATAGGTTACCCTCTGATATATTTATATATATCTTAGGTCCTTACCTACTCATAAAAGTACATGTAGGAGCTATTTGATTGACCTTATTAAATTCTTAGTCTATTGAGAGAAAGAAGATAGTTGGAGATCATTCTAGTTTGTGCATACATTCTAGTAAACCTGATATGAATCTTATCTCACCTTTGATTGATTTATTTTTATGTTTTTAATTTTATATTCTTAATGACAAATTCTAAACCATCATACATATTTTAGTCCAACTATATCATCCAACCTGATACCATTTATCCATATTAACAATTGTATCAGCCAACCTAATAACATTTCTTAATTGTCTACCAATTGTATCGTCTAGCCTAATATCATTCTATCTTTCCAGACTATATCATCCAACCTAATACATTTTTATGTGTTTCCAATTGTATCATCCATCCTAATACAATTCTATTTGATCAGTTTTTTCTTTTAATTGTATTGGCCAACTTGATACCATTTTGAATGTTCAATTCATTGCATGTTATAAATTTCACTTTCAATCTAAATCATTTTCATCTTTATTTTTTATTTTTATTCCTAGAATTGTGTTTTGATAGTTGTAAAACTAATAATAATTTTCTTTATGGGCCAAATGATCATCAATTTTACTTGAGTCATAGTTTGAAGGGTATTATCCTAATATTCAAGCCATTAGACAATACTATATACAAACTTTAGTTTCCATGTGCCTCAAGGCATATCAAAAACACTTTGGATTTTTATTTTTCAACCTTTTAGAATCCTTTAATCAATTTAATTTTATAGAGCACTGATAAGTGGTTAACTTTGGGAAGTTACCCTCAACGTACCTCAGAGATGGGATAATGCGGATATGGGATGTTGGAATCATCCATAGTTAGTTCCCTTTGAGTTGTATTCACTATATAAACACAAGATTTGTATATTTTATAGCCTACAAGTTAAATACACCTTCCTTATTTTTACCTCCCTACTTTGATTTTGTTTATACTTAGTTAAATTTGTAGTTTACTTATTTTTCAAACTATATCAACTAGCCTAATATCATTATGTGTTGTGTGAATATTGCATCACCTTGCCCAATAAGTTTTTATGTGTCTTCCCTAATACATTGGCCTATCCAATACAAATTTATGTGTCTTCCCTACTACATTGACCAGCTAGATATAGTTATGTGTCTCTTCCCAACCAAATCAACCAACCTGATATAGTTATGAATTTCTATCCAACTACATCAACCAATCTAATACAATTTATTTCCTACTATATCAGCTATCCCATTACAATTATTTTATTTAAGGACCACTAGTTTCACCTTTTTAATAAACTATATCAGCCAACCCGATATAGTCTATTTTTTAGATTTAGTTACCAAATTGTATCAGCTAGCCTGATATAATGTGTTATTTAGATACAATAACTAATTATATCAATTAACCTAATATAGTATATTATATCATACTCAATAATCAATCTATATCAACTAGCCCAATATAGTCTATTTGTCAAACTCAGTTACCAAACTATATCAACCAACACGATATAGTCTATCATCAAATCCATTAACTAATTGTATTGGCCTATCCGATACCATATCTTTCCTATGACCAACACTTTATAATTTTTAGTTTTATTCTCCTTAACCATAATATCCCATATTATAATCTTCCTTTCAAGCCTCAACCCACTCAAAATGTATAGGGTTTCTATTTCATCCCTACATTATCCACCATTGAGGACAATTTCAAATGGTGCAATTTATCTCAACATCACTCTATATCCATATAATGTAACAAGTTTGAAATCAACCAAATTGATGATCTATATGATCTTGTATAACTCATTTAACTCCCCAATGATAATATTATCTACACTCCTAATATGAATGAAAGTCTTAATAATTTTCCACATTCCACTATGATAATTAGGGAAGCCAACAACAACATTGGGAAACTTCCTCCTAAAAATAATGTTGTTAATACCCCATATAATCTTTCATCAAATTCTAATCCTTGTTCAACCAACTCCAATCAAAATCCTAATTCCAATAAAAATCTTCCTCTAGATCCATCATAAATCCTTACACAAATGGCCCTTATGCAAGATTATAGTAGAAATCAAATGTTTCAAATGCAAAAACACATAGAGAAGGGATGCAATTCTAATTTTTTTGATTCAAATAAAGCTTCATAGAGATTTGAAAGTTTGTGTTTTTCAAATTATTCAAGTTTTTGTCAAAATGGAAGCTTAATTGGCTAGTAGATTTGTGAAGGAAGTATGTTGAAGAGGAGGATCTAGGTGAGGAAAATTGGTGAGCTTAAAAAGGCATATTAGAGCGATCCAAATATGATTTTTTATGTCTTTAAAATATGTCTACTAAAATTTGTGGGCTCTGCAAGTTCCAGGTAGGGCTACAAGGAGTATAAATAGGGATAGTGTGAAGATTTGATGGTTTTGCTTAGTTTCTCTAAAAGAGTAAGGCATAAGTGTTTCAAGATGAGTTATTCAGTTTTTTTAAATCATTTTTCCTATTTGGTGAGTGGAATGAAGTTATTTTGGTGGTCCTTGAGGTGGCTTGAGAGAGAAGGCTAGTAAGCCTATGCGGTGGTTCTTCATGGTGTGTGAAGATCTGAAGATGCTCAAGAGGTGTAATGGCTTAGATATCTTAGGGGGAGTCTCTCTCATATGTTTCTTGGTGAGTTAAATCATATTTAAATGCTTTTATGTGTTCTATATTTATTGGTTGCAGTGCTTGGTTGAAAATAATGTTGGCATGTAACAAGAGGAAGTTGTCAAGGCAATAAGAGGTAGGCTCAAGGTAAGGGGGAGCCTTTATCATATATATAAGGAGGTCATCTCTTGTTGGTAGTATTTTTAGGTCCTTAGGATCAATTTGTGCCCACTTTGTCATTGTGTCAAAGGGGGAGAAGGTTCCTATTATGAGAGTGCTTGAAGAGAGAGAAAGAAGGTGAGTTGCATGATGAGTGTTGACATCAATGACAAAGAGGGAGATTGTTGGAGAGTTTTTAGTGGTGTCATAGAGGTGTCCAAATGATTGGATGAAGTGTCTTGATAGTCTAAGTGTCAATGACAAAGTGTGCAGTTTGTTTGACCTAGTATGCTTGAAGTAAGCATGGTTGATCTTCAATTTTGGGATGATTAGAGATGGGTATGAAGTATTGAGCATGTGTGATGGGTCTTATCAAAGGTCAAAGATGATTGGAAATATTTTAGAAGTGCATGGTATTCATCCGGTTCTTCATTATGTTCATCTTAGCATAGTTGGTTCTGTGATAGAAAAATTTGAGTAGGTAGTTTGCTAACATCACCATTGCCATATATGGATGAGTTAGAGGGAGTTGGTCATATGGGTGTTATAAAATTAGTCCCAAGTTTCTATGTTACAAGTTTCAATTCATGTGGTTGAGTGGATAAAAATATATAACTATGCAAAGTTGGCTTCCCAAGTAATTTGTAATGTTTCCCCATACTTAGCCAAATTTACAAAGGATATCTAACAATGTGCATTTAATCGCATCACAAATCTACAATGCAAAATTAATCTAAGATTAATGTCTAAGTTCAAGTAGATCTGAGTAAGAAATTTAATGGCATTATATTTCACACATGTGAAGGTCCTAAGAGCAGCTTGATATATGGATGGATTCCCATATGAAAGATCATATGGTTTAAATTTTAAGACATGCAATTAAACATGGCAAAATTTATTAAGGTTCAAAGTTAGCCTTCTAGGCAGATTACAGAGGTTTCCATACTTAGCCAAATTTTTAGAAGTTAAATATTAGGATAATATAAGGATCTAATGATGAGCACTTAATTGTACATATTGAGATCAATGGTGCATATGAAGTCAACATGTCAAAGGTTTCACATGTTGGTGATAAGTGTTACAAGCTTGCTAATCTAATAGAAGATCAACGGTGAGTGGTGGTTCATAATTATGAAGATAAAAGGTGTGAGAAAATTCAAAGAGTCAACAAAGCATGTGGGACTACCAAGTGGCACAAGCACATGGACTTACAACAAAGTGTTTAGAAGGCACGTGAGGGTGCCAAGTATCGTAATCATGGGATTTTTTACCAAGATCTAATAGTGAGTGTAGCAAGATAAAGACCTAGATAATTTGAGGAGATCAATGATGTGTATTTGGTCAATATTTCAAGGGTGCATGAGATGAGGTCAACATGTTTTAAGTTTAACAGTTACTCAGTGACTGTTGGAATTCAAATATTTGAATTTATGAGCGAAGATCAGTTTACAGTTTTTGTGCTATAAATTTTGATATATGCATAATTTGATCATGGTCTAAAAGGAAAATTTATAGAGGACATCATGTTACATCCAGAGAACCTAGTTATAAAGTATAATTATCTATATATTCAAAGATATGGATCTCCAAAGTTTATGTGTTCATGCTCTGCAAGTAACCCAAGAAGGGTAATTGAGTTGTTCTTGATGGAATTTTGATGTTTTAAGATGAAATAAGTGTTGAAGCGCATTGTGGACTTCATGAGGACCATCTATGTGTATTATGGAGGTTTGACCAATCCAGATTTTGTATAATTAAAGGCTTAGAAGTTGACTGTGTGTTCGTTCTTGTTGATCATATGTACATAATGATGTTTGGGCTAATTTTGTTGTAACATAAGGGTGTTGTGATGGATTTTGTCACTTAAAGAGGACTTATAGACATGTGGCATGGATCTATCTATTGTTAAAGTGTTATTTTATTCTTAATTTTCTCATATAAGTGTCAAATATTTGGATGGGTCTCCATGAGACCTATAAGGGATAATGAGGCCTAATTAAAAGGTATAGTTGCTTAATTGTGACCCATAATTGCTATGGCCGACATGTGAGAGTGGTATTGAGATATGTTAGATGTATTAAGAGCTAAGGCAAGTATTATGGCTGACCAAGAAGATAATAATCATGAAGGCTCTATAAAAGGTGAAATCAAAGGTGGTGATTTTTAGACTTGAAAGAAGAGGTGTGTGTAAGAGTTAAAGAGCAAAGGAAAGAAGAAAAGGTGTGTGCCAAGTGGATGGGTTGTAGAGTAGAGTAGGTTGATGAATTTGTGTATGAACTTTAGGTTATATTTCTTATGTCAAAGATAGTGCTCTTACAAGTTTGAAGATTAGGGAGAGAAATGAATAAAAGAAGGATTTGTAGATCTGAGTGTGTATATGAGGGCAATTTGAGTGAAGAGGAAGAGAGATTGTGGCATGCCTATGTGAGAGGATTGAATGAGATAGAGAGGGTGTTTTGCATGGGTTATAAAATTAGAGCTCCATCATCATATGAAATAAGTGTTGGATCATGTTTTATACTTCATGAGGACCATATATGTAGAATATGGAGGTTTGATCAATCCATATTATATATGATCAAAGGCTTAGAAGTTGATTGTGTGTTCATTTTTTGTGATCATATATACAGAATCATGTTTGAGCTAATTGTGTTGTAGTAAAAGGGTGTTGTGATAGATGTTGTCACTTAATGAGGACCTATAGATCATGTGGCATGGATATATGTATTGTTAAAGTGTTATTTTGTTCTTAATTTGCTTAGAGAAGTGTCAAAGAGATGGATGGGTCTCCATGAGACCTATAAGGGCTAATGATACCTAACTAAAAGGTATAGATACTTAATTGTGACCCATAATTGTTATGGTCGACCTGTGAGAGTGGTATTGAGCTATGTTAGATGTATTAAGGGCTAATTCAAGTATTATGGCTAAACAAGAAGATAATAATCATGAAGGCTCTATAAAAGGTGAAATCAAAGGTGGTGATTTTTAAACTTGAAATAAGAGGTGTGTGTAAGAGTTAAAGAGCAAAGGAAAGAAGAAAAGGTGTGTGCCAAGTGGATGGGTTATAGAGTAGAGTAGGATGATGAATTTGTGTATGAAATGTAGGTTATATTTCTTATGTCAAAGATAGTGCTCTTACAGGTTTGAAGATTAGGGAGAGAAACGAATAAAAGAAGGATTTGTAGATCTGAGTGTGTATATGAGGGCAGTTTGAGTGAAGAGGAAGAGAGATTGTGGCATGCCTATGTGAGAGGATTGTATGAGATAGAGAGGGTGTTTTGCATGGGTTATAAAATTAGATCTCCATCATCAAGTGTTGAAGACATCAATTCAAAGGTAGAGATGTTCATTTCATAGGTATTGGGAGGGTGCTCAACATCTAGGTCAAAAAGACTAGACCATCCTAGGGGAAGGTGCTCCTTGTAAAATAGGTGTTTCACTAAAGTTTGGTTAGAATGACTTGACCATCTTAGGGGTAGGTGCTCCTTGTGGAACTTGTGTTTCACTAAAGATTGATTAGAAGGACTTGACCATCCTAGGGGTAGGTGTTCCTTGGGGAACAGGTGTTTCACTAAAGTATCATGTTTGCATAATTATTATAAGACAATTAGTCCACGTGTTTGAAGTCTTAAGAGTGGGTTTTATTTCCAAAGAGGGTTTCCCACATAGATCTTGTGTTGTGTGTGTAATCTTGCACTATCTATTTGTTCATTAATATAAACATCTTGACTGCTTCATGAATGGTTGTATTGAATGCTTAAGTATTTGAAGGATTTAGAAATTGAATTGGATTATTTGCCACCATTGATTCACCCCTTAGTGGTTTTTACCTCTAACACAGTACTCTAGTTAAGGAATCCTAACTTAATGAGCTTCTTGATAATATCCTTAGTAACTTCATTAATGCTAATAAACTTTTTAATGAATTTGCCCATGATCTCATCAAGTGATGAAAATTATTATTGTATAAATTAAACCATAACATGAGTGATGATAACCTTTTCAAAACCTTCGTTAACACTCTTAAGGCCTATTTTCAATACATGGTTAGGATCTTTTATACTCAGACTAATAATATATTTTCAACCAATAAAAAATACAATATTTCCTTATGGCTCAATTTGAACCATCTCAAAACACTAAAAATGAATCTTTTAAAACTAAACCAATGTAATCAATACTAATCCTTCCCAAAATAAGCCTCCCCAACCCAAATCAAGATCATCTAAATTAGATAACCAACTTCCCTCATGCCCTCCCTTTAGTATGTAGGAAATCAAGAATGTTTTATCTTCATCCAAACCATACATCTACACTACTACCCCTCCATCATGTTGAGATCCTAATAAGTTCTATTGGTTCCATGTCAATATTGGTCACTCTCATGAGACTTATTATGCATTACAAACACTTATGGTGAATACCATCTTAGGGTAAATTTTAATCATGACCTCATCACCAAAGAACACCATAACAAGTACCTCAAATAATATTAGAATCAATCCTATAATCCTAAATATACTAATCATAAATCCCAAAAATCATCTCAACCGTCTGATGCCAATACATAACATTCAAACAAATTCACTTGTGTTGTTGATTTTGAATATGATCATTATTACACACTAACTCCCAATATGTGAATGTGGTAAAGGTTAACTACCATCATAAGCCTACTCATAAAGATCCAATCATTAAAGTTAAGAAGCCTTCTCTCAAATAATAACTTCATAAGGGCACCACTACAACAACTTCACCTTCTTCCAATCCATCACTTAGTGATGAGCTTGTTCCACCATCAGAGCCTCAACCTAGTGTCTCCAATCCTTCGACTACCATACCTCATAAATTCACCATCACTAATTAATCTAAAAACCATTATGGTTGTAACCCTAAATCATAATGAAATTCATAGATGAACTTAATTCCATGCCTTGAAAAAAATTCTTAATGGAACTCGTGATAACATCACCATATCATCATAAATTTATCATGCAACAACTTCAATACATAGAATAATTCCTGTATAGTGAACTTGAACTACCTCCCCAACCTTTTGAAGGTCCTACACCCATGAAATTCCATGCTATTGATACCATTTTTCAACCCTCTTTCTCCAAGAATCTTTCCATATAGTTTCTATAAAAATACAAGATTAAAAATGAAATCCTATTTCAAGCTAAGGACCCACCCCTAATTATTAATACTATGATAAAAATACCCTAATAATGAAATTATTGGAGGACAAAGACTTTAGAATTAACTTTACTTCCTTTTGGCTCATCCAACAACTCAAATATTCCAAAGATGACCTTAAGTAAACAAGAATCTCACGTTGTGGATTTGAAAAACCAATCAAAACCCACTTCATTGCATTTGAATCCCTCTCACTATTGGAGCCAAAATAAATTACACCAAGTTGATGGTTATATACCTTCCACTTTATTACAACCTTATTTTAGGTCATGTTTAGACTCATCACATGGGAGTTATTGAATCTTCTGGTAACCAATGCATTAAGTTAAACCATGATGGAAAATGTTAAAAAAATGAAGCGAATCCCAACCCATGGGGTCTCAAGCTACTTAATCTAAAAAAATTATATCACATCCCCACTACTCATATCAATAGTCCTCCCCTTCATGAATTTTTCAATATGCATCCTTATCTACAAGTCACTTTTGTTGATTATGATGATGATGAACCCAATGAGTTAAAAACCATTTGTAATACCACAATATAACCTCCTTATATAGTGCAGTAGATTCCTCCACCTATTCTACCAAAAAATATGACAATTCCCTTAATCAATGATGATATTAAGAGTCCACCCCCATGCAATGTTTATAAAGTTCATACATAGAGGATGACTTCATATGCAATGACTTCGAGGTGGCCAAACTTTTTAGGATTCTCTATAATTATCCCCTTAAATAATTAGAAACATTTGTGTGTCTAAAAAATATACTTCCAATGAGAATTATAATCAAATTACTCATGCTTGTAACATCCCTCCATCATATAATGATGATTACATAGTCACCCAAGCCCAATCACAAAACTTAGATGTATTTCATTATCAAAAAACCCTTGAAATACATGCCTTTATTTAAGATGCTCATTTAGGTCATATCTCTTTGTATTCTACTGATGATGAGAATGATCTATAACCCCAAGGTTATGTTCCTCATGTCAACCCACGATTGGAAAATACTCCATGGGTTCTCTAGTAGCTTTTATACATTCCCATGAATTCTGACATTATTAGCTAGCTACATACCATTCAAAAAAATTCTAGTGACACTATTTGTATCATCAAAACCTATACCATTTAGTATATTAATAAAGTTTACAACTATACCATCTAGCCTGATACATTTCAATCTTCATTTCATAATTACATTAGCCAATCATTGCCAATTATCGATACAATTCCATTAGCATCCCCCATTTATTCTAATTGTATCATCCAAGATGATACAATCAAAATCAATACTACCTCAATTAATTATACTATCCAGACCGATACAATTCAATCTTGTCCCTTTTTACCAAACTATATCAACCAAGCTAATACCATGTAGTAAAAAATCATCAATTTCTGCTCTAGATCCAAAAATTACCCTAGATGCTAAATCAAAGGTAATCAAATTATTGATCTTGAAGTAGATGCCAAATATTATGACCCCTTACTTATGTTTACTAGCAACGAAGTTAACGTAGAATTACTCCATGCCAGAGAGACTCAAATTCCCTACCAACATCACAAGCTTAGTCATTTTGAAGAAACAACTCCCTAATTTGATAATTTTGTCACTAGTATTAACCCTAAGACTAATCTTATTTCTAAACTTCCTTCAAATCCATATCACTTTCAAGACATAAATGCAATGTTTATCGAATAAACTCAATCAGTGAACTTTGATACACTTGCAAATCCCAAGTCAGTTCTCATCTCTAAGGAACGTCATCCTAAAGAGAAAGATAATTACAACATGATTTTAGATAAATATCATGAATTATTTTCATGCTCATATAAGGACATGACTGGCATTGACCTTAGCATTTTTCTCCATAACATAGTGACATATCTAGATTAGAAACCCATGTGCTAAAAGCAATAGAAGTTTCCATCTAAGGTTTGCACCTTATGTCACAAAGAATTTATTAATATTTCAGATGCTAATTTCATTAGACCTAATGATTACTCATAATGGGTATCCAACATAAAACATAGTACCCATTCACAAAAAAACTCACTATGGTCATTTATATTTGTATTGGCATTTGTAATCTCAATTTAGGAAGTCATAAGGACACTATAATTTACCTTCAATCGATGTTATTATTGATTCTAGAACCAATTATGAGATGATTTCCATTATGGATGGTTTTTCAAGTTATAATAATATTTATATCACCCATGAGGATCAACATTAAACCACCTTTACTACTGACTGGGGAACCTATTGTTATCTTAAGATGCCCTTCAACCTTAAAATAATTGGGAAACTTATCAATGAGAAATGATCCACATATTTCATGATCTCAACCACTAAATAGTCAAAACCTATGTGGATGACCTTATATCCACATCAACGTGTGATGAAAACCACCTTCATGACCTAGCTATCATATTACACCACATTATCAAGTACAAAGTTAAGCTCAATCCTCACAAGGGTGTTTTTATGTTACTTCTAGAAAGATCTAAGGATTCATGATATCATTATGAGGAATTGACATGGATCCCTATAGGATCAATGATATTCTAAACATTCATATCCATTCCTAACATTTACACTTACCTTGGGAAACTTTCGATAATTTATATATTTGTTTGTAGGCTAGCTTATCATAAACATTTCATAAATTCCCTTCTTAAAAATGTGTTGCACTGGAATGTGTCGACGCTTGTGAAAAATTATTTGATAACATGAAGAAATCATTACTTCATCCTTTCACTCTATAACTATTGATGCAGTGGATTGCACCCTTGATAAGAGGCTGAGCTCCTGTCTTCCATGCATCACAATGGAAATTCCTCTCTTGCCTGTGGGTCTAGCAAAACTGAAGGGAGATTCTCTAGATAAGGGCTAGCTCCCTTTGATGTATCTCTGTGGTCTTGGATCTTCTACTGCTAACAATGGGGGGGGTGAAAAGAGAGAAGGATGCTAAAAATAACACCTAAACTAAATGGTGATACACCAAAAAAGTTGATCTACTTAGCTTGAACATACACTCTCCACCAAGAATAAGCTAATATACATTTCATTTGATATGAGAAACTCTTATACATCAATGAGCTAGGGGTACTCTGGAGATACAGGGAGGAAGAACTATCAGAGGTGTTCTGAGACACACTATGGCAGCCTATTCACATGCACCTACACTCTGTTGTAGACACTTTTGGCAGACCTGCAAAAGAAGAAATTTCACAATACACTAGACATGCTAGAATCATTCTGTGAAAACATAAAAGAAAAATGACTTAACACAAAACAAATCCATAGACATATGCAAAAGCATAAGCACAAATGGAGGTAAAAATGCTATGTCTTGCTTCAAGGTAAAAATCTGGTAGAGCTCTGCCTTACAAGCTAAGAGATCCTTTCTCAAATGAGAAGCTACAATATATAGAGGAAGAAAGAGGCCTTTTGGCACCCTTTTAAAAGTGGCCCATGTGCATTTCGAGCATTGGGAAGAGGAAGCCGCTTGATAGATAATGTTGTGTCAGCTCCTATTTTGACTTTAGGCATTTAAGATATATTAAACGTCATATGTGAAATTACGGGCCGCACCATTTGTCTGTAAACAAGACTGCTCCTTCAAGGCACTCACACAGTTTGTTTTCCCATCAATGCAAAGTGAAGAAAATGGGTCGCATCATTTGTTTGTTTGCGCTCCTTGATGACCACTTGGTAGATATTGTGTCAACCGCTGGAGTAACTCCTTGAGTCAACACCTTCCTTTGCCACTTGGACTGTTTTGTCTATTTTTGTACTTTGTCTCTTTGCCTCTTCCTGGATTTGTCTTTTCTATCTCTTTCGACCCTCGAGGGATATCTTTTGCTACTTATTTGGCTCTTTGGGCTCTTTCATCAGTAGGTCATTGAATTCATTCTTAACTTTTATCTTTTCCCAGCTTTGTCTTTTCTTGGTTTTGTCTCTTCCTTTTGGTCTTAAGGTCTTTGAAACCTCTCGGGTTCATGCCTTTTATTTAAAGACCAACGGTTACTCCATGGTCAGAAATTTGACGCCCACATGCCCATCATTATTTGAAAGCCAACGGCTATCTTGTTGCCCTGCATTTGACGTCTTCAGGGACGTCTTTTGACGTCCAGATTCTAACGGCTAGTTCATGATGCTTAATCTTGACGTCTTCGGGCCCATCACCCTCCTTGGTAATTCCTTCAAATTTCTTGTTTGATCCTTCCTAAAGGGGATGTATCCCTTCAGCTTTAGAGAAGTGTCCCTTCATTTTTGGTCGAGAGTCCCTTGCAAGGGTACCTGCCCTTCGGGGTCCTTCGAGCTCGTTGGTCCACAAATCCTTCAGACAAAATGTCCGAAGGAATTCCTTCAGACATTTTGTCTGAAGGATTTCTTCCTTTGTCTTTCTCACTTATTTCCTTGGGCTTTTTTCTTTTAGGTGAATTCCTTCAAACTTTTTGTCCGAAAGAATTCGTCTTGTCCTTTGCCATGGAAAATCTTCCCGAAAGACATTATTTTTTGCCTTATGAATTTCTTCGAACAAAATGTCTGAAGAAATTCCTTCGGGCATTTTGTCTAAAGAAATTCTTCATCTCTTGCCTTGAACAAATCTGAAGGAATTACAACTTTTCTACCTTGTTCACTTTTTTGAAGAAAACCTTACCCTTTCAGCGTTCTCTCTAATCCCTTTGCAAGTGTTCTCTGCCCTTCGCAGCCTACTGGAATGGTTCATTTTGCACTTGACTACCCTCCACAAGGGCACTTGTCCTTCAGGGCTTAGGAGGCTCCTTTGAACCTTTTGATTAAACTAACTGACTGAACCAACTGATTGAAACGACCGATTGAACCAAAACATTGAACCAACTGAGTGAACCAACTGATTAAACCAATCGAGTGAACCAACCGATTGAACCAATCAATTGAATGGTTCAATGGTTCATCAATTTAATGGTCTGAAGAAGATTTGTAAGAAACCTTGCATTATTTAAACTGGTTCATCATCTATCAAAAAAACTTATGCAACCAAATTTGAACTGGCTCAGAACAGCAGGGAAAGAAGAAGACTAATTTTGGCCTACAGGACCAAAATGGTCAACAATTTGGTGATTCCCAGGGGAAGCATACCTACTATGCTTAGAAGCCAATTTCCTTAAATACCATTAGGCATGTAGTCAGATCGCAACTTGAAAAAATTTAGCAATAGCCCCGATAGATCCAAAAATCAATCATGAAGCTTTTACCCCAAACACAAAGGAAAACACACACAAGGCTAAAAACACTACTTGTGCAAACATCACTTAGGGAAAATAGGGAAAGAAAACTAAAAGCAAACTAATATATATAGCTAACCAGGTATATTTGCCTACCTCCTGGATCAAAGGGAAAACTTCTTAAGTCTCCTTCATGGCAAGGAAACTTATGGTACCAGACAAGTGGTTGAATGGGATGGAGATTTGGTGACCTGCTCCTCTTGCCTGCCACCTTGATTGGATTGCATCCAAGTGGATCAGGGTCAAACATGCTTCCAACATATATGTATTCATTTTGATCTTGGAAGCTTGTCAAATTTTGGTTCTTCATACTGGCATGCTTTACCAAGAAATTGATGGTTGTTGGCTCATCACCATAAGCCCTTTGATATGCATCATGGATTGGCCTATCTCCTTCTGCCTTATTGAAGACACTGTCAAACTCATCTTCTACTTGATCATGGATTTCTTGAAGAAGGGTGACTGTTGTGATGTCTGAAATGAGATCACAGACTGATTGTTCATCCCACAGAACATCACCTTCTTGTTCAAGGCTCTCTTCTTCAAAGCTGTTCTCAAGATAGACATGCTTCTCCTTTTCCTACTCAAGGATCAGAGTCTCTATTTGTTCAAAGACATCCACCTGATCCTCCTCCAACTCAGTCTCCATGGCATGGTCATCCTCCTCATCAAAGCAACAAGGAAGTTCATCAAACAAGGGAGGAGAGAGCTCACCATGCTTACTTTCCTCTTCATACTGCTGGAACATCCGCATGTATGCATGACCTGTGTCTTCTCCATTGTTGATGATGTCTTCAAAAGGAGCATCCATGATGATTTCTTCCTCATTGACATCCATGAGAGCTTCTTGATTAGCTGTAAATTGGATCCTTTCTTCTTCACTTGCCTCTTTCAAAATAGGTTCCTCCTTGATGACTTCAAAAATATCATGTTCAAATTCACCAACCTCTTAAAAGGATAGATCTGAAAGCTTACAGCCCCTTTGCATACTTATTTGAGTCCCAATGCTACCTTCTCCACCATTAGTCAGCTCATAGCCTCCTTGAAGAGGAGTGCAGCCTGCCCCAATGACTTCAAACAAATCATTCAAAACATGAACAAGAGACTGTCCATGCTCCTCCATGACATCTATGGTGATCTCATTCTCATCTGCACTCATGGAGTCTCCTTGATTAGTCATGAACTGAGTATACTCCTCTTCACTCACCTCTTTCAAAATAGGTTCCTCCTTGAGAAGGGATGAAGTGGAAAGCTGAAGGTTAAACTTAGGTGGAAGCGGAGGCAATCCTTGAGCTAGAATTGAATGATTCTCCTCCTTCCATTTGTCCAGTACTTCATCTATATCAGATGTGGCTTGATAGCTCTCTTGGAGGGGTGTAGATGGGGTGTGTTCAAATGTAGGATCTTTTGCTTGATCTGAACCATCCATCACAATTTGGTTGAGGTACCTCATTCTATATTCCAACTCTGCAATTTGCTTGTCTATATTCTCTTGGAAGAACCCTTCTTTGAGGTCACAAGCATCATCATGGTAAGTAGGAGCAACTTTATCTTCTTCAAGGTCCTGAGCTGGTTCATGATAGGCACTCCTCCAGCTCAAAATATGTACATCATGTTGAGAGACCTGAGGATTGGTAGAAGGGGTGTCTTTTGGTGTAGGTTCCTCTCTAAGGTCTGAAACCTCCATCTCTCCTTCACTAAGCAATCTCACCTTTGCCTCTAATTCCTCAATTTTCTTAGCTAGATTTTCTTGAAAGAGTCTTTCTTGGAGCTCATAGGAATCATCATGGAAATGGGGAGTGCATGAAGGCTGCCATGGAATACAAAAAGCTTCTTGAGGAAGGGTGGGAGGGACTTGAAAAGGACTAGCCTCATTTTGTACCTCACACTCTTGGACAATGTCTTTCTCCTCCTTGTTGTTCCATGACTCACTACTTTATTCTAGCTCATGATATTAGGACTGGACATCTCCTTTTGGGGTGATGGGGCTACAATGTGAGAGGGTAGTGAGGGTTTGGATTCCACTTCCCTTGTTGCCAAAATAGACTGCTGCATTTGAAGATTTGCCAATTCAATTTTCTTATCAAGATTGGCCTTAAACATAAGATTTACTATTTCAAAACTCTCCTCAACATGATTGGGGAAAGGACTTTGATAGGCTTGACTTGGCTCATGAGCAGGAACTGCGTATGGCTGATATGAAACTTGGGGCAGTAGGTATGCAAGTTGATAGACTTTGTAAGGCTGCCTCTCATGAATACTCAGTCTCCCTTCCAAAGATGCAATCAAAACACTCACATCCAGCATCTCATTTGTAAGCCTTTGCCAATTAGCTCTTTCAATGGGATTACATTCACTCTTAACCAGATCTAGTGCATTTCTCACTTGATTGACGACATGATCAAGGATTTTTTGGCCACATCCCCTTCTGGTGTCAAGCTCCACTACATACTTTTCATATCCCAGCAGTGCTTGTTTGAAGGTGGAAATGGGTTGATTCGCAAAGAGATTAAGTTGAGTAGGAGAAGTGACATATTGAGAAGACTGGGCATAAGACTGATATAGCTCATGATAGGGCTGAGACTAGTCATATTGGCAGTGCAAAGGGCAAAACTCATAACCATATGCATCTTTGTTGCTTAAAGTGATTCCATGAACAACCTGATCTTGATCAAAAATATATGGAGGAACACAAGACCCATGGTTCTGAGTAATGGAATTATACATACCAAACTATGATTTCTTGATGGCACTCGGACTGCTTAACCAGTTGATTTAACTCAGAGTCACCATTGGTGTTGATGAAACACCTCCAAAGGCTGGTTGGTTGAAGAACACACCAAAATTCTTCAACTCTTTGGATAAAAACTAGTCCCACAATCGCCTGATTAAAGGTTCGATGCTGGATTAATGATTTGTTTTGTTGTAACAGGACCAACACCAATCCTAGAACTTTTTTGAGTGTTAAAACATGGTCCCACTGGGCGTGCTAAAAACTGTTGACACAATGGATTACACCCTTGACAGGAGGCTGAGCTCCTGTCTTCCACACATCACAATGGAAACTCCTCTCTTACCTGTGGGTCTGGAAAAATTGAGGGGAGAGTCTCTAGATAAGGGCTAGCTCCCTTTGATGTATCTCTATGGTCCTGGATCTTCTATTGCTAACAATGGGGGGGTGAAAAGAGAGAAGGATGCTGAAAATAGAACCTAAACTAAACGATGATACACCAAAAAAGTTGATCTACTTAGCTTAAACATACACTCTCCACCAAGAACAAGCTGATATACACTTCATTTGATATGAGAAACTCTTCTACATCAGTGAGCTAGGGGACCTCTAGAGATACAGGGAGGAAGAACTATCAGAGGTGTTATGAGACACACTATGGCAACTTGTTCACATGTGCCTATACTCTGTTATACACTTTTGACAGAACTGCAAAAGAAGAAACCTCACAATACACTAGACATGCCAGAATCATTCTGTGAAAGCATAAAATAAAAATGACTAACACAAAACAAAGCCATAGACATATGCAAAAGTGTAAGCTCAAATGGAGGTAAAAATCTGGCAAAGCTCTGCCTTACAAGCCAAGAGATCCTTTATCAAATGAGAAGCTATAATATATAGAGGAAGAAAGAGGCCTTTTGGCACCCTTTTACAAGTGGCCCATGTGCGTTTTGAGCATTAGGAAGAGGAAGCCACTTGATAGATAATGTTGTGTCAGCTCTTGTTTTGACTTTAGGCGTTTAAGATATATTAAACGTCATATGTGGAATTATGGGTCACATCATTTGTCTACAAACAAGACCGCTCCTTCAAGGCACTCACACAGTTTGTCTGCCCATCAATGCAAAGTGAATAAAATGGGTCATGTTGTTTGTCTGTTTGCGCTCCTTGATGATCACTTGGCAGATACTGTGTCAACCACTAGAGTAACTCCTTGAGTCGACACCTTCCTTTACCACTTGGACTATTTTGTCCATTTATGCACTTTGTCTCTTTGTCTCTTCTTGGCTTTGTCTTTTCTATTTTCCTTCGGCCTCGAGGGCTATCTTCTGCTACTTTTTTGGCTCTTTGGGCTCTTTCATCAGTAGGTCACTGAATTCATTCTTAACTTTTGTCTTTTCCTAGCTTTGTCTTTTCCTAGTTTTGTCTCTTCCTTTTGGCCTTAAGGTCTTTGAAACCTCTTAGGTTCATGCCTTTTATTTAAATACCAACGGTTACTCCATGTTCAAAAAGTTGACACCTGCATGCCCATCATTATTTGAAAGCCAACGGCTATCTTGTTGCCCTACATTTGACATCTTCAGGGATGTCTTTTGACGTCCAAATTCCAACAGCTAGTTCATGATGCTTAATCTTGACGTCTTCAGGCCCGTCACCCTCCTTGGCAATTCATTTAGCTTTCTTGTTTGATCCTTCCCAAAGGGGAGGTGTCCCTTCAGCTTTGGAGAAGTGTCCCTTCCTTTTTGGCTAAGAGTCCCCCGCAAGGGTACTTGCCCTTTAGGGTCCTTCGAGCTCCTTGGTCCTCAAATCCTTCAGACAAAATGTCTGAAGGATTTCTTCCTTTGTCTTTCCCACTTATTTCCTCTGGATTTTTTCTTTCGGGCGAATTCCTTTGGACAAAAGTCCGAAGGAATTCCTTCAAACTTTTTGTCTAAAAGAATTTGTCTTGTCCTTTACTGCAAAAATTTTTCTCGAAAGACATTATTTTTTGCCTTATGAATTTCTTCGGACAAAATGTCTGAAGGAATTCCTTCAGGCATTTTGTCCGAATAAATTCTTCATCTCTTGCCTTGAATAAATCTGAAGGAATTCCAACTTTTCTGCCTTGTTCACATTTTCGAAGAAAACCTTACCCTTTCAGCCTTCTCTCTGATCCCTTTGCAAGTGTTCTCTGCCCTTTGCAACCTGCTAGAATGGTTCATTTTGCACTTGACTGCCCTCCACAAGGGCACTTGTCCTTCGGGTCTTGGGAGGCTCCTTTGAACCTTCCGATTGAATCGACTGATTGAACCGACTGATTGAACCAAAACATTGAACCACCTGAGTGAACTGACTAATTGAACCAATTGAGTGAACCAACCGATTAAACCAATTGAGTGAACCAACTGATTGAACCAATTGATTGAATGGTTCAATGGTCTGAAGAAGCTTTGTAAGAAACCTTATATTCTTTGAACTAGTTCATCATTTGCCGAAAAAACTTGTGCAACCAAATTTGAACTAGCTCAGAACAACAGGGAAAGAAGGAGACCAAATTTGGCCCACAAGACCAAAATGGTCAACAATAACCACCTTCAAATGATCACCCTCTCATCTCGTATACCTCATCTACCCCCATATTAATTGGGTCAATGGTGGTTCAACAAGATGAGTCTAGAGAAGAATATAATATTTACTATATTAGTAATGCCTTGATAGATAATGAGACCCGCTACACAAAAGTGGACTGTGACTATTTTTTAATGTATTTTTCAGTCTAAAAACTTTAGGCTCTATATGTTATAGTAGACTACCTATGTCATCATCCATTTTTATCCCTTTGCCATTTATTCTTCAAGGCCTTCTTACATGGAGATTTAATTGGAAAGTGGATGGTGCTCTTAATGTAATTTGACCTTATAATCATCACTTAAAAATAAATCAAAGGCCAATTCATTATTGATTAAATTTTTTCCACCCCCTACTAACTTAATGACACCTTCAAGATACTCTTCTTGAAAAATATGTCCTCTTGATTGAAGGTATTGATCAATTTATCTCTCTTAAAGCCTTAGTCTATAATTTCATAACTAATCTTGAAGTTCATGCCATCAAATAACTATAGATATTAGTCTCTAAACCTAAATCATCTATAAATGATACTTTATAACAATTACCTAATGTTACCATTGATCTGCATGAGGATACTTGGACACTTCACTTTGACAGAGCCAAGTGCCTTTAAAGAGTTGAGGCAAGAAGTATCCTACTTAATCCTTAAGGAAATATCATTCATATACCTTTTTTATTAAACTTTGATGTTATTAATAAAATAGTTGAAAATGAATCTCTCATCCTTGGGATGTAAGTAGCCATAGATCTAAATATTCCCTAATTACATGTCTTCAAAGATTCACAGTTTATATGTCACCAAATCAGTGGCTCTTATCAATACAAAAGTTACAACCTTATTGCATGTCATCAGCTTGCTTCTATTCTTGCCAAATATTTTTCATATTTTAACATTGAAGCAATTCCAAGAGAGAAAAATAATATAGCCAACTCGCTTGCTTCCTCTACCTCTCTTTCATCCTCATTAGCCATTACATGACTCACAGTTCCTCATCCATATGAGGAAATCTCCATCTACTTCAACACTTAAAAATGACTCTTCTATTTTCCACATCACCACTTGACAAATTCCATATTATAAAGACATAATCAAATCCATTGAACATCATACTTATCCTCTTGAGGTTGATTTTAATGGGAAAAAACTTTGAAAGTAAGCCTATAAATTTTCCTTGGATATAACATCATTTATTATCATAATTCCAAATGTACCTTACTTTGTTGTGTCATTCAATATGAATTCCCTTCTCTAATTGAGAAAACATGTGGGGGAATTTTTGGTGGCCATTATAGTGGACATGTTACAATGCACAAATGCCTAAGGATGGGATAGGCCTACCGAAAAAAAAAATCCATCATATTCACAAATAATTTTAATATATTCCAACATGATGATGATTTTATCCATTCTCCTCCAACTGAGCTTCATACACTTGAATCTCTTAGGACATTATCTATGCGGGGATTAAAACTTGTTGGTAAATTTTCTTGGTCTCAAGATGGCCACATCTTCATTATTACTTCCACTGAGTAATTTACCAAGAGGGTAGAATATATTCTCCTTGTTAATGTAATTAGCATCATTGTATCCATATTCATCCTTGATCAAATCATATGCCATTTTGTAATTACTAACACCATCATATCTAACAATGGTGGGAATTTCAAACATAAAGACATGAATCAATTTTGTGCAAAAATAAAAATTACTCATAAATTTTATACATCATATCAACCTTAGTGCAATGACCAAGTAGAAGAAACCAACAAGACTATTAACAAGATCCTGCAAAATATTATTTTACATTCTTGTTCAGACTAGCATCTCAAGCTATATCTTGATCAGGCCTATTGTACTAGTATTTGTACTACCATCGGGGTAACTCATTTCTCTTTAGTTTACATCTCAAAATCCATCTCACCACTTGAGGTATAATTACCCTCTTTGTGCATCTCTCTTCATGGCCTAATTTTTTATGAAGATTTTCATCAATAATGCCTTCACACTTAGATCTCCTTGAAGAGCAACAAATGAGTGCCTTACATCACAATCATTGATATAAAAATTGCATAGCTAAACAACATAACAATAAATTCAAATTTCATATGTTCAATGTCAAAGATCTAGTGTTGATACTAGACTACACCATGAAAAAGAGCGTAAGTATGGCCAAAAGTGGTGGGGTCCTTACCTAGTCAAAGACATCCTTGGACCTATCACTTATAGATTACAAAAAAATGAAAGATGTTTGTTCAAGGAATCGACCAATGCTCAATTATTGAAGAATTATTTTGCTTAAATTCATGTTATTCTTAGTTCTATTTTAGGTATGATTTTCCATTTCTTTTACATATTATTTGCACTCTCATAGTTAGGTTTATATATTTGAGCTAACATTTATTGGAGCTTATACTTTGACTCTCTTATATTGTAACTTAGCATTGATTTATTTATACACCTTTAAGTTTCTATTCACATTAGTAGTAGTACCTATACTCGGCCCTTAGGTCTTTTTCCATTTTCACACCTTTGATTTTTTAGTTTGTGAGTTGCATTGTAACACCTTGGGGAACACAACTAGGCCTTCCTCACAAACGCCCATCCCTTTATGACAATCATTCACTTTCTTCAGTCAACCATTGTTGCTATTGTGATTATTTTGTCTATTTTATCATTTACATCCTTTGGGTATTTACTATCATAGCTCTACTTACACCTCTTGTATTTTAAGTTTTCCAGTTACACATTAAGACCCAAGGAATCAACCCCCTCCTCAAACATTCACCATTGTTCATTTTGCTATATAGATTACTTTTGATCCAAATCTTAGTAAGGTGTATTTTTAAAAATATAAGGCAATGGTTGAGAGTAGTGTTTTCTCACTTATATTTAGCCATATTCTCTTTTGGTGAAACTATAACAGTCTATTTTCATGAATTTCATTCACATATTACCCTTTCTTATGATGGTGTTTCATGCCTACTTGTCATTGTAACATTTTCCTCTACATAATTTTTTGATTGGGGCAACCAAATCATTATAGGTTCATTTCCATATTTTCTTGTCATTCATTTATTTTGGGCTCACCAAGGTTGGTTTCAAGAATTCAATCCTTCCTAAGGTGCAAGTCTGTGTGTCTTTGGGCACCATATTCTTTAGATTATCCTCTTTAGTGGATAAGTGTAAGCTCTCTTGTGAGATTCATCTTTAAAACCATGACTGGTTTTTCCAAACGCATATGAAATTAAAAAAAATAGAAAGATTCAAAAGAGTTAAAATCCATATTATAATGAAACAGAATGTTAAAGTGCAAACTAAATCTTAAAATTTTGATCACACTAAAAGACATGATATTTTTGGCACATCTCCTATTCCAGTCAAAACTCAAACTTCACAATTTTCCTAGTGACAAAACTAAGGTCCTTTGGAGTGTGGTAGGCTAATATGCTAGGTTAGGATGTCTCATTTCATCATTATATCTTATTACATTTTGATGCCACCTACTTTCTCATGCCAGTACCCAATCTTCACAATATACTGATGGTTTTGTAAGTGATCCTAAGTAGAAGGGAACACATTGTGGGAATTTCGGACCTTTTTCATTTTTATACACACTACCCTTCATGAGATGATATTTATACTTCACTAGTTAGCACAAGCTTATGTTTGTTAGGTAGGGTTATCTAGGGCCATTGATGTTGAAAAATTTTAGTCTTACCAACATGATTAGTGTTTCATGTTTCTAGTAAAGACCATGATTTCACATTGGTAACACTATATTTTCCCTCCCTCTAATTTTTTTGCTTCTGCTTAATAGGTAAGTTTGTTTTTGAATCTTTTTCATCTTATTTACTTCATATTCTCCATCTCTTTCGGATAGGTAACAATATGGCAGTTCTAGCTTTTCCATCTTTAAAATAGAAGTTGTAACTTTGAGTTGTTGCAAGATGTTCTCTTGGCCATTGCCTTATCTTCATAAGATTTCTCTTAGTTATATTTGGGACCTTGAGTTTTCTATTCACTTTTTTGCAAGCTAGTTGATCCTATTTTTCCCTTTCATGCTTTCATGTCTCGCATTTGAATTTTTATCATAAATTGGTTTTATGTGTCCCTTATTTGAAATTTATTTTTACTTATCTTACTTTGGATGCATTTTTGGGGTTTTTTGTCCTCAGTAGCCTTGGTATTTTGGCTTACTGATTTTCCTACTTACTTGGATATTTTAGCTCTAACTTATCCTTATCGATCTTGATTTTCTAATATTTTTAAATTTTTCAATCATTTCTAAGATTTTTTCAAAAAATTTGATTTATTTGACCATCCTACATATGAGCACATTACTTTTATCATTTTTTATCCTTATATCTTTAGATTTTCTCAAATACAGTTACTACACCCTCCATGATTGATACTATGGTTTTTACATGTACTCATTTAGCAAAAAGCAAAGTCAAGGTATGTATATGCTACTTTCACTTATTCATTTATCAGTGTTTCTTTTCATTTATACTCTTTAGTTTTGCCATGTTTATATCCCAAAGAATCATCTCATGTTACATTATTATGACACATGATGAGCTTCGGGTGGAGCATATTTATACACCTAATATTTTCACTTTTTATCACTTTACTGAAATTTTCTCTTGAAGTGGATTGTCGATACGTCAATCTCCCTAAATGCTTGCATTAAAGGGTGCACCAAGAATGGGGTGGGATCAGGTTGTGGTAATTCATGAGAGATGTTTGCATTATATCCTTCTACACCATTATTACTATAAATCAAACCTCACCGAAGTCTCTATATGTCTTTCCCTTCTATCTACTTCCCATCCATATTTGATAGTTTCCTTATGTCCTATGGCATCATCCTAACTATTACCATTAGTTTCATGCTTTTGTCCTTCCTATATTGTATCAACTAGCCCAATATATATTTGAGTGTGTCTTTTGACATTTATATTGTATTAGACTAGGTGATACCATACTATGCCAGCTAACATCTTCCAACTATAATGGCATAGCTAATACCATTGACTTAGAATTTATTTTAGATATTGGAACTATATATTTATATATGGGTCATATGTCATTCATAATAAGATATATCACATTCATACACTCTATATGCACTTCCTACCCCTAAGTAGTATTTGGGAGAGTTAGTGGGTTTAGAGCCTTATCTTGGAGGTCTTGTCTTGTGGTGTCATTGAAGCCCAACATGATAGTCATTGGTATTTCCAAACAAAGGATATCTAGGTTTTCATCCAACCATTTGAGGTCTTCAACCTACAACACCTCTTGCAAATCTCCACTTGAGCTAAATGGAGGGATTAAAGCATCGATGGATACATTCCAAGGTAAGTATTTATATTCCCATACTCTTTCTTTTATTTACTTAGTATATTAGATGTTGTTCATTGTTTTGTGGGCATTGTGTGTTTCTTTACTTAGGCTCCTCCTTATACTGAATACGTTGGTATAGATATGGGGTTGCTTAAGCTTGTCATTTATCACTTTAGATTGCATAAAACCCCATTTGGTATACCATTACACCTTACCATGTTTACAATCACTTTCCCTTCATTTAATTAACTATACCCATTTACAATCATTTACTTTACTTGCATCTTTATGATTATAGTTACAATCATAGTTACAACCATTTTCCTATGTTGAGGTCTAGCGAGAGTTATATCCTTGTGTCATAGGCTTAGGCTTTGGTATTCTTTCTTCTTGACATTTTAGTTTTAGGTTACCTTTACTAGATCTATATATATCCTACATCCTTACCTACCTGTTCAAGTATACACAAGCTCCATTTGATTGAATTTTATTTGAGTCCTAGTCTATTGAGAGAAAGAGGATAGTTTTAGGTCATCTTATGTCGTGCATACATGAGGTGCCAATAAACTAGGATTTATAATCTACCTAGTCCAAATAATGAAGATAACCTTGTATTTTATATGTTGTGGATGCATAATATTATCTTCTATATTGAATACTAACATTGTGTTTGTGAAAGGACTTCAAACACTTTTTTGGGATATAATGGATGCAATATGTTTGTAAATTTAAACTCATAATATGTTGGGTATTTTACTAGTGTTGTCTTCGATACAATTGATCCCACATGGGTGTCATCTAATTTTATTTATCCAAGGCCATTCCATATCATTTTGTAAGTATTTTCCAAAACTCATTAATATAATTGATTGTGCTAAATTCCCCCACAATCTTCATTTTCAAAATATTGACTTTCCACATACATTCAAAGATCAAAATATGAGAACAAGACCCAAGGATCATAATGAGTTATCTCTTTGGAAACTATACAAGGAATTGAAATGACCCTTTATTAGTGTTGGGACAAATGTCTCCATTCTTAAATTTCCTTTAAAACACACTCATTCCCACCATGTAATGGAATGAACAATTCTAAAGATGGAAATATGTCATAGAGAGTCATGGCTCCTCCATTTTTATCTCATTCCCTGGTATGGACCACATAGTATCCCTCAAAAAAAAATTCCATAATATTCCTTTACAATAGGTGGAACTATAAAATAACCAATTTTATAATTCGATTTTAACTCTTTGTGTGGTTGAGTCCACTATCAAGAAGTTGTGCTTGTAGATCTTTGGGGAATATTATATTTCATCTCTATGGGCAAGATTCCTTTCAAAACCTTTTTAGCAATTGTTGGATCAAGGTTGAGTTATGGTTCACGATATCTAGCCACTTCAATTGCATTATTGGGTTTCCCAGTCTTCATCCAAATGCCGGGAGGAGGACAATTATTCAATTGCATGTCACTATCAACATTGAAGCATGATGTTTATTTATTTGTATATCGTGCTTTTATATTCCTACTTTGAAGTTTCATATTATATACAATGTTTCAAATGTATGAAATTTTCATTCATTTTATCTCTTTGTTTATTTCATTTATTTCAAGTGAAGCTTTATTATTTATGTATTTCTTATGTAATCAACACACAACACTTGTACAACACTTTATATAAAATGAGGCCTAAGAACTTGCCTCATGTGTTAAGTAAAAATGACTATAATAAGTTATAAAAAATGTTTTTACAAAGCATTAAAACACGGTCATTTGATACACATAAAATTTTAATAAAAAATATATTCTATAAAAAAAAAACATGTTTATGGTGTTCTCAACAAATTTCATGACTAAGTCATAAATGGACGAAGGTAAAGACATGAAATGATACTATAATTGTTTTATAAATGATTGCGTCCAAAGGGACAAATGAGTAATCATTTCATTGGTATTAGACATATAGCATTATCTATTTTATTTCAAATGGACTTCGCATCCATGAAGGCATATTTTAGATCAAAGTCACATGGGATTAATAAGTGGGATACCACTATAGTGATCTCAATGATGTCAAAATAAACACTAAATAAATTATATATTACCCCTTTTCTATGACCTTGGGCTTCTCAAAAGTCTAGGCGTTTTGGTCACAACACAAAGACTTCAAGATATCAATAAGAGATGTTGAATCAACAATGTTCAACTAGTCTTTGAAGTTCCCAACTAAGGATAACTAGGTCATGTTTTCATATTGACTTAAACTAAAACCATTTCTCACAAAGTGCCACTTGAGCCAAGGGAGAAATTAATGTGCCAATAAGTCAACCCAAGGTAAGTATCATATCCCTATATTATTTCTTCTATTACTATGTTGGTTACATTATATTGGTATGTTATTGTATTCTATGCTTAGATTAGCTTATGCTTATTATTATATTGCTATCTTTGCATATTTTTTTATAATTTACACCTCATGGTTAATGTCTAATGACACCCTTAAAACCCTTAGATTAGATAACTCATGGTTACTACCTAATGGCATTGTATTTCCTTTGATTAATCTTATTTACACCTCTTAGTTACTGTCTAATGACACCTTATATCTAGTTAGCCATGCAATTACTATTGTATGTGTATACCCCCCTCTTAGATCCCTTACAACCTTCTTTTGCACACAATCTTTTCTATAGGTTAGACCGTATTGTGGACTAGCGTATTATATTTGTGTTGGATCTTGTATGATTTTCTTGTACATTTTCCCATATTACAGGATCCTTAAATATTTCACAATTCTTATCCTACATTCAACCTCCATTTTTTTTACCACATGAAGAATAGCTAAAATGTCCTTAACATTAAAATGTAATGGGTATTCCCTCCTGCATGAGGTCTACCCTCCTACATGATGACTGCACTCATACCATGCCTTGACACATCACGTTTAAGTGAATGTTTTGGGAAAAAATGGGGGTGGTCAAAACCAAATTGGTGCACATGTCATCCTTAAGTTTTTCAAATGCCCTAGTCATTAGCTCATTTTAATAGATGGAGTTATTCTTCAAGATAGATGTGAGTTGGGCTTCTATGCTACCATATTTTTTAACAAATGTATTATAGTATCAAATAATTCCAAATAATTTATGTAGTTCCTTGAGGGTTCTAGGTACTTTCCACTCCACCATGGCCTTGATTTGGTGATGGTCCACCTTGACTTGTTTATGAGAAAAAATGTCAACCAAGTACTCCACCTCCTTAACTCCAAAAACCCACATAGAAGGATCGACATAAATTTCTGCTACTTGAGAGTTTGTAAACCTCCATAATTTTAGGCCATGATTCTTTATGGGGGTATAATCAGTGGTTCGGGGAAACATGATGAGTTTAATATTATGGCATTTTCCTGAACCACTAACTATACCCCCATCAGGTATCATGACCTAAAATTATGGAGTTGGATAAATAAAATAGTTTAAACGTGAAACCAACTTATCATTGATGAAATTGTAATTACTTCCCAAGCCAATCAACATTGTCACTCTTTATCTCATCATAAATCCCACTACTTTGAGGGTTTGAGTAATCCATGATAGTGCATGAGAAGAGATAGTCAAATGTATATCTTTTGATGTTTCCTTTGGTTCCTCTTTGACTTCAATTTCTTATTCTCCATTGATTGCTCCTTAAATGTAGAATGGTTTATTTTTTGCACATTTATGTCCTCCACTATATTTGCTATCATGATTAAAATATAATCATTTTCCCATTTTTTCTTCAATTTATCAAGGCGTTAATCTATCATGTTGAGGAAAGGACTATGTCACTGGGCTACTATCTTTGATACTATTAAATGCATCTCCTAGTAGCCAAAAAAATTCCACCACTCTTCTTTCCATGGTAATAGAATTAGATAAATAAGGTAGATCCAACAAGCATACCTCATGTTGAATGTGAGCCTTCAATTTCCTTAGAAAAATGTCTTTGAGGTTATCCTTTGTAACATTATCCACTCTCAAAGATATGTTCTGAAAATTTTGAACATAATATTTAACTATACCAAATTGTCACAACTTTTCCATTTATCTAAAGTAATTATCTAACAAACTGCAACCATAGTGTATGAACAACTCTTCTATAAAAATAAATTGACATTACCATTCTTATATTTATTTCGAGCACACAACCAACAATACCAAATGAATCAATTAAGTTCCAAATACAAGGATGCCATTGTAAACTTTTACCCACATAGAACCTGATGTAGATCAAAAAATTAATCCATTTGGTGTATCCAATTAGGTGGATCCCTTTCATCAAACTTACGCATATATAACTTCAACATAAACTATCAAGACCTAGAAGTAGTATTAGTCCCTGAATGATGTATATTTATGCTTGAATCATGAATGGGAGCTTCCAATGATTCATTATGAGTAGGTGAAGTACGTGTTTCCAACATGTTGGAAGGTTAGATTGAATTTTGAAATTTAATCAAACTCTTTGCAGATATTGTGAGATCCTTTGAATTTGCAAACAATGTGTTCTTTTTCAGCGAAGTTATATTTTATTTCTTATCCATCTCTTTCAATTCCTCCTTGGTATCCATGGTATCTTTCCATTCCTCTCTCTTTTGTTGAGACATTGTTCTTCACTACTTGTAGATCTAATAAGCTTTCTTCAAAATTGCTCAATCTCTCCTTGTAATTAGGTGGAATGGTTTTCTATGTCCCACCAAATCCCATCTTTGAATGTATATCTTCTTTGTTTTGCATCTTCCATAGTGTGATGAAATCCTTTCCCCTAAATATAGTAGAAGCTAAAAAACATGGTACACCTAGCCTTGGATCAAAAATTAGGGTTATTGTCAACCTACACCAATGCAATCACCTTTCAAAATGAAGCCAACCAGGAAACCCAAAAGTATTAAAATTTGACCAAAGCTTAGTGTTATTAGAGGCATATAATATTGCAATCACCTCACAAACACAAATCCAACAACTACTATATTGCTCAAGGGTACAAAATCATATTCTAAAATGCTTGATGCAGACAAAACTCCTTTTCTTTTGCATAAGCCAAAAGTTTTTGATCTTGACCTCACATAGAAAGCAACATGTTCCATACCTAACAAACCTATATCTAGTAAATAAAAAAAATTAGAAAAAAAGATCATATCAAAAAACTTGATTTTTGCTTCCCTGTTCCCCTAATGCACCACTGAACTTTTTCCAAATTGAATCTATGATACCACTTATAATGAACTTTACTATATCACAACAATATATCGCAATATACTAAATCACATAAGTAGAATAACAACAATCACTCGCAAGAATAACATAAGACAACAAATCCATGCAATAAAATTAAAATGTAGAGAAAATTACTAGAATGTACGATTGAGCCACTTCAAGGGAGAAATCTCCACAATCCTTACAATAAGCACATAATTAAGAACACATGATGACTAATATCCTAACATTGCCTCCGGTATATGCCATAATTAGGCTATGGGAACTCTAAAATCTAATTAGGTCAACTATTACCACCAATATGCAACCTATATATTATCAAACGATTAAGTCAATAGTTATATGTGTCACAGTTCAGTCACACATCTTAAAACATATCATAGGCTAAAGTCATACCATTTCACATTTCTAGTGTATCTTTATGCCTTACATGTTTGAAATTACCTAATGTGTTTTATGCATCTCTCATATTTTTTTATCGGTTCACATGTGCTTATATCTTTGATACATATTCTACATGTCTTTATGCTTCCTATGTGTGTTTTATATACCTTCATCATGTTTGGTATGCTTTCTATTAGCGTCTTTCCAGTGAATACTTTGTATCTTGTCTTCTTTTTATCATGAATTTTGTGACTCCAATGTGTTTGATGTACCTATTATGTCTCTGATGTGACCACACTATTTTATGTGCATTCTATGATTTTAGTGTGACTCCAATGTCTAAGGTATTTGTTGCGTGGTTGCTCTTATATTTGACATGTCTTTTGTTAGGGTTGTCCTACTTAGGGGTTTGGTGTATTTTACAATGTTGTGATTTATATCATGCACATTGCCTTTACCACTTGCCTAGTTTGTCATGATTCCCATCATGCATCCACTAGGGGGGAATCTTATACTTTGCATTGTTATCTCTTATGATAACGATCTTATATTGCTTATATCTAGTGTCCACATGGGGCATGTTATCCTCACACTTAAATTTCATATATCATCAACAAATATGGGAAAAAATTATTCATAATATGCATACTACCAAACTTATATAGATAGATAGATAGATAGATAGATGTGTGTGTGTTTGTGTGTCCACTGGGGGGAAATCTTGTACTTTTCATTGTTATCTCTTATGATGATGATCATATATTGCTTATATCTATTACCCACATGGGGCATGTTGTCCTCACACTTAAATTGCTTATATCGTCAACCAATATGGGGGGAAATTATTCATAACATGTATGCTTTCATATTTTATCTTACACATGATGTGTTTAACTCCTAAATTTTGAAATGTGTTTCACATGTTCATCACAAATCTCAAAAAGGGGCATATGTCTCCCTTATGTTTTTTCAGACTCTAGTTACTCTTATAAGGGGAAGCACTCAGGGCAATATTTGCTCTAACAAGGTGGGGTGTTTTCATATCACACACTCTTATAAGGGGATGTACACTGGGCATGCCACCTATTCCCACAAAGGGGATAAAGTTGAGATAATAATTAGTATTTTTTAATGTAGTACTCTATTTTATTAGTCATATTTTGTTAGTGAAAATATTTATAGAGTTTTAAAGGTTCTTGGGTCTATATGGATATTATACCAACCTCCCACTCAAATCAAAAATATCACTTTCAATTTTTCATACTTCATCAAATTATTATTATTGATTCTCACCCATGCGTGTAGAAAATGAAATATCTTCTTTACAAATTGATAGGTACATTGAATTTTGATTTAAATCCACACACACACCCACGTGTGCACACATGCGCTCACATGCATATCAAAATATGGAAACATATATACACTAAACATTGGCCCCAATCTATTTATTAGTTTATTAAATTACTTATTTTAGCACGTTTGTGTACTTGTCAATTATTAGTCCAAAGTAGGAACTATTGGCATGTTTTGTCACCCCTTTTCTCACCACCCTCTAGCTCTCCTCTCTCTCCACTAAGCTTCCCCTATTTTGAAACTTTTGTCTAAAGCATTTATATGCTCATGGGGCCTATCAAGAGCATACAAATGCTCATAACATGTATTTTGTGGTCCCTTTGGGTTTAAGTATGTTTGTTTAGTGTTCTCGCCTTTCTGTTTTGTTGTTGTTGGACATTGGTGTTGGCATGAAAAGATTCCTACTTTAAATTCAATGTCTATAAACACACATGGATTCTAGTTAATTTAAGGATCTAAGAAAATCTAAGAGGAAATCAAGAAAAATCATTACAAACAAGTATCTGTTGACCAATTACAAGCATCCTAATCAAGATCAAGCATTCATTGAAGCACACAAGTTCATGTTTAGACTCACATCACAAAGCACTAGTTTGCATGCTATTAACATAATTGAGGTTTGTTGTTTTCAATATCATATTGTCTAGGGATCTAAAAAAATATCAAAATAATTCCACCAGTGTCTAGTTTACTACAGGGCCTAAAACATAATTTATTTTACTTACAACTTTTAGGTATTATTTCCCTATTAGGGCAAGGAGAATTTTTGTATGCAAGTGATCAGAGAAAAAGTGCAAGAATTTGATCGAGGTTTTTTAATATCAAAATGAAGGGAACACAAACATCGAAAAAAATTGTGCTTATTTGTTACTTCGTTGGGAGTGATCATACGCTTTAGACATCATTCATATAATACAAACAATCTAGACAAAGTTCTCTATTTGGCACAAATTTTTTGGGTGACCTATGTGTCACATCTACATGCACATTTTTACTATCATATCCTAGTGATTGTCTTTAGATCTAACGATATTCAAAATAAATCTCTACACCATGCCTGTCACCCCTTTCTCTGGTTTTGAAATTAATTGATTAGGCCTAATTAAATGTTATGGTTATTTGTTATGCAATTTAATTAAAATCCATTTATTTATACTACACTTGGTTGTTACAAGTGTTTATATATTCATGATCATTTTTTTTAATCTTAAAAGATTTATACAATATCATCGTCATCAAATATGTCATATACATATTGCAATTCATCATTTTTTTTAGAAAATGGAATTTATATCTTATCTTTGGGTATGATAACTTCGGCATAGGTAACTCCTTGTTTAGGCTTAGGTTAAGTAGATTGGGTAGAGTTGGTAGTAGTATCAAAGCTATTGTTATAAGTAGCTTCTTTAGTTCCCAACTTAGTGATGCAAAATAGGAAGAAGGTGGGCTTTGATATCTTTGAGAATGTCACAATATTGCCAATTCTCGAGCATTTGACACAATGATGCAACCAATAAGTTCAAAGTGAATTTCATTCACTTCACTTTTGTTGCATTCAATTGATACTCTCTATGTGGAGGAATAAACGAAATTTCTTCTATGGTAGGAATCGTGTAACAATAAAGCTTCTTATAATAGTTGTTCCAAGGATCTAGATCACCCATAATATTAAAAAACATCACCATATGATACTTGGACTTACTGATATGCAATAAACGCAACAACACTATTTCTACGAGTCTAGTGATGACCAAGTAAAATGTTATGATAGAAAATCAAAGATCGTATCCTTGACTCGATTGTTTTAGGACTAGATCTAAGAGGAAACCATGCACAACCATAAGGAGTTTGCTCTCTTTTGCTATGACCAAAAGATGTCCTAGTGCATTTATGTTATCACAAGTACAACCTAGCTTTTGAATGAAATTGAATGAATCAAGTAAAAGTACAAATGCCTTAGTCAACCAATGACAACCCTTATGAAAAGAGAAGGATCGTCATCTTTAAGAAATATTCCATCATGTAACATATGATTTGTAGGAAAAGAAATAGAAAAAATTATTAATGTAACACGATCGAACTCAATGGAATAAAATAAGCAATATTGATTTGTGCTTCAAGGGAACTGAGATTATAAATACTTTCCAATATAGGGATTATAGAAACTTGAGCAGAGATAGGACTAGTCATTACTCAGAGTTACTAAATGACAATTTACCTACAATAGAGAGAAGTCTTCATGAATTCACAAAAAGGTATCTTGGTGTTGAACTTAGCTCATCAATGATATTCCACGGGCCTAATTTGGGCTCCTAACAACCTACTATCATTTCTAATACCTTGATTGTTGTATTAGTTAATTATATTGAATATTTTTAAGAATCAATCTACTTTCTACTATATAGGCTTTTTCTTGAATTTCTCGAGCAGTTTGACCTTTTTGTAATATACATTTTTTTCGTACAAACTTGCTTTTCAAGGTTTGTTTTGTTGTTTTTCTTTCCCTCATTGTCGCAATCATTGTCATTTGTTTTCCCTTTTTGGGGAAAAAGGGTTTTTCTCATAAGTGTTAGTCTTCATACCTAGAACCTATGTCTTTCTTTATATCATCATTTTTCATAAATAAGTTTTAATAATTTTGTCCATTCTTCAAATACTACACAGTTTGTGGTTTTAGTAAAATTCAAAATGATGGTGATGGTGATATTTGTAGTTCTTATTAGTGTAGAAGATGGATTGGATAAGAGGGGTTAATTCGGAGTGATATGAACAATGTCTTTTGATTGTTTTTTCTTGATATTTAAATTTTCTTTTATGATTTTTGTTGAATTCATTAATTATTGTCCTCTCCTTGTTCTTACTATTGTTCTTGTGGGGTGTGGTGAATCCAACGATGGCGGCAACTTTTTATATAGTTGTGGTTGTATTGGTTGGTGTTGTCCATGAGTCTATTAACACCTTGTGGGTATGGTACTTGGGCCCCTATCATTCTCCCTTCCTTTCTCTAACATGTCAATGATGACTTCAAACACAGTTATGGGTCACTAGATAAGTTCACATCTTTAAGGTTTTCAACACATCTTATATGGCCAATGTGGAGTTTATTTGTTCTATCCTTGGCTCAAAAATGATGAATGATGAGTAGTGGTTATGGAAAATCAAGGAACTACAGTTAATCTTTTGTGTTAAGCTAGAGACAAGGGTGGCAAACCCTTTTCTATAGGATTTTATTCTCATTTCCATCTAGAATCAAATGAAGAATACATAGAAATATGAAATCTTGAGCCTTGATGAGATTTAGGAGGTTTTTCTTGACATGCTAGATGACATTGAGGACTCGATCGTGAGAACGCTGGCAAAGCAAGTTGAATGTCCTCTTCTTCATTGGTGCACTCTTAAGCAGCTGGTCTTGGCATGAATAAGAGTGGCATTCAGGGGGATCAGTGGGATATGACAATTTCTATATTGGTTCAGCCAAAGAATGTTGCATCCTTAATGTCCCAGAAACTGGACTCTTGGGTAATTGCCTCCCAACAAATATTTGTCTGTCATTTTGATGAAAGTTTTATGTAATGGCTTGGATTGTTGCAGTTTTTAGATAGCTAGTTTAATAGATTGTTGGGCATTCGGTGTTTTGTCCATGGTTGTTCGGTTTCTCTCTCTTTGGCTCTGGTTGCAATGTGGTAGTTTGTTTTTATGGGTTTTCTTCTTGTTGTGTGGCCTGGTGTTGAGATTATTTATCATTTCTTGTATCCATCTTATATCCTACTTATTGTATACGGTTCAGGGCACTTTCCCTCACTACTAAATTAAAATTAAAAAAACTCAAATTTTCAATAAAAAAACATTTCTAAAAATGAAACTTGAATTTATATACCAAAAAACATCAATGCTTGCATAAATAACTGCATATACAAAATTAAGTAAAAAGAAATTGTATATAGCCCTTCCTAAAGCAAGTCTCCCATAGCAAATATTGTTAAGAGAAACCAATTTTTCATACCTGAAATGATTACGCTACAAATTTTCAAATCAACAGTCAAGTATTTGAATTAAAAAATGCATAAATGCAGGTTGCCCGAGTTTTCTTTGGAAACACTTCAATTATGGTTTTAATGCAAACTAAATTTGAATTTAAAAACAAATATTTTAAAGTACATAGGATCATCCATTAGACTATACAGATAAAATTCCAATTTTGGGGGTGAACTTTTATGTTTATTGTCCCATGAATATAGAAAGTAAATTTTCTTTCAAGGCCAATGATGTATTGTGCAAATTGCAATCCCATGCACCTGACTATTTTTAGACTGCAAGATGCACATACCTAAACTGATCAATCCTGTCTAGCAAAAGTAAGTTTGTTAAAGCTAAAGTGAACATGCTATAAGGTAATGAAAAGAATAGGCAATATAGCAGCAGATTAATACTCTGACCATGCAATGTAATCATCAACAGACCGAAATGACAAATATAAAGGTATAAGAAAGAGCATACAGGCTGCTTGATGAAGAATTGACAACTTGGAAAATCTGCCAAAGGGTTAGCAAGTATGCATATACAAAATGATTTAATAAACTAAATGACAATATGAAAGTACTCAAATAATCCAGTTTTTTAAAGAAAATTTCCAGTATAAAACTGAATGAAATAATATTTATTTTAACCAGATAAATTACTGTGATTTGATGAATGAAAAAATATCAGCACATATTTTCCCTCAGCTAACAAACACGTTGATTGAACTAGCTTATTTACATATTCCTATACAAGGTTGCTGCATTTAAATAATAATTTGTCTCTGCTTTATTCACATAAATAGGCTTTGCTAAATGGTTACAGTTACTTATAATCATGTTGCTGGCAACTGCATGAATCTGAGCAAGTACAAGGCAAGTTTTTATAAACTTCTGATACACTGTAAAATGCATAAAACTTACAGAAAGCATTCAAAAACATCAGCCAAACTTCACACCATCACAGTTCCAGAAAATTTTATCTGTAACACAACTCGCTCTACAAATCACCCAATGGCTGTTGACGAGATTGCAGAATCCTGCCACCCAGTTCGCATCAATGAATTGACTCCAAGAATCAGAGAAACATCAAGGTGTATTGATGCCGGCATTCACTAGGAATCAAGCGGGCAGCTTGACGACCTACATGCCTCCAGCGCCTACACTGCACACAGTATCGTGGATTTTGATCATGTCATGTCTCTAATTCTATTTATTATCTTTTAACCAGTACTTTGCCTTTTTGCTTCAATTGCTGCACCCTCCCTTAGCATTTCTTGTGCATCACGTGTCATCCCCAGAATAGAAAGGGCAGCAGCTTGAAGATAAAATGCCGTTGGCCAATCTGGGTAGACAACCTGAGCTTGCATTGCATCACCAAGGGCTTCTTGTGCCATGTCACTCAGAAGATAAGATAAACTGCGTCTTGCAAGGACTGTTGGGGATACCATTGTTCCAACTTCAATGAACTGAAATGGCAAGATTAAGCATTAACGTTAGGTTTTAAAAGATATAATATGCGTAGCTGAAACATTAAGGATCCATTGAAACAATAAACTAGCTACAATTAGGTCTACTGGCTAGGTTGGCAAGTAATACTCATCTTTTATCCTTGGTTTTCCCATTAACATATAAAAATAGCAGACTGCCACTGATATACAGAGTAGTTATCTTTTCAACCATCCAGTAACTTTCTAAGATAAATGTTATAATAGACACTTAATGATAATCTTTCCAAGGCCTCGATCTTCAGAAAATAATTTTACATAATATATTCAGGTTGATCAATCAGTCATTTCTAAATTTGTGAAAGTATCTTTGGGTCAAGAAAACTATAGAAGAATTTGAATGGACCTAAATCATCTAAGAATATAATTTCCAACAATCTTATTAATACTTTTGGAAGGTATTTAATTTCCTATTCAAATGAAACTCCGCGATTTAACTTTAGCCAGACATTGCTTAACTGTGGCAGTTTTCTCAAGGTCTATAAAAATACTTGTTAATATTTCATGTCAAGCAAAATTTCCAAACCAAATGAAACGCTGTAAAAATGGAATAAAATTTTAATACAAAATACAGATTGTTCAATTCGCCCAAGAAATTGAAACTAAATACCAATATTTATGCACTGAGAACCTTGAAACTAACAGAAAACAACTGACATAAAACATAAAATCCACATCCATTTAAATTGAGGTGTGTCTTTATCATTCACATAGTGGGTGTCCTTGTTTACTTATTGCATCTCCCTCAATACATTCTATTCAACTCTTAATCCTCATCAGTTTGTCCATGTTGGAGATCCTGCTCATTCATACTATTGATTCTAATCCAACTTTGATTGAGGTTTACGATCAGTGTCCTAAGTATGCACGAAACTGCTTTTATTTTAACATTTTAATAAACAGGTTTATTAGAACAGTTTAAGCTATAGCAATGGTTAACATAACAGCTACCAACCTATAAACTTTACTTCTTCGTGTTAAGAAACCTAAGCCACAAGTTAAAACAAAAACTTAATCATCATGTCAACCAACCTATTTAGAGTTAACTATGAGATTTATTAAACCCAGGGGTGTAAAGTTTACATGAAGCAAATTATAGCAAGAACAGACTTTTGTACCGATTTTTTATGGATATATTTTGGCTAGACCATTTCTTTTCAGTAAGAAAGGATATTTATATTAATAGTTGATGAGAATACATATTGAAGCAGCCAGTGACTAGAGTGAAGAGAAGACGAGTTGCCTGTCTGACCACCCCGTGGTTCTGACAGCATTCTGCCCTATTACAAAGAAAAAATAGAAAGCATACTAAAGTTAGAAACAACATTAACAACCCCTATGTTAACCTGAAAAATAGTGCACAGAGAAATATACAAACTAAAAACTAAAGCTAATGCTGCAAGTGAAAGCTACATTTGAAAATTTCTCTCCTTCATGGCAAGTTTGTCAGCCTTGAATATGCAGTCAAGTGTTTTGGCTAGACCACTGGATAATAATACCCAAGATCCCGAAAGGGACATTATACTGTCCCTGAATTTGTGAAAACTATTAACAACACAACCGCAACTCTGAGTGGCCATCAGAGGGTGTTAGCCCCTATACTAACCTGAAAGAGAGCGCACAAAGAAATCTACAAACTAAAAACTAAAGCTAATGCTGTAAATGAAAACTACTTTTGCAAATCTGTCGTCCTTAATGTCAGGTTTGTCAGCCTTCAACCTGAAGTCAATTGTTTTGGCTAGACCACTGGATAATAATATCCAAGTTCCCAAAAGGTACATTATACTGTCCCTGCTCCAGTGAATAATATTAACAGCACAACCGCAACTCTGATGGCCACATTAAGCAGGAAGAGGGTGTTAGTCTTTCAAGCTAGAAGCTCTCACTAGGAAATGAGTTCAAGATATAAAGAATTTCCCAAAGAGATTGATCATTATTTGAAAAAAATTAAATGAAGCTGGCAATATAAGTCGTAGTGTGCCTGATGGGAGGAGGTACCTCTAAGGTCTCAATGGAGGACAAAGCCCAAAGTGATGACAGTGACGAGAGAATTCTCACCACTATTTTGAGCTTGGAAAACCTGACTACTGCGTTAAGGGATGAGATAACCAAAACCTTTCTTGAAAAGACAGTTTCACAACAACCAAGAAGCCAAGATAGCTAAAGCTAGACTTTGAAACTGTATTCAGCCCATTTATGCAGGCTGTGAGATGTCAAAAAAGCTGTTGTCAAGTCGAAAGAGGCCAACCAGTCTTCTGCTTCTGATACTATGTACTTGGTGGATTCAAACTCGTGAATCAATAAATATACTTTAATTACCAAAAAAACATACAAATTGGAAAAATGAAAATGTGATTACAGATGCATTCTGCAAATATATATCTATGGTGTAGGAAATTTTAAGAGCAGAAACATGGTTTGGAAGTAGGCCAATTAGTGCTATCAGGACGTTGCAAAATTATCTTCTTGTTATCCCAAGAGAAAATGAAATTGACATCTCAAATATAGCGAAGCAAAGAAAATTTCATGGTTATATAAAACAGTAAAAACAAAGACACAACTAACCAAACTGCGACTAGTCCTAGTGCACTTTGTTCTAATGAACAAGTTGCTGATTTGAATGTTCTTGATGACAAGCAATATGATGATTTGTTCACATAGTTCTTGAGTTTGACAATGATCATTGACTATTTTCTTATTTTAAACAGATAATATAAACCTATGTGATACATCATATGTCATGCCTCATTTTATATTTCGAATTATCAATTATCAGTAGTATCTTGCTATTTTTTTGTTTATTTTAAGCAAATAGTATCAATATTAGGGTTTACTTTGTCTATAATTTTTATATTTTTATTATTTTTTGCACAGACGTACACAAGCTGTACAATACCAAAGATCCAAAAAACAAAGGTGAACCCCTTTACCCATACCCAAAATCGAACCTGTACCCGCACCAATAACTTAGACTGTAACCAAATGAATAACCAATTTACATTTCAAATTTCTGAAAATAGCATGAATTCATTATTAAAGGTATTCATTAAACAAAGAATTAAAACCATTAACACGCCTACAAGAATGAGTGTGTAAAACCTATCTTGTTAGGTCCCATTGAATTACCATTGATAGTGGTATAACTTTGGCTTATGCATAATTTACATTTATTGGGGATAGTGCCTTTATGGGTTGGCCCACCCTTATGTATCATGTTGATAGGTGTATAAATAGAGTTAATACATCCCACCTTATCATCCATTAATTCGTATTCACATTCCATTTTCTATTTGTAATTTAAAATATTATTTTGATTCCCTTTAAACCACCACATATCTTTGTTCTTTCTTATCCTTCTAAAGTTTATTTTTTGTTCAGGCATGGACCTGTTATGTGAATATGACACGGTATCAAAGCTTAGAGCTCAAACCTCCCTAGGTTCTTGTCCTTTGCTGATACAAACAGGCGAAGAAGAGTGACGATATCTCACACGGTATTGGGTCACAAATTTTCCTCTCTTGAAGGTCATTTTTTCTTAAAAAAAAGAAGAAATCCTGTAAGATCATGGGCAAAGGACACATTCTGTTTGCAAATCTAAATTTCTTACTAGAGACAATAGAAACTCGACCAAATTAGGGTGGTTTTGTGCAGCTCTCCCAATGGAAGATTTTGTTCTCAGAAGAGAAGTAGGGTTTCTATGGAAACCCCATCGAGGTGCAGAATTTTCCAGATCTTATTGCATATTTGGATTCCTCGCAAAAAAATGTCAAGGGTCACTTTTCCTGCATTTTTCAAATTTGTCAATTTAGGGCATGAACCAGCCACGTTAAATTTGACATCCATTTCACCGTCATATAGGCAGACCAATTGCCAGTTAAACAGGCCAGTTGACAGTTTGATGGGCATTTGAATGTTATACTTAATGTTTGAACTTGGATTGCCATGTGGCACATTCTGATTGGTTTCGTACAGTCAGCAATGAGGACTTTGAGCAATCAAGGTATCAAATGGTGACAAGTGGCACGATCAGGCAATTTCCCATCAATTTTCAAATTTTGATTTTTTTGAATTTTCAAATTTCAAAAAAACTATTTTTAAAGAGGGAAAAGATATTTGGATTCTTAAACATCAAACCATAATTTTGTCATATGTACTCTGTTTGAGCCCATTTTCAAACCACTGCAAAGCATTTTCAGAGCTCTTCATGTGCTGTTATTTTTATTAATATTTGCAAGCTTCTTCATTGTTTAGCTTTTTCAAACATGGAGAGGATATTGAGGATCCTATCATGTCATGGCAAAACTGCAAAGCATGGAAATTACATTGAAGACTAAGGGTTTGTGGTGGATTACTATGGGGCTTAAAACAGTTCTTTCAACCCAAGAAAAGAAAGATGCACACTTCAATAGGAAAGATCAAGTGATGGGACTTACACTGGCCCGCATTGCACCTAACTTCATTTTCATCTCAAAGTAAGTTATAATTTGAATGAGATATGGGCTGCATTGAAAACATTGTTCAACAATGTTGGTAAATCAAAGGTTTTCAAGTTGAAACACGAGCTATTTGCACTTGATCCATAGGATTTTGAGAGGATTGAGAATTATTTAACCCGTGTGAAGGATCTTTTGTTTCGGTTGGAGTGTGGAAAAGATTTCAAGAAGGCCAGTGAATTGATTGAGATTGTTCTTGAGAGCTTGATGTCTCCATATGATGTATTTCTTTCCAAATTCTTCTCTACTAGAGCCATAATGAAGGGGGAAAAACTTTTTTTTGAAGGTTTGTGCTCATTGTTCATTGTGAAACAAGAGAAACTCATGAAGTAGGGTCAACTTGGTTTGAGGTGGTAGGCTCATTTGTCAAAGGGAAATGGAAACAAAACAAGCATCTAAGGGAAGACCAAGGAAGCAATGATAATGGGAACAAGAACAGTTCTTGTGAAGGCGATCACAAATGTGGTCACAAAGGCATGGAGAAGAAAAATAAAAAATGTTCCGACTATGGCAAGTCAGGGCATGTGGAAGATACCTTTTTCAAAAAGACAAAGGATATAGTGAAGAAGAATAAGAATCTCAAGGAATGCCAAGGCAAGGATCATGGTAGTGGTAAGGATAATGTTGTTGTTGCCCATATTTCTCAAGCTTTGCATACTCATACTTCAAAATGTATATTATCAATTATGGATGTACTCATCATATGGCCAAGAATGGTAGTTTGTTCCAAAATCTTGGAAATTCTAGTGATGCGGTATATATAGCTGATGATTTTGCACTTGCTACCAGCTGGAAGTGATGATACTGTGCTAGAAGATGGCATAATAAGGGGTGTTTAGCATGTAGCTGATTTGAGTGTGAATTTCCCATCTGTTTTCTATCACTCAACAAGGGAAAATAGTTGATTTATGTCCTAAAAAACTTCTTGTGAAATATATTAGCACGAGATTTCTGATGGTTGTTGGTGGTATGATAAATAAACAAGCACATGCTTACAAGTTTATTGGTTTTAGTGATGTTCTAAATAATTAGTTTGTAGGCACTAGTAGCTAAGGCAGATGATGCATGCCAATTGTAGCATAAGCATTTGGGACACTTGATTTCAAAAGCATGCGATTGATGGGCGGTAAGAATATGGTTCATTATTTACCTCTCATTTCTCCATCCAAAGGCGTGTTTGAAGGATGCATTCTTGACAAACATCACCAGGAAGGTTTTGAGAAAGGTAGTTTGTGGCATGGGAAGGGGCATCATGAGCTTGTTCATTCTGATTTATGCAGGATCGAGGTAGATTTCGACTTTCATTGATAATATCTCTAGATATACATGGGTATATTCTGTGAAAGCTAAGCCTCTTTCTTCAAATAAATTCAATGAGTGGAAATTCTAGGTTGAGAAACAATCTGGACATCATGTCAAACGTTTGAGATCAAATATAGGTTATGTCAATCATTCTTAGCATGGTATTGTTTAGAAACATATTATTTCCTAGACTCCCCAATAGAATGATATAACGAAGCAAAAGAAGGAAACATTGATTGAGATGGAGCGATGCATGCTCCAATCCAAAGGTACGAATGGCATATTTTGGGATGAACTTTTTTGTTACACTAACTATATTGTAAATAGAGTTCCCACAAAAGTTATTCAAGATGTAACACCATATGAGAAATATGTGGTAGGAATCCAAATGTTGTACACTCGAGAGTTTTTGGTAGTGTTCTGTGAGGCCATATTTCAGATGAAAAGCAGAAGCAGCTTGACATCAAGAGCCATAAGTGCATCATGGTGGGCTATTCGGAGTCCAAAGGCTACATATTATGGGATCCAGCTAAAATTGACATCATTATTCAAAACGATCTCATCTTTGATGAGTTGATTCCTTTAGCTCATGCACATAAGTGCACTCCAAATTCTTGATGCAAATATGAGACAACTAGTCCTGATTTGGAGGCTCCCTCTACGGTAAGTTTTGAGGATCCTTGAGGAGATGATCAAATTGTTTCAGATGATGTTGCATCAGATGAAACTCCAATTGTTAAGAGAGGTTTGAGTGGCGATCCCGTCATAGAAAATTAGATTGGCCCCACACGTAGGAAAATCTGACACATCGGACTCCTACTTTTATGCAGTATGTTAGTTGTCTTAAGGGAGCTACTACTACCCTTGAAGAGGCTAAAAGGAAAATATGGGGGATGAGACTACATCACAAAGGACCCATGGTGAAAAACAGCATGCCAAATTTGCTCTCATGACTCAAGTGATGAATGCTCATGATTCAAAATCCTATGTGGAATCCAAGACCAAAGAGGAATGGAAGAAGGCTATGGTAGAAGGGTACAATTCCTTGATGAAGAATCATATTTGGGAATTGGTACCTTTTTCTAAGGAAACAAATATTGTGAGGTAAGTGGTTCTACAATATCAAATTCACATCAAATGGTGCTATTGAGAGGTACAACGCTCGACTATAGTGAAGGGATATTCTCAAAAGGAGGGTACTGAATATCGATACATATGCTACAGTTGCCAAGATAGAATGCTTATATTGTTCTTTCCTTTGCATCCAAATTTGGTTAAGAAGTGCACCAGATGGATGTCAAGTTTGCATTTCTCAATGGTGATCATCAAGAGAAGATCTACAAAGAACAACCTTGTTCACCATGGTGATTCCAAGCTAGTGTGCAGGTTTCAAAAGTCACTCTAGTGGTTGAACCAAGCTCTCTGAGCATGGTATGAGAAGATTGATAGACGCTTTCTAAAATGCCACTTCAACAGGTGTGACGTGGATCACAATGTCTATGCGAATAATGTAGATGGACATATTTTGACTATGATTCTCTATGTTGATTTGATAATTACATGATATAGTGCTGCTTTTATATTAAGGTTGAATTGAAGAACACATTTGAGATGACAGATCTTGATTTTCTGAACTACTTCCTTGGCATTCAAGTTTTGTAGTTGGATGAGGGGATTTCATTTCTCTTCCTAAGTATCCAAGAAATTCAACCTAGATGTGCAAATCAGCCTCTACCCCATATCAGTTAGGAAATAAATTGAAAGATTGATGTTCAGCACTACGAGTTGATGCTACTTTGTATAGATAGCCTGTGCGAAGCCTAATATACTTGACTCGTACTTAGCTAGATCCTTCCTTTGCATTTGGTCTTGTGTGGATATTCATGCAAGAGCTTGAGGAGAGTCATTGGGAAGCATCCATGAGGATATTGATGTACAATAAGAGTACTACTCATATCGGTATCATATGCCCTAGAGGTGGCGGTGAGGCCTTATGGGGATATACCGATGCGAATTCTTGGTTTTGGTCCTACTTCATGGTCATGCAAGAAGCTGAAGACGATTCCTCACTCCAACATAGAGGCAAAGTTTAGAGGAGCAATGAATGTGGCACAAGAGGTGGCATGGATTCACAAGTTGCTAAGATAGATTGGTCTTCCACAAGTGCATCCAAATATTCATTTTGAAGATAATCACCATGCAATTCAATAGTCCCTGAAAAGACGAAGCATATTGAGGTTCATTAGCACTACATAAGGCAGTGCATTCAAGAAGGGATGTTGGATTTCAGATTTGTGAGGACTAATCACTAGATTGCAAACATTTTAACGAAGCCCCTTGTGGACATGAAGTTAGTCAAAGTGTGGGAGTTGCCCTAGCTTACACGAGTTGTCATTAAAGGGGGTGGCATGTCCTCTTTCTAGGAAGGTTCAGCTTTTTAATGCCACCTTCCTTTGGTCCTCGAATTTGAGTTTTACAGGGGTATGTTAGTGTGTAATCCATCTTGTCGGGTCCCATTGAGTTATTGTTGATTGAGGTAGACCTTTGGGATATGTGTAATTTACATTTATTGGGGTCAGTGATTTAATGGATCAGCCTACTATTATGTATCGTGTTGAAAGTTGTATAAATAAACTCAATGCCTCCCACTTTATCTTCCACTAATTCATATTTACATTAGAAACATTATTTGCGAAATATCATATTATTTGGGTTTATTGACACCACCTCATATTTGAGTTATTTCTTATGATTGTGCAGTTTATTCTTTGTTAAATCATGGACCTGTTGTGTTAATCTGACAGAGCAAACCTGCAAAGTCATCAAATTATTATTGGTCGAGCACTTAAATCTAGTTGGTGGGGCAAATGTTAGCCCTGAGATGAGACGCATGCAAATATTGTACTTTAAACATTTTGGCTTTACTTAATAAACCATGTATTGATATTACCTTTTACAAGTGAAGTAGTTTGAGAGCTTAAGTGGTCCATAGGTTTACTAAAGTAGATTTGTGGAAGTATGCAATAATGTAGCACATACCGACAAGAACTATAATGTGTCATTAGACCAGTTAGTGATATAATTGTAGCATAAACTGTTGTCCAGCAACCGCCATGTACCTCCATGAATGTTGTCTATTTCAAGGCCACAATTCACTTTTTGTTCATATCATAGTAGCATTCCATTTACATGACATTGACATGGCAAGGCAAGTGTAATCAACCAAGTTTAAAACAGAAACAACTCGAAAAAACTACAGGAAACTAACGGTGTAATACTCATAAAAATAGAAAAGAAAACCAATTTTGTTATTCATGTCAAATATAGTGTTGAGATAAAAATAAATATAATTTACATCAAGAAAATGTCAATTAAAAAAAAATGTGTAGCGTTTTGAAAAGCTATTATAGTTTTACCTAACAGGGATTATGTAAAAAAGGTGTAATCCTCGTAAAAATAAAAAACAAAATTGATTTTGGTATTCATGTCAAATATATTGTGGAACTAAAAATAAATATAAATTGCATCAAAAAAAATGTGAATCGAAAAAAAATGCTCAGGGTTTTAAAAAGCTATTTTAGTTTTACCTAAGAGGTTTATGTAAAAAACAAAGGCCTGCCCCTCATTAGGGTATAAATTAAATAAAAACCATCATTAGGGTTTTAAGTTTTAAAATAAGCCTATTCAAATTAGAATTTAAAAATAAAATTAAATTTAATAACCCTAACCCTAAATTAAAACATTTTAGTGTGTGTGCTTTCCTTAATGCAGTGTGTTGAGCTAGCACACATATTTTGGGTTCTACCCCACAATATTTCTTTTATTTAAATTCTCTAATCTGCTATTGCTTTGATCCATGGGCTTTCAGGGTGGCCCCTGAATAGAACAATAGGCTGTCCTATAAACATAATTACGGGGTAAGAATGTCCTAAAGGGACATCGGTTCATTACATCAGACTTAAAGGCCAAGATTGGCTGACTCTATTCTCTTTTCCCAAGGATGAAGCTTTGATGTGGTTTTACTTGGATTAGAAAGGACAGCCTCATACCCATATCTCGCATTAAATTGACCCATTTGCTGGCTTCCAACCCATGGGCAAACATTACAGGCTGACCTTTCTTTCTGTTATACCACATTGGCCCACAATTTTTAGTATTTGCAACAAACAAAGTTACTCATATCTCTGGCAATTGGCGTGGCAAGGGTAAGGATAGGGTATGATGAAGAAATGGAAGGTGTGTTTCTCAAGAGCATTAACTCGATAATCTTCTAAATAGGTTGTTTCGTGTCGAGAACAAGAATACCATAAATATGATACACTGTGTTCAGTAAATAGTTTTTGGAGGATAATGGAGGTTGGATGAAGAATTCGGCTGTGGTAGCAAACTTTGTCATCGCTGTGGTAGCAAACTTTGTCATGAAGCTGGCAATGCTAGCCAAAGATGAACTGCTCTTCATATGGATTCTAGCTAGAATCCCCTTGACGAAAACTATCCCATTCAAATCTACAGCTTTGGCAGAAGCCAAAGGAAAGAAGGTGGCGGATACCAAAAGTGGTGGTGTTATGGTGCAGGTCAGTGGGGGGTCTGAGTTCAAATCTCTGCAAGGGTACTTTGAAGCAGTCCGTTGAGATTATACAAGCATGATCAAGTGCATTAGGGACCTGTTTGTCGCTAAGGGTGGGGAAGTAACTGCAATCAGTTGGCACTAGCCACCTTCCATTTTTCAAGTAGGCACCCACCTCTCCTTTGGAACAAATGATTATGAAGCAAAGTCAAAGGAGCACAAGTTGCCCCATGGGTTAATCCAAGAATCTCCCCTTTCAAGTAATTCATGCAAGAAAGATAGGGATTTGTCTGAAATATAAAATGGTAAGATTAAATTTAAGAAGGATTTCTCTGCAAGTTTCACTTTCATAGAAAAATTGGATTCAATCACACATTTTAAAGGCCACATGCAAGAGTTCGGAAAACTAAACACATAAGTTTTCGTTTTAATTATTGTGAAGAGCTTTGTTGTAGCTATGTTAAATAAAAGGTTGACTTTCATCCCAAGAATGATGCTTCTTAGAATTGTACATCCTGAGAAGATGCGTGGTCATGCGGTAAACATGTTTAGTTGTTAAACATGTTTAGCTTTGTGTCTACCATGAACCAAAATATTTTCCAGAAATTTCTCAAAATTTGGTATCTCTGTTAGATATGATGGTTTGTGGTTATTAAAAATGAACCCATACATTCTGAAAGAACAAGTGAGTTGTGTTCTCAGCTGAGATGACATTTTTACATGGCATGAGAATTGCCATCTTCAAGAATCTATCCACTGCTACATAAACCTAAAAGAGGAAATCCATGGAAAGGTTTGTTGGATAACAGGAAAGAGTATACATTCCATGTTTCTTGTTGTTCATCTTGGCCATGGCACATGTAATACATGGTTCAATGTATTTTGCAACATCTGGTTTGAGATGTGGCTAAAAAAATACACTCAATGCCACTAGGGTCTTTTCAACTCCAAAGTGACCTGCAACCTCGAATGAGCCTCCCATATCAACTTTTGAGGCCCTTCTTCAAATGGTACACACACGTGTCCCATGTGATACAAAAGTCCATCTTGTGACTAGCAATCTATTCACTGCTACATAAACCTGAGTGGAAATCCATGGAAAGGTTTGTTGAATACCAGGGAAGAGTATACATTGCATGTTTCTTGTTGTTCATCTTGGCCATGGCACATGTAGTACATGGTTCAATGTATTTTGCAACATCTGATTTGAGATGTGGCTAAAAAAATACACTCAATGCCACTAGGGTCTTTTCAACTCCAAAGTGATCTGCAACCTTGAATGAGCCTCCTATATCAACTTTTGAGGCTCTTCTTCAAATGGTACACACACGTGTCCCATGTGATACAAAAGTCCATCTTGCAAGTAGTAATCTATCTACTGCTACATAAACCTGAGAGGAAATCTATGGAAAGGTTTGTTGGATACCAAGAAAGAGTATACATTCCATGTTTCTTGTTGTTCATCTTGGTTATGGCACATGTAATACATGATTCAATGTATTTTGCAATATTCGACTTGAGATGCGGCCAAAAAATACACTGAATGCCACTAGGGTCTTTTCAACTCCAAAGTGACCTGCAACCTTGCATGAGCCTCCCATATCAACTTTTGAGGCTCTTCTTCAAATGGTACACACACATGTCCCATGTGATAAAAAAGTCCACCTTGTGAGTAGTAATCTGTCCACTGCTACATAAACCTGAGAGGAAATCCATGGAAAGGTTTGTTGGATACCAGGAAAGAGTATACATTCCATGTTTCTTGTTGTTCATCTTGGCTATGGCACACGTAGTACATGATTCAATGTATTTTGCAATATGTGATTTGAGATGTGGCCAAAAAAATACACTCAATGCCACTAGGGTCTTTTCAACTCCAAGTGACCTGCAACCTTGCATGAGCCTCCCATATCAACTTTTAAGGCTCTTCTTCAAATGGTACACACAAGTGTCCCATGTAATACAAAAGTCCATCTTGCGAGTAGCAATCTATCCACTACTGCATAAACTTGAAAGGAAATCCATGGAAAGGTTTGTTGGATACCAGGAAAGAGTATGCAATCCATGTTTCTTGTTGTTCATCTTGGCTATGGCACATGTGGTACATGATTCAATGTATTTTGCAACATCTGATTTGAGATGCGGCCAAAAAAATACACTCAATGTCACTAGGGTCTTTTTAACTCCAAAGTCACCGGCAACCTTGTATGAGCCTCCCATATCAACTTTTGAGGATCTTCTTCAAATGCTACACACAAGTGTTCCATGTGATACAAAAGTCCATCTTTTGAGTAGTAATCTAGAATTGAATTTCTAACTTTCAATGCATGATAGATTTCAATAAAGTCTGGATCTATTTAGTACAATTATGGCCCCTTGTGTTGACATGTGTCAAGCTTAGCGAGGAGGGCCTTGATCAAAGGTCACTTTAAACAATTAGATTATCAACCCATGTGCCCTTTCTTATCCTTGAGGTTTAACTAGAAATGCTGAAAATATAAGGACCATTTTTTATGATGCTCCTAAGCAACTTGTTTTGTATTTGCAAGAACGGTACTAGTTTAAAATCAGTGTTGATGATAATTTATTTTTCCCACTATAGTAATTTCAATGCTTACATGCTTGGATAATGGCATACAGTTTTTGGTCATATGTGGGATATTGTCTTACCTCAATTATAAATCTTTCATCATAGTAGGCAACAAGGTGCCCAAACTGGGGAAGGGGGAAGGGCGCCCCAAGTGCATACTTGTATGCATCGATCTCTATCACACGATTTTCACCAAGGGAAGCACTAGCATGCGACAGAGTACATTTTGGTTCCACAATTGCTTCATGTTGTTCAATTGACCAGCTAAATGTTTGCTTTGCAAACCTCTAGTAACTTGGCTCAAAGGCCAAGATATGTGAGAGAACCCGAGTTTTATGAGAACTGTGAAGTTTTGTGAGACTCTTTGGTGTAAACCATTCTTTAGTGACACAAATCTTAGTTGGATCCACGTGTACTCCGTGTTTGTCAACAATATACCCCAATTATTGAATCTCCATGGCAAATGAACACTTCTCTAGAGTGGTATACAACTTGTGCTGCCGTAAAGTATAGAGACATTCTTCAAGATGGTTTAGGCATTCTTCCCATGTTTTGTTGAAGATGAGTATGTCATCCAAATAGAGAACAACAAATGAATCTATAAAGCACAATAGTATAGCATTTATTATTTGCATCAATGTCATTGGAACAATGGTCAAGCCAAAAGGCACAACCAATCATTAAAATAAACCTTATTTTGGTTTAAGTGTTCTTCCCATGTTTTATTGAAGATGAGTATGTCATCCACATAGAGAACAACAAATTAATCTATACAACATGATAGAACTACATTTATCATCTGCATGAATGTCATCAAAACATTGGTCAAGTCGAAAGGCATAACCAACCATTCAGACAAACCTTCTTTTTCTTTGAATACAATTTTACATTCATTTGAAGGTTTGATGGGAACTTGATGATAGCCTTCCTTAAGGTCAATCATGGTAAAGAACTTTGCATTGTTAAGCTAGTCTAGTAAGTCCATTGTCCTTGGAAGTGATAGTGGTTCTTCAACACAATCTTGTTGAATGCTCTTTAGATGATGCATAACCTCCATGTTCTATCCTTATTTGGCACCAGCACAATGGGGTTGCCACAAGATTAAAATAGGTGACTGGTGTCCTTGATTAACAAGTTCCTACATCTGTTACTTGAATTCTTCACTCTTTGGGAACGAACGTCCACACAGTGAAGCATTAGGAGAAGGTTTTCCTAGAATTAAATCAATTGCATGCTACCAAACACCACACAATATCTCCAATTGGAAACTTGAAAGTTACTCATATACCTCCAATATTTTTTTCCATATGTTTTTTTTCTACTAATCTCGTTTGTTAGGGTATGGGCATCAAGAATACCAATTTCTTACTATAGCTAACCAAATTATGACACTGCTTGGCACTAACAAGCAAAAACTTAAGAGCTTTGGTATGTGGTATATAATTTCACCAACATCTATAACAACGTTTCTAAGATTTTCCTCATATTCCATGATGTTGGTAAAGATAGGGTTTCCCAAGTGAAACATCACATACCTCTAATGTGCAATGTCACCAATGACTTCATGGTGAAAATGCTTAATTTTGTACCCCAAGAGACACTAATGAGTAACATGTTTCTCACGACCAAAACTGATCTGTAATTAGTATGGATATTCCCTTAATTTTCTCATCAATACGAATCACAATTGTTCCCAACAACACTTGATTGATTAAGTAGATGTAATATTATATATTCGCATAAAAAACAGTCAAAAGTGTGCTTTGAACTGAATTGTAAGCGCTGCAACTTGAAAGGATCATACAGAACATGACATAAGAGCAAGAAACTACTGCAAGAACACAAGAGAAAGGTTTAAAATGTAGAAACCCAATGTGAAAAAACTCTAGAAGAGAGGAGTTTATTTCTTGCCACTATCTCTTTCTGCAATTACAAGTATGCTGCCTTTTCAAGGCCTTCATGGACGCTCTTTACGATACCAACATGTCCAAACACCCGTACAAGCTCTACAACTTGCTCAATTCCACTTCCTTAATACCACATCAAAGACACCCAACCAAGAAGAGAGAACTCTTAAAAAACAATTAACAATGACCCCCTTAGGGTTTGATTATACAATTATACATCATAGGAAGCTTGAATGGAAAGCTAAAAACACTCGTAAGAGGAAAAAACATCGTTTGAAGACATTACTCAACCTGTTCATCTTTGTGCAAAACCCCCACTAAAGGTTGCAAAGTCACCATATTGGTTACATAACTGCACCTTAAAGTTGAAAAACTACCTCTGCGGTTCCATAATTGTTTCCTACTTCAAACAATGATTGCACAACCACAAAAAGTCCTGCAACTTCCGAAGGCCGTAACATTTGCTTACGAACTCAAAATTAGGTGCCCTTCTTTTCAAAGTGTATAATTTTTTAAAAGAAACCCAAATATGTAATCTAAATATTGCTTAGATGATTTCCCTATGTTTTTAAGCCTTTAAACCTGTTTTCAAGTCATAGCAATAGCTAATAGTTCTTGAACCCTACTACCAATCAATTAATATAACCAACTGATTTTGATGATGGAAAATAGTGATAGAGTGCTGCAAATTACATTCTTAGTTCTTTTGAGAATGGCGGCATACTAAGCTTACTTTTATAAAGCTATATGATCCAATTCTGTTAGGACCCCTTCGTCCTAACTCTTTTATTTTGCGTTGAGTGCTATTGAATAAAAACTTGAAGCATATGCTTTGTAAGTCATCCCATAAGAGAATTGTGATTATCCCACATACATGGGAAATAGTAGTTGTTTTTAGTTTAACTATAGGAAAGAGAAAAGGCTATCTATCAAATATCTTTGAATTGAGCATTTCCCTATTTGAGGGGGCCTGCGATACTTTGTAATCCAATTATATGATCTGAATAAAATATTGCTCTTTTTATCTCATTGAATCGCACATTCTACATGTTTGTTTGGATAGATTGTTGTAGGAAGGGTCATATCATCTGGTATCAGAGCTCTTTCCAAGGTTGTTTCTTTTCAGCAACATCAAGGCTTCAGTGGCTTACTGCAATTGTCCACCATATGCTCTCACCTCACCCTATCAGGATCTTGGTGATCAAAAAGTGGTAATAGAAATAGGGGCACTAAGCATTTTTGTCTATTTTTTGTCTATTAGTAGTTTATCTTTAATTTAGCCTACAATCCATATGTTGAGGGCTTTCAAATATCCTCATAGAGTTGTCATTTTTTGCTAAGCACACAAAATCTAGTGTGAAGTGAGGTGGGATTCAACCTATTATCACAAACTTCAAGACAACATCTGTATATGGCCTTGAGCTTCCATGAACCCTCATGTATATAGGAAGACCCCATAGATTTTTTCAAACCTAGCCATAGGAAAACTTCTACCATCAGTAACATCTGGTGCACTGTTAAGCAATTAGCCCTAGGAAGTTGCATCGTATCTCAAAGACGAAATAGTGGGCTACAAGATAGCTGAATCCTCTGTAGTTTAGCACTCTGACAAATTTCGCTGACACTATTTATGAATTGGATCAGTATATCTATGAGCCCACAAACTAGACACACCCTGTACCAAACCCTCCTTGGAGTGGGAGGACTCCACCACCAGCATTTTTTTATGAACAATTACAGAGGACAGAGGAGTCAAAATTCCTGGAGACTTCTCTTCCAAACAATTTAGAATATTGTGATTCTAGGCAAATTTATGCTAAAATTCTGTCATCAAGGCACCTCTACCATTGTGATCCTCTCGTCAAGCTGGTTGTTTTGATATATAACTCCAATAAACCTTCCAATAGACTTCACCGTCATAACAATGGTGCATGGACGTCATTCACATGACACAAAAAATCTTGTCGCTAAAGTTACCAACCTCAAAGAAGAATTGGAATTCAAAATCGTTGATCTTAACACCAAGCATGATGCCTTGTATACTACCTTCTCCCACATGAGTAAACAAAAGCAAAGTGGAGGTCAGAACAACTCTTCTGAACACAATGTCCAATCAAGAAAACTGACACAACGTAACCACAAACTGGATTTCACAAAATTTGATAGAGTATCGCACAAGTTGTACAAAACAGAGCAATACTCTCGCTTGCACCTCACCCTCATCGGGGATGACAAATAAAGCCTCCTTTCACCTGTAGAAAGAAGCCATACATTGGTACAAATGGTATGAAAAGGCTTATGGAGAGCCATCAATGGTAGACTTTGTAAAAAGGATTTCATAGGAGTCCTCACTAATTTTTTACAAAATAGGTATATTTGTGACTATCAAATGCAGTTTGAGAAGCTAGCAAAAGGACATAAGGGTTGACCGATAGATTTTTCAAAGTTTTTTCATAAGTGTTAAGAGCAAATTAGGACTGAAGTCAAAATGTTCAACCCCAAGGATATGATGGGAGCCATTGGTTTGGCTAAGCTAGGGAATACAAATTTACTGCTCAACATCATATCTATAAACCACCACAACAAAAAAATCACTACTGACTTGTGTCATAACAACCCCAAACCACATAACAACCCTAATCAAGCATCTTATTGAGGCCAAGATACAGACTCATTGAGAAAAAGGGTTGTGCTAAAACTATGATGACTAGTACACAACCGGCCATAGACGTGTGGAGCAAAATTTATACCTACTAGACATGGAATTACTCCTTGATTCAAATGAATGGAAGCAAACAAAAGACACACTAGAGAAGGAAAAGGATGAAGCACCAAAAACAACTCTGCATTGTTTGCCTAAAATTTGGGTGCATGCATTGGTCTGAATCACCATACTCAAACAATAACGGTAAACTTCAAACAACACTAACCATCCTAAACAACTCTAGTAGCACACATAACTTCATCGACCCTCAACTAGCTAAACAAGTCGATTGTTATATCTACCCATGCTTTAGCTTTGAGATAATGATAGCCAATAGAGAAAAAATAGCATGTAAAGGAAAATGCAGAAACGTTTGTATCTCAGTTGGGGACTACAACCTGAAATCAAACATGTTTGTCCTACCATTAGGGGATTGCGACGTGGTTTTGGTCGCACAATGGCTACGCACACTTGGACCTATCTTGTAGGACAACTCTAAAATGTGGATACAATTCACAAATAATGGCGAAAAACACACCTTAAAGGGGCTCACAGGACAGTCGACGAGATTAGCTCACATCATATGGAAAAATCATTGAACAAAGATTCTCGTGGAGTCATGGCACAACTCTGTGCCATAGATCCCACCAAAGTAACCGACTCGAATCAATCATTGGAATTGCAAGAACTCTTGTCGAAAAATGTGGCAACATTTAACAAGCTGCAGGGATTACCTCCATGGAGACCACAAAAACATGCAAATTAGCTAGGTCCAGGGAATATGCCTCCAAATATTTGACCCTATAGGTGCCTGTTTATGTAAAAGGCTGAAATTGAAAAAATAATACATGAATTGTTGCAAGCAATGGTCATTCAGCCAAGCATCAGTCCATACTCTTCCCTAGTGTTGCTTGTGCAAGAAAAAGTTGGCACTTGGCAACGGTGTGTTAATTTCCGTGAGCTAAATAAAATCACAATCAAGGACAAGTTTCTCATCCTTGTGATTGATGAGCTCTTAGATGAACTACATGGGGCTCACTTCTTTCTAAAACTTAGATTGAGATCAGGTTATCACCAAATCAACATTCGAGAAGATTTCCAAAGACCACCTTCAAACACATGAAGGTCATTATGAATTCTCAACCATGCCATTTGGCCTCACTAAATGGCCCATCAACATTCCAAGGCTTGATGAACAAGATCTTTCACCCATTTCTCAAAAAATTCATCTTGGTATTCTTTGACGACATCATTGTATACAACACAACATAGGAAGAGCATTTGATTCACTTTGAACAAACCCTCCAACTTCTTAGTTATGTGCCAAAGGCTCAAAGTGTAAAGTACCTATAGGGATGATATTATGATATACATTGATGGGTGGAGATGCCGACATGTGGCACACATCCTCTTAATGATATGAGTAATTTGTGGTATTTATTATATTGGGAAAGGAGTGGGACTACATTAGTGGTATACCCATCCATATGGGTAACTTGTGATATTTATTATATTAGTCAACGAGGGGGCCTACATTGGGATTAGTGATCTACCCATCTATTATTGTAAGTTGTATATAAGGAGGGGCATATCATTGTGTAAGAGAATCAAGGAGAAATATTGTAATTAGAGTGTATGCTCTAGAAAGAAGGTTGCCCCATCAAAGAGGCCTGTGATAGTGGAGTGATTCCTTCCTAAAGGAGTATTGTATCGTGTAACTCTAACTTAAGAGTTATCATCCTATTATGAATATATTTCATATTTGGGCATCTTGGCCCACTATTATCTTTTGTGTGTTGATATTCAATCTATTTCTGCATATTTACACTATTTTATGTGAAGATCTTAACATTTGGTATCAAAGCAGGGATTTTGGCTAAGTGTGAAAAAGATTGTTTGCAAAATGTGTTTTAAGAAGTCAAATTGCTTACAAAGGGTCGTTATCCTCACACATGCATCCAATTCAGACCATTTTTATATAGTTGGAAAGAGGAATTTGAGAGATTTCCGAAAAGCGGTCACACTAAGGATTTTGATCAATAAAAAGGAAGATATGACGATCTAAAGTTGACCCTAGGAAGCTGACTTTTGACAAAAAATTTCAAGGGTGGCCATTCAAAAAAAATCCATATCTTTTATTTTGGGCAAGCAAATCAGGGGTCATTTTGTGTGATTGAAAGGAAAACTTCAGATCTATTTTCGACATGAATTTATTTTCATATCTGTAGTAGAAATATGTCAAAAAAATTAAAACCCTAGTTTTGATAAATCATTGGTCATAGGGTATCAATTCACTAGAAATAATGATATTAATGCTCAAGAATGGTGGTTCAAATTTAAGATCCATTTTCATTCATATTTTTGGCAAGAAGATTTGCTCCTTTCTCTTTATGGTCTTGCATTGGGTTGGTATGCTCGATTGGAAAAAGAATGGTATACTTTTTCATGGGAAGAAATGGAAAAAGCTTTCCTAGATCAATGGGATACTACAAAAGCAAATAATGATGAGAAATCAAAAAAGGAGGATGCGGAAGTAGATGACAAGGATGATGTGAGTGTTGAAAATAAAATAAAAGGGTAAGGATGAGGAGGTTGAGGACAACGATTCAATCCATGTAGCTCCAAGGAAAAAAGATTCAATGTTTCAATTTCATGGATGCATTCAAAATAAAAAAAATCATTGTATCCATAAACCCTAGCAGCAATATAACTTCATCAATAAAGATGTGGCCCAACATTTACAGGTTTAAGCAAAGAAAATAAAGGAAACTCAAAAAGAGGGTAAGCAAGTTCTAGTTTTAGTTTTTGAAGACTTAAAGCTTATTATGGACAAATATGTATTGCATTCACATTTTTATGCTTTGGCAATGGATGATTTGGATATTGTTCTTGGATATCCTTGGTTAGAGACTTTGGGAACAATTAATATTAATGTACAAAAACAGTTCATGAAGCTTTGGTATAAGAAAAAGTACTCACCCCAACAGGGTATGCGAACTATGATTGTCAGTATAATTGTGGAGTTATTCCTTCCTAAAGGAGTATTGTATGGTGTAAATCTACCTTAAGGGTTATCATTCTATTATGAATATATTTCATATTTGGGCATCTTGGCCCACTAATATATTTTGTGTGTTGATATTCATTCTATTTGTGCATATTTACATTATTTTTTGTGAGGATCTTAACACAAAGTTTTCCTTTGGTCAAAAAGAGCTTGAGTACCTTAGAGAACATAGTCTCAATAGGATTTGAGGTGGATCTAGATAAAATTGAGACTATGAAAAATTGGCCAAAATTTAAATCCCTCAAAAAAACTTTGAGGATTTTTAGGTCTCATTGGATGCTACCATAAGTTAGTCGAGGATTATGGGAAAAAAAGCAACTCCCTTAATGACAATGCTGAAAAAGGATGCCTTTAATTGGTTAAACACGGTAAAAAGGATTTTGTATTCCCAAAGTAGGTTATGTTCACTATGCCAGTTCTTGGAATGCTAAATTTCTCCAAGTCCTTTACCATTGAACGTGATGCTTCAGGGAGCGAAATCAGAGTGATATTCGTGAAAGGAAGGCCCTTAGCATTTACTAGTACTAGTAAGGCCCTTACAGGAAAGAACTTGGCCAGATCAGCATATGAAACATGCAATAACCAAATGGCTACCATATCTTGTAGAGAGGCACTTCTGCATAAAATTTGATCGTCACAACCTCAAATACTTCTTGAAACAGCAAGTCTCATCCCCCAAACAACAAAAGTGGGTCACGAAATTGTTAGGCTGACTATGAAATTATGCACAACAAGAGCAAGGAGAATATTGTAGCAGATGCACTATCTTGAAAATATGAAGAACAAACCTTTATGTGTGCACTATCATTACCCCTTCCAGATTGCTTACAAGAAGTTCAATAGAGTGACAATAAGACACCAAAACTCAGCAATTCATTCATTAGGTATTCACCAAATCCTCCATTAAGCCCAATCATTCATGGGATGGACAATACTTACAATACAAAGGGTGTATTGTGCTAGTTTTGAATTCGGCTTTGCAATAAAAACTCTTTACAGAAACTGAATGTTTCTCCATCAGCATGCCATTTGGGGTTCTTCAAAACACATGAGACAATTCCAAGAAATTTATTTTGGGAAGGCATGAAGTCAGATATCAAACAGTTTGTGGCATAATGCAAGACCTACCAAGGCCATAAGGGAGAGACAATTGGACTTGAGGACTCTTACAATCATTACCTATCCCTACCAAGGTATGGACAGACATCTCCATGGACATGACTGAAGGCCTATTGAAGTCAGGGGGTAAATCAGTTATTTTGGTGGTGCTGGATAACCTCTCTACGCATGCCCATTTCTACTCCCTCACCCACCCCTATACATCCTTCATAGTTGCTAGATATTTATGACCAAATCTTCCGCCTCCATGGAATACCTTCCTCACTTGTTTGTGACCATGCTCCTCCACTTTCACTAGCAACTTTTGGCAAGAACTTTTTCAGCGGTATGGAACCCATCTTCAATTGAGCTCGTCGTACCACCAAAAAATAGATGGTCAAACTAAAATATTTAACAAATGCTTGGAAACTTACCTCCACTGCTTCACATCAGATCAACAAAATCATTGGGTCAAATGGATGCCATTGGCTAAATGGTGGTGAAATACCAGGTATCACACATCAACCAAAATGACCTATGAAGCAATTTATGGCCAACCACTACAATCTTTTCAATCTTACATCCAAGAAAGTTCCAAGGTCCTGGCAGTGAATTTTGTACTCAACACGCAGGAGGATATCCTCCAGACTCTTAAGGAGACCCTGACCATGCCACATAATTGAATGAAGTAGCAGGTTGATCAACACCATTCAAAACATGCCCTCAACAAAGGGGACATGGTTTTTCTCCAATTGAAATATAGAAAACAAGCATCCTTGAAGTTGAAGAGCTAATAAAAATCAGCACCTAAGTTTTATGTCCCTTATAAAGCTCTACAACAGATTGGCCTAATGGCATACAAGTTGGACCTACCCTCATCTATTAAGATCCATCCAATTTTTTAGGTATCTTGTTTGAAAAAGATCCTTGGTAAGCACGTTCAAGTTCAGATAGTATTTATAGAACTTTGCAAACAAGCATCCTTGAAGTTGAAGAGCTAATAAAAATCAGCGCCTAAGTTTTATGTCCCTTATAAAGCTTTACAACAGATTGGCCCAATGGCATACAAGTTGGACCTACCCTCATCTATTAAGATCCATCCAATTTTTTAGGTATCTTGTTTGAAAAAGGTCCTTGGTCAGCACATTCAAGTTCAGATAGTATTTATAGAACTTGATACTGAGCGATCCATTATGCTAGAACCTTAGGCTACTATGGGCAGGCAATCCTGGCAACTAAGCAATCGGCTATAACTTAATTTTTGGTAAAGTAGTGAGGTATGCAACAAGAAGATGCATCGTAGGAGCCCCTTCTCCAAATATAGTAGAAATTTCCGCATCTTCAACTTTGAGGACAAAGTTTTTACACAAGGCATGTTAGGACCCTTTCATCCTAAACCTTTTATTTTGTATTGGGTGCTATTATACAAAAACTTGGACACACATGCTTTGTAAATCGTCTCATAAGCTAATTGCAATTATCCCACATACTTGGGCAACAGTAGTTGTCTTTAGTTTAATTAGAGAGTGTAGGAAAGAGGAAAGGCTATCTATCGAATATCTTTGTATTGAGCATAACTCTAAAGAGGTTCCCTCTCGAAGAGGCATGCAATACTTTGTAATCCAATTATGTGATCTCTGTGAAATATTATTCTTTTTATTTAATTGTATAGCATATTCTACATTTTTGTTATTTGGATAAATTGTTGCAAGAAAGTTCCTATCAAATTCAGATCATGAACGTAAACCATCCAAGGTTGTATAGTGGTGGAAAGGTGTCAATGGCGGGTTCAATCTTTGAATTGCTTCAAGTGAAATCAGATTCATCTGACACCCTTTGTCAACGATGAAATGCACGCATGGTCCACTAAACCTTATGTGAGAATGGAAAAATCTATTTGCTTCTTTTGGATTGGAAGTGAAAGATGATGCTACTTGAGGGGTCGATAACATGGCCTCAAGTTCATAATCTCTGATTTGTTTACATATGTCCAATCTCAGAGTGGAAGAATTCGATGCTTTTACTTGGCTTACAATGTTTCCAGAGAGTGACATTCTTCATCAAAATGATTGTTGGATTTTTACATATTGCACCATTTTCCAATATTAGATTTTGCTTCTTTCACTCCGACATCATATTTTGTCAAATGACATGGAGATATCATTCTTGGACTTGGAGCACACATACCTATAAGCATATCCTAAAGAAGTGATTTGCATGAAATTCATATTCGTTTGGATATATGATCTCAAGCCTAACCTATATTTCAAGATTTGGTTCTCCTCATAATCTTGCATTTGTAGTTTGCCAAATAGGGCATTGTAAGTATTGGTATATTCTTCGACAAATCATCACCTTGTCGCAGTTGTGTAAATTTAATGAATTGATCCTCATTGTTTCTAATAGGGTAATAGGATTCTTTCAAGGGATCAACAAAACCACATGTTTCATTAGGGATAATAACAAGAATATGGACATTACAGTAGGTTCCCCACTAATTTTTAATAGACAAAAAAACTTTAAAAAGGGAAATTTAATCTTTTTTTGAATCAAACAAAGAGTTTATGAAAAAAGGAGTCTATTGTATTAAGCCGGTAATCTAGAGCATCAATACTTATCTTCAAAGATTGGAATATCCAAGTTTACTTGTACCTAATATGGTGTTTGGCCTCTAGACAGTTTCTTGGTTGATGTAGATAGTTGCTCTAAAGAACATTGCTCTCATTGGAATTGTCATGTGAAGTTGTCAATCATCTCTCTTTTTCGATTCAAAGTCTTCTACAATACCATATGTTTGTCATTGTCAAGCATCTTCTAGTACCAACTTGGGTTTAGCATCTTGAGCATCAATTTGTCTACCATTTGTTTGGGTTGTGAGAAACGTGAAGGAAGGTAACACTAAGGGCCAACGGTTTCGAGACAAAGCTTCCTATAACTAGGCCTTGTAAGAGTGGGCATACAAGGACAATAAGACTGATGATACGAGAGGGAACCTTGCTATGATATCACTAACCTAGAGCCCAGAGGTGATTTGGGGGATAACACCAAACATTCGTTAAATGTGTTATAAGCGGAGAAGATTTTTATTTCTTTTTATGAACAATAATCAATGTACCATGACAAGAGGACAAATAAACATACTAAACAAGGATACAACGAGAACAACATATTAGAATTCTAATGACATATTATATTAATTCATAAATCTGCAATCCTATACAAAAATCTGAGGTATCAAATGTATGACAATCAAAACTACAAAACTAAATCCAAAACTTCAAGCCTATTACATAGCTATGTTGCATATCCATATAAATATGGAGATGGAATGGCTGGACAGTTAAAAAAAGAGTAATTGTTCATCTTATACCAGGTTATCTTCCAGGATTTGTCATTTTTTTGGCAATAACCTGATACAAGTTTTCAAGTCTATGTTGGAATTGTAGGCACCCAACGGTACCGTATAATGAGAATCAAGCTCTACAGTTTCAACAAGACATGCCAAAGCCAATAGCAGATAGCACACAACATTTGGTTAAGACATGGGATCACACACAACAATCAAACTCCCAAATCCTCGTAGATAAAGTTCCCTCTATAACACTTTGAGCTTGATATTGAGAGGTGTCCTTAATGCCATTGACCTCACCAAGAGGGATATATATATAGAGGCACATGTTATGAAATAAGGTCTTCCCTGGGAACAAATCAGATTATTCGAAAGGAGCCTATCATGGTAAACCTCCTCTACTACCACTTCTATCACCACTTTCAGATGCTATTACCATATGGTTTCAGATATCATTAGCACAAATGCTTGTTTACTCATCAGATACACATTAAGAGGAACAGTCATCTTTAGGAAGAAGTAAAGAAAGAAAGTATATTAATGTCCCCGAAGGACTAAAGCAGGTGAATGGGATTCAAAAATCCATTCGTTTACAATAGAGAAGGCTAAGGTCAAAACAACCTAGATTATGAAAAAATGCTAAGCTTTGACCATTAAAAGAACGGAAGCAAAACAAAAGGGGCTAAACCTAAAGTGGTTAAACCCCAAACCATAAGAACTAAGTACTATAAAGCCATGTGGTGAAAAGGACCCCTCGATGAAGCATGGAGTAGATGAAGAAAAAAGTAGGAGACCATGACAACAAGCGTTATGTGTTTGTACAAACGCTCGGCAAGGAGAATGTGAAAGGGCCAATGCAAGGGCTCATAATGCACAAAGGTTGTACAACGCTGAGGGGACCAGGCTGGACAACCCCAGGTGGAAGTCATCAACTCCCTCAAGAACCTCTCCAAACATTCAAGGTGGATGAACCCCTGGTGGTAGATATTAATCTAGTGATGTGTGCCAGCCTTTGTAAAATAGGTTGTGAATAAGGGGAAGACCACTAATGTCGAAATGAAGTAGAATAAAGTTGAGGACACTTAGACACTATGGTAGCAATATGCAAAGAGGAGTGTTGTCTCACTAATCTATCCTCTATGTTAATTGGTTGTATCCAATGGAGCCTTAAAGCCTCCATTGTTTGTAGTGGGTAGAAAGAAGGAAGTAATTAGTTAGACAACTCTACGAGTCCCTTGTAAGAACTTACATCTAACAATGACAACTTCTCGATGAAAATGGGCCAAGCACCTTCAATTAAGGTACATGAAGAAAGAGGAAAATGACCATTGGAGTCTCTATACAAGCAATGGTATCTCCCCTAGATCTCATAGTAGATAGGGCACATAACTGGTGGGAGCCTACCCTCCAATAGCCAAGGGGAATATTCATGCAATGTAACCAATGATGTTGGAGATAGATTGAACAATGGTGCCAGATATAAATGTAGGAATGCTTGCCGTTGCGCCAAAAGGTCGACCTGTTAACGCCCGATACAAACCCCAGATAAGTACCCACGGGAGGCTGTTAGTCCATGTCACGAATCCCTGAGGGGGACGCTGGCGATTAGTCCAACAATCCCCCCCTCAGCGTCACCTGAGGGGATTCGAACCCGTGACCACCGCTCTGATACCAATTGTAGGAATGCTTGCCGTTGCGCCAAAAGGTCGACCTGTTAACGCCCGATACAAACCCCAGATAAGTACCCACGGGAGGCTGTTAGTCCATGTCACGAATCCCTGAGGGGGACGCTGGCGATTAGTCCAACAATAAACCATAAAAAAAACCCAGCAAAGAAAGCCAACTTGGGGTTGAGTAGTTGCGGAGAAGTCCAAGTGACCTGAATGTAATGCTAGTAAATATCTTTTATGACAGCTCTATTGATGGCCTTCATTGAATGGAATAAAGGAAAGAGAATCCAATGACTACTTGAATGGAAGGAATCAATAAATGGAAAATGTTAATACTTTGATAGAGTAGACTGGTCTCAAAATTTGAAAATACCAATAATATTGATGTCTAGTGAGGCCCAAAGAGCTAGTCCTCTCTCAAAAACAAAGATCCAAATATGGGTGTCTCTCATGGCCTATGGTTGGATCACCCAAGGATCTAAATCTGCTGATACAGAAAGTCAGCCTAAATATACTCTGGAGACAATGGGCAAGGTGGTATACTCTGTTTGGACAATGCACTGAAGAACCACATGTTTGCAGTGAATCATACGCTGATGCATAAGAGCCTAGACCCTCTCAATACATGCAAAGATGTGTAAAGTTCAAAGTCATGAGAATCACCTGCAAGGGGTGTCATCCAAAGTTGTAAACCTCCCTAGAACTGGGGAAAAGCGAATTCAGGTCAGACCTGAAGTCACAAAATCTAGTGCTCACTATTTCTGGCTTGCAGGAAATGCATCCAACATGCCAGAAACAGTTCTTGCAAACATCACTGCCGGTCGAAAGGGTTTCTAACTGGCAGCAGCTATTTTCAACTAAAGAAACAACAAAATTTTAGGTGAAAACAATAATCAAAACATCATAAAACAATCAGTGAAAAAAAGAATATTCAAAATATGAAAGATGGGCATGTATCGTAATTTGTGATCTTTGTCATTTGAATATGTTAATCCTTGGTAAAATACGAATAATTTTATTGCTGAATTATATATATATATATATATATATGCCGTGAATGGTGTTCGTCTTGAATTATCAAGATGCGATATCATTCCAATTGCTATTCAGGTGATTAGGTCAAATGCAAGTGGTTTTCCAATATCAATTTGCAAATGTTATGTGTTGGTCCTTTATACTAAAGACAAAGGACAGTCTCCATAACCAAAGGACATAAAATTCAGAACATGTTGTAAAGAAAGTTCAGCCTGCAATGGGTTATGTGCAACATGCTTATCATGGGATCATATGCAAAAAAAGTTTCTCCGAGCGATCATTGTGTTGTCAGCAGTGTTCTTTTGTGATTTTTCCGACTACAATTAGTTTGTATAAATGGGAAAATATCACTCATATATCCAAAGATTATGAACATTTCAATGCAGGAGAAGACCATTTTCTTATCCAAATTTGTAAATTTTGATCCCTGTTACAGAAGATGAATTATTGGGGCTGACAGATTCTCAAGCTTGATGCCTTCTCTCTACAAGTAAAGCATGAGAGCTCTGCACTTATATGATAACATTTACAAAGGTGCCAGACTTTCAAAGGAAAAGACAATTCAGAAAATTACTATAAATGACATATTTTAGATGTCAAATGAATAACTGAATGCAGATTTATGATCTGGGATTTTATATCACCAGACACAAAGGTGGGAAAGGCAGCCTGAGAGAACAAAAAGTAATACAAATAGTTGTGCCCATACCTCTCGTCCAGATCATCTGGAAGAAGGTGGCAATTGTTAGATTTCTCAGATGATAACTAATAATAAGAGGATGCATTATAAACAAAGTCAAAGTTAAATATCCGAAATCCAATAAATATTTCACAAGAAAGTTCATTATCTATGCATTCTATTAAATGCAGTAGCATCAATGTTGGACATGAAGAATATTGTAAGAATTCAATGAGGAATGATAATCACTATAAAGTCCAAGAAACCATATGAAATGTCCACTAGTGACTAGAATCAGTCGGCGACTAGAGGTGATCAATGGAACCAGATACAACATCAGTAAACACCACCAAAGCATCAAAGCAATCTTCAATTAGAAATAATGCATTGAACAAAGAAAAGGCACCAAAGTAATCTTCAATTAAAAATAATGCATTGCACAAAAAATAGGCCAATAGCATTGACAAGTGCATACCGGCAGCCTTTAAATTGTAGCTACCAAACAATGTTTTCCTGGTGCATCCCATGTCATTACATCTCAAGACAAGAGACAGCAATTGAATGAAGCTAAGAAGAGAACTAAACGAAAGGCTTTAGCTCTATCTAAGTGATTAGCTTCTAGATTATCTGAAAATCTGTTCATAAGTTCGTTTAAATATAATAATGGAAATTTGCAATGTTAACATGCAATGCTGAAATGAAAATGCTTTAATGAATAAATCAGCATAGGATAGGGATTTCAATCATTTATTAATAACATCAGTTGCAAAGAAATAAGTAGAAGAAGATTTGATAAAAGATAAAGCAAGAGTATGGTACCTGTGAGTAGCAATCAATTGCAGTCACAAAATCTTTTCCTCGAAAAGCGGCATCTCCCTGCTTCTTTGAATTCAAGGTCTCCTGCATTTGTTTGGTCCACATCTGAAATGAAAGCTACAAAACACATTGTTTTGTGAAAAATTAGTAATATTAGAAAAATAAGGCATCTCAAGTACTTTTAAAGAGGATTTTAGTTCAGTGATGACATTCCTTGAAACTCTAGTTCTCACATGCAATGTGGGTATGACAAATCGTAAGTAAAGACGTGGGCTTCAAATCAACAAATTGCACACTTTTCAAACCATATTTAATAAACAATTTTGCATGCATTGGGGACCACAACTAATTTCTCCACATACTGGAGCTCTTTAGGCTCAGAAGCAAAACTTCTCTATAAACCTTTTCTTCAACTGAGCATGGATAGTGTTGACAATGATGTGAATTTAAGCACCCAATGTTCAGACAACAAGGTGCACATTTACGTACAAACGTGCATGTAAAATCTGTCAAAATGGAAGATGATAAGCGGCAGTCTAGCAAGTTGATATGTTATAGAGAATTATTAATCTCTAGGTATAATCGTTCTAAGAATTATCTGTAAATGGCTAATGACAGAAGAAAAATCTTTTGTTCTACGGATGTTTACCAAAGAATACCATTAGATTACATGGTTTGATCAAAAATCCTAGGGAAAGAAACAACTCTCAGGACTGCTACTCAGAACCTCTGGAGGCCCCTGAGAACGCAAACACTTGGTTCCTGGAATCCAGTGTCTAGAATTTTAGATTAAAATAATTCAAACAGAGAGCAAACTGAGGATTTATCTTAGTCACCAGTTTACAAAAGCAGGTTCAGAGAACTCTAAAAAATTAATTAAAAAAAATCTAGACAACTGGAGAGGATCATAAGGTTGCATGGAAACTCAGAGCTGAGTACTACAGTTTTAAGGAAGCCAGCAAACATTTCAGAAGAGTGCATACTGATCTCAGAGTTTAGGACAGAAGTGCTGCACTTTTTAAAAACCAACGCACAAAGGATTAAATCTCTGTAACCCAAAGTCCTCTCAAGCAAGCAAGAGTAGAGAGAACTAGCACCAAAAGTTAAACCCATATATTACATATTTATACACAAAATTACAATTGTCGGTTACAACCACCAACGGTTACAAAGAGAATGGGTTACAAGTCATTTCATCTTCCTTCCGTGTGATGGTTGAACTTCCTCTAGCGCATGGCAGTTAAACTACTCTATCAGATGGTTACATGGGAAGATTTCCTGACATTTCGCAGAACTGAGAAGTGCCATCTGACCAGCAATGTGGATGTGGTGTGACTACAAACTTTGCACAGGGTGCGCAAGATGTGACAAGGGTTCTACTAGACACAAGAGGCCCTGCGCAGAAGTGAAGTACTGTGTAGCAATGCCGTGGTGCATGAGTGTTCTGCTAGATGCACGGGAGCTCTACAGATAAGTGTCGCTAGACTTGTGTGCACGCACAAGGGATGCAGTGCGAAGGAATCTAAGCTGAGTTGTGGGAGGTCTCCATACACACCTAAGGAGACAGGTCATCTCAAATAAGCCACTAGACCTTGATGAGGCATGTGTGCAAACATACTACATTGCAGAAGAGAGGAAGCAAGGAGAAGAAGAGCCCTCAAAGCAAACTCAGTCCACGAATCAGCTCAAGAAAGAGCAAAACCAGCCTGACAGAGCCTTCAAGAAGGGTCTGTGAAAAGTTAAAAAGAATGCCACAACTTGATCCTGAGAATCATTATAGCCATTTTGTTATAGATCGTCATACTGACACTAAACATTGGAAGTTACATCCGGAATTGCATCCCAAGAATCATTCCAAGAAGGACTCCAAGAGGTCCATGGCATCTTTGAAAAATTGAAAAGAGGTAGAGATAGAGGAACAAGGAACAAGAAAGAGAAAAGATGAGCAAGCTACTCTACATCCCCACTAACAAAATCAACAAGGAACAAGAAAGAGAAAAGATAAGCAAGCTATTCCAAATCAAGATTTAGATCAAGAAAACCAAGGTAAATGCACATGTTGATACTGCATCTCAATCTAATTTGATTTTAAATGAAATTGTTAAGAAGCTTGATTTACAAACATGTGATCATCCTCATCTATATCCTTTGGGTTGGGTAAAGAAATTTGTAGAGATTCAAGTGACTAACTGATGTAAATTCAAATTTTGGATTAACCCACAGTATATTGATGAGGTAGAAGCAAATTTGATTCCTCTTGATGCATTGTATGTGATGTTTGGAAGTCCTTACTTGTATCTTAGGGATGCTATGTTCATTAAGACTGCTATCAGGGACTGATGGGTCAAGGATGGGATTAGTTATAGCATCAAGGCGCATCAAAGCAAGCCCAAGCTTTCCCTAGTGAGTGCCAACCAAGCAAAAATATTCATTTAGGCAAATAATCAGTTTTGTTTACTTATTTAAAAGGATAAGGAATAGGATGGGTTAGAGATATCTAAACCTGATAATGCTAACAAGGGATATCATGAGTTGTTGCATTCTTTGCAAAATGTGTTCCAAACTCCTAGAAGTTTGCCTCCAAAAAGGGTAGTAGAGCATGAGATTCAATTCCTGTACGAATCTCCTCTACCGAACATTGGTTTTACATGCAATCACTTTTGGAGAGTAATGAGGTTAAGAGACAACTGCAAGAGTTGTTGGAATAACGCATTATATGCCCAACTACTTCACCTTGTGGGTTACACATTGTGATGGTACCAAAAAAGGACAGCTCTTAAAGGATGTATGTAGATTATAGAGCCTTGAACGAGATCACCATAAAGAATAGATATCCACTTCCACAGATTGATGACTTGCTGGACCAACTTCAGCATTTTAAGTTATTCACAAAGTTGGATCTCAAATTAGGTTATCATCAAATTCGTATGGAGTATGGAAGACAACAACAAAAAAAAGTTCATATGAATGTTTGGTACTTCCATGTTTATAATGCACCTGCCATATTTATGAGGTTGAAGAATGATGTATTGAGACCTTTCCTAGATACATGTGTCATAGTGTATCTAAATGATATTATGATTTTTGATGCTACATAGGAAGAACATCTAACTCATTTTGAACAAGTCTTGCAAGTGTTGAAAGAGAAACAACTATTGTGCAATATGAAGAAATGTAAGTTTGCAAAACAATTACTTGTCTATTTGGGGCATGTGATTGGAGGTTGAAAACTAAGAGTTGATCTAGCAAAGGATGAAGCTACCACTAATTGGCCCACCCCTAGGAGTGCCAACGAGACTAGAAGCTTTGTGGGAGTAGTACAATACACGAGGAAGTTTCTTCCATCTTTCTCCACAATTGCAGCACCTCTACGTATAATTGCAGCAATGGGTAAGAACTTTTGTTGGCGTAAGAAACTTGATAATGCTTTTGATTCATTGAAATATAAAATCAACCATGCACTGGTCCTTGCTCTTCCTAATTTTCGGCAACCATTCAAAGTTGAAACAAATGCAGCTAAGTATGCCATAAAGGAAATTTTGTTGCAAGGAGTTAAACACATTTGTTATCATTCAAAGGAATTTTTTTCAATGATAAGGGGATATCTTGTTTATGATACATAAATGCACTAATTCAAGCAATAAAGAAATGGAAACACTATTTGTTGGATAAAGACACTATTCTGCATACTAACCACAAACCTATTTAATATTTGCAAGCACAAAATAAATCGCAGCAAACAAGACATTACAAATGGATGGGATTCCTTCAACAATTCCATTTAGTGATCAAGTACACGAAGGGCAATGCCAATGTACTGACAGTTATTTTATCTAGGCCACCAATAAAGCAAGCTTCAACTTTGACAAAAATCTCATAACATGAGCCTTTCAAAAATAGGCTTATGAGGAGGTATATGCACAAGATACAAACTTTGAAAAGACATTCCAAAAATTGTAGGCCAAAAAGGTTCATAATTAAGGCAAGGATGGGTGCTACCTCAAGCATAGGCTACTCTACAAGTGGGATAAGCTATGTATGCCAAAGAAGGAAAGATTTCTATTGATGAGGAAGTGCATACTTCAAAGGTCTTCGGATAATTTGGTATTGGTAAGACCATGGCTCATTTGCAAAGACATGTGTATTAGCCAAATATGAAAGAATATCTAAATTCATTAGAGGATGTAAGTTATGTTGTACAAGCAAGCCTAAGGTTAGGAAAGGAGAATTGCACATGCCATTACTTGTGCCTATTGGACCATGGAAAAGCATTTCTATGGATTTTGTAGAAATATTACCAATGTCCAAGCATGGCCATGACTATCTATATGTTGTTGTAGATAGGTTCAACAAAATGTGTGTTCTGATTGCATGTAAGAAAACAATAGAAGAGCATGAAGTCGCTAAACTTTTCTTTTCTAGTGTTTGGGTCCATTTCGGGTTACCTAAGTCCATAGTTTCAAATAGAGATTCCAAATGCTTGGAGAAATTGTGACCACCTTGTGGGGCAAGATGGATACTAAGTTCCAATGAAGCACAACTTTCCATCCCCAAACCGACGGGCAAATGAAAATTCTCAATAGGACTTTGGTGCAACTGATAAGAGGTTATAACAGCAAGTATCCAAGGACTTGGAACGAGTTTTTGGCATACATTCAACACCTCATACAACAAGGCAGTACATACATCGACTAATAAGTCACTGTTTGAAGCATGTTTGGGCTATTCTCCAACTAATCATCTTGAGGTTACAGTGGACCAACAAGTAGGAGTGGAAAGATAAGATTCAAAGATGACAAGGGCAGAAAAGTTCATTGAGAAGATTAGATAAATCCATCTCAAAGTGAAGTATCAATTGGAGAAACCTCAAGCCATATACATGGCTAGGCATGACCAACACCATAAGGAGCACACACTCAAGGTGGGTGATAAGGTATGGGTTGTACTTGAGAAAGGAAAGACTTCAAGGACAAGCTAAGAAGCTCAAGCTTCTAAGATATGGCCCATTTCCCATCTCGGAGCAAGTCAGAGAAAATACTTTCGAGCCTGATCTACCTTTATTCATGAAAATGTATTCAATTGTAAATTGAGAGTATTTCCACTTGTCTGAACCATCCATGCTAGATGAGGAACAAGAACCACAATTACTACCCTTTATTGAAGACTTGGTTGTAGACACACAAGGAGAGTTGGAGGAGGATGTAGTGTTGCAACGGAAAGTTAGGGACACTCGCAAGGGGCCACAACATCTTGGCAGGTTGGCCTCAAAGGGAAGACACCAAAGCAAGCAAGATGGTGCCCCAAGGAAAAAGTGGAAGAGTTGTTTCCACATCTCCTCCCCCACTAGTCTTTCGTAGGATCAAAAGCCTCTCAAAAAGGAAGGCATGATCCATAAAGATCAAGAAAAACAATCCATCCATCAAACAACAAGATCAAAGTGCAGTTTCAATCATCAGCAGAGATTTAGAGGGAGAGTTTCAAGATTGGTAATGAAACCACCACTTCATGCAGGGAACGATTACATAACCATCGGTTTCAAAAGAGTGGCGGTTATGAAACCACAACTTTGCATTAACCAGCAATTTTGCCTATGAAAACCATACAAGTATGGTAAAGACATAAAAGTTGTCTCTTCAAATTCTAAGACGATTGGAGATCCTTTAGTACACAGAAGGACATCTCTAAGGATGATAAGGAGGCACGGATGCACAAAAAGCATCAGTGAACAGAGTTGGTGATCAATTGGTTGTATGAAGGATTCAAGAAAGGAACAGTGAGTGAAAGTTGAGTGAGCAAGATAGCAATCTGTTGTACTTGTTCTAATATTCTCATTGTAATCTATCTTTGGCCATATGAAGATAGGACATAAAGCAATTGCCTCTTTTAACTGGTTTATCCCCATCTCACAGTTTTCTAGACCAAAATCTTTGTATGTGTCTACATGTTTGTCTTATGCTAATGTTTCTTGCAATCATGTTTCAATACAGAAAGTATTGCTTATCTTACAAGAGCATATTGCACTAATTCTAAGTCGTTTGAGTAAACTGAACCATCATTTTGAAGTAAATTCAAAGTAAAACAAAAAATGGTGACTCCGTGAATTCTATTAAGCCTGTACTCAATAGTTTATAGATCAATCTCAGCTATACATTTAGCATACCCTGAAAATAGCAGAAAACATGGAGCTCTGTCTTATAAGGATAGACTCTCCCCAAGCATTACTAGGTAGGACCTGAATCTGATTCAGAACATGAATTTTTCTCTGAAACGAGCATTCTGAAATTTCATACCCTACTTTCCAAGGAAGTTTATGAAATCAAAATGCTGTAATTTGTGTCCTAAATTCTGAAATGAGCATGCTGAAATTTGGGCCCTAAATGCCGAGGAAATTTACGAAATGAAGACGCTCGAATTTGTGTCCTGGTTTCTGCAACAATCATTTGGAGTTTTCTTGCCCCTAATTTCCAAGGAAATTTCTAAAATAAAATGATAAAATTTCGTGCCCTAATTTGTGAGGAAATTTATGAAATAAAACATCCGGAATTTGTGTCCTAATTACTGAAACAAACATAATGTAATTTCGTACCCAAGCTTCTGAAATAAAATTTCAAATATTTGTAACCTAATTTCGAGTCTGATTTTCCAGGACTGACTACAGAGTTTTTAGGACAAAGTTGCCCTAATTTTCGAGCAAATTCCTAGACAGTTTTTTTATGAGAGACTAGAAAATTTCAAGGGCAAATTTGATTTTTTTTCGAGCATGTTATTGGATGGATTTTCCAGGACAGATTTGATGATGTTTCCATTAGAACATGCTCTGATTTTTTCAGTAATTTTCTCTCTTGGCAGACTTGAATTTAGATTTGATTAATTTTTTAGGGTTTCACCTTTGTCCAATAACAGTCATCCATCTCAAGTGAAGACAATTGCAGAGAAATTGGAACAAAACAGGGGTTTCAGAGGATCAGAGTAGCTTCAGAAACTTTCAGAGAATTTCATTGCTAAAAATCAGTAAAATTTTCAGATATATTCATACTACTTTCAGAAAATTCAGAAAAAAGCAGGAAAGTTTGTTTAATGACACTGTTTGTTTCATATTTCCTCCCTATTGGACACCACACATGATCCACCCCATTTACAAATCTGGGAATAGATCTGACCTGAGTAATTACAAAACAATCATATTGTGAGAATCTTATGGTATCAACTTCATGGGTAGTTTTGGGTTCAAAGTTTTGGGTCTCTCTGCAGGACAAATCATTGGGGAAAGGGTTGAAGCCAATACTTGCCAATCATAATTTGACACACATTTGCCAAGCTTTATGCCATAATGCTAAATATGAAACTCTCAGGAGAGGGTTCCAAACCATAAATGACATTTTTACTCTTTGAGCAATTATTGAGGCAGCTCTACACTAGTCTCCTAAAGTCTTTTGTTGCATTGCGGACTTTATAAAGGCCTTTGATATGGTACCTCAACCCATGTTGTTTCAGAGATTATGTACCTTGGCATCTCAGACCTCTTCATTACTGCTATCACGCGACTTTACAAGAGGTTTGTTGGTCAGTTCCAAATTGCCTGTGGACAATAAGAGTGGATCAAGGGTAGTAATGTAGTTAAGCAGGGATTCCATCTCTCACCAACTCTCTTTGGGATCTACAATGAGGAGCTTGAGAACTTCATTAGACTGTTTTTTGCAAATGATGGTTGCATGCTACATGTCTTGATTGCTATATTCCTCTTTGCTGATGACATGGCTCTCCTAGCCCATTGTCCTACAAGGTTGCAAAGACAATTAGATGCTCTTGCCTAATTCTATGATCACTATAAATTGGCAGTTAAGCTTACAAAGACTGAAGTCATTGTTGACCCTAGGAAAGGCACATCAGGAAGCACTCATGGTAATTTTGGCTAAGTATAATTATGTGCAAGTGAGATGCGCAGAACATTATATAGCATATATAGGGTGCGGAAGATACATAGCTAGGTACACCTTTGTGCAAGGTTACCACTAAAGACAGAGTTGCGTAGAACTGCAAGGTGGAGATAAAATAGTCAAGGAACAATGTGTATAATCAATAATCAAGCTAAACTGCACATGGAGATTATATCAAGGAATCTTCTAAAACTTTCTAAAAGATGGAAAAGTGGATCCGGCTAGGCAACGCTTGGTAGGTAGAAAGGATCTAGAAATACTATAAATTGGACCCCTCAACCTCTCATTTGAACAAAGATTTAGAGACAGATTCAAAGTACACATTTTGAAGAGCGTATAAAGAAAAGTGGTAAGAGATATTGTAGAGTTTGTATGATGATAGCTTACTCCTAATCATTCATGGAGTTGTTGTTATGACTTATGTAATTGTTTTGTATATTTAGTAATGGAAGTGATATTAGATGTGTAGAGGGAATTGTTTTTATATATGTTTCTTTACTCTTGTTATGCTTAGATTAGGATTTGAATGGATTGTGTATGAGCACTTATGATCTTTATGTCTCTTTCGTGTAATGGAAAACTCGGTGATCTCTCATTGCACCTCAAGTGAGAACTTGAGTCTTTGGCTCAAGTGATATGTCGGCCCAAGAGTGTCTTATCTGTTGAGTGTAGTCAAGTCTACGTATGACTAGGAAGGTGACTAAGAAATAGCGCAATAGTCATGGTCTTTAAATACACCCAAAGTTGCCTGCTCCAGATTCCCGTTATTTTACAAAGATACAGCTATTGAAATCACATCATCTTATATATACATGGGAATACAATTCACCGGTCCCTCTCATAGATCTTCTTCTCAATCACGACTTCCGAAGGGATATGCCTCTTTTTCTATCTTGAAACACAAATACTTCTAGGTGCGTTTCCAAGAAAATTCTACAAATATGCACCTATTTGACACTATCATAAAGCTTTTTGTTCTTTATGGGTAAGAGATTTGAGGTCCCAACTTGGGGCATGCAGATTGGGAGCAGATTGAGAGGGTTCTGAAGATTTTGCTTAAACATGATATTGTTATAAAGCGTCATATCCCCAAATTGAGAACTTTTATTTTGATTTTTTGATATCGAATGTGGAACATTTGACTGCATTTTTGCCATCTGCAGCAAAAGGAAAACATCGTTATCATTAGATTACCGTAATAATGGCATTTGTTTATGTTTCAGAATGGTTGTAGTTTGTAATGTCTCCTTTTCTAAAAATAAAATAATATTATTATTAAAATAAAAAATATTTTTAAATACTTTAAATAAAATTAATAATATAGCTTAGTTGCCAAAAGTGAATGTGTCGGCAACTCCTTTCTATTTTGATTTGTAATAAAGAAGGGGACTCCTCTAATTTGATACAAATCGACGCTTAATTTAAAAAGTATAATGGAAGGAAATGATATAAAAAGGGAAAGGAGGTTCATTTTGAGGGCTCATGTTATGTTTGATGACTTGAATTTTGAGTTTGAACACAAAACACTTGACTTATATCCATTGAAGATGACAACCTTCACTGGAAACCTAAAGTTAAGGATGGAAACCCTTTATTTGGGCAGCTTTATTTCAGAGGTTGCAAAGGGCATATTTGAGCAGTTGGTGGTTTTCTATGGCATCATTTGTGGAGCGTAGCGGTTTACAGGGTTCTGTGGGTGAAGCGTAGCTGTTGAAGACCCTTTTGAAGGGTGGCGAATCACCTTGAAGGCCCTTTGTAGATCAGTGACCCACTTAGAGGGCTTTTCCAAAGGTGGAAACCCACTTTGGGAAGCTAATCTACATGTCTTTGGGGCAGATTTCTGATATTTTGTTTATCCAACAAATAGCTAGTATATATTTGTGAATTTTCCGACCTATTTGTGTATGCTGAAAATCAGATTTGAATGTATAATGATTGGGTGTGATATTTCCTAATTTTAGTAATTATCTAAGGAATTAAATACTGTTTTCGTGCCCTAAATTGGTGCTTTCAAAATTCTGCAATTTTCTTGTGCTTAGAATTTGAAAAGAAATTCAGAAATTTGTATGTATTGTTAGGGTTTGTTGGAAAACCTCTTTGGTTCTAAATCTGCCCTACAAGGGACATTACAGTGATATTAGAGCCAAATTCTTAGTTGTGGGGGTTTGAGTTGGATTCAGGCCAAACAGTGATAGGGAAGTGAGGTACTACAAAAGGCAAACTTGGAACAGCCAAGGAAAGGTAACATGATTGACCCAGATAGGGTTAGTTTCGAAAGATTCGCCCAAAATCAAGAGCAATTGATGGAAATGATGACTGAATTCATCCAAACCATGAAGGATATGAATGGACTCAAGCTACACAATAGTGAACGCGGCACTTCAAGTACATACAACCCTCCCCCTTCACCTAGGGTGATGGTTGGATCTACACAAAGCCCTAATCAGTCCAATGTCCTTCGTAAGAAGGAAGTTATTCCAGAAAGGGACGAGAAGCCTTCTATACGGAATGATGTGGCTATAAACTATGAGAAATATGACTTTTCCACTAGCAATTAGAGAAGAAATGAGCCTTGCAGATTTCGTGGCATTGAAGAAAGGCAAGTATGGTTCTAGGACTGGTCATAAACCAAGGAACAATCCAAGAGATCTTCATCATGCCTTGAGAAAGGAAGAGGGAAAAAAAATCCAAATTGTAAGAAGGGAGAATGAAGAAAAACTTGAGTTGCAAGTAATTTTGAAGGAAAATAGTGGAAAGTCAAACCCTCATAAGAATTCCGAGGAAATCAAGGAGCACGAGAATTCAGATCTGAAAGAAGTTAGTGAGCAGCCCATAAAAGAATCCACCATGCAAGTGGAAAGTGGAGAACCTTCAGTAAAAACATGTATGGTTCTTGATAAACACAAGGATGGTTGTGCCAAGGTAAGGCTCTCAAAAGCTTCTACTTCTAAATCTGAAAAAAGAAGTAAACAACTGGATTCCAGCCCTAGGTATGAAAAGAAAAGTCATATTTCAGGTCTGTTGTTTCATACTGGGCCATTTCAGATTTATTGTTATCATGGGCAGCATAGTGAAAATGACGATAGAGTGATGAACACTTTGAGTGGCAAAGGGTACATAGGTTCTTTCATACAAGTTCCAAATTGCTTGTACATGAAAGTTTGGGATCCGGGTGACCTTTGGAGATACAAGAAGACATTTCCAATCACTATATGGTTGATTTCATCCACTATATCATTGCGATTTTTGAATTTTGTGAAAAAATTAAAGTATGACAGTTGTTTTATTCTTTTTTCTACTATGTGCAACAAAAACAGACCCTTAACAATTTTTATGATAGTTACAAGAGTTTTTTATTGATAGAAAAAATATATAGTACAACGCTAGTCATACAGAAAAAAGATGGTTGGAAAAGTCACAAGGTGGAAGGATGTTCCACCTACCGTCAATGAGTGATTGTTTGCAGCTGTTATGGAAGAGTTTCCAGCCACCACAATGCTGATTATGAGAGAGAAAATGGAACAATACAACTACAGCCATGTTTGGGACAGCAAGAATGGACCTTTGGAAGTCTATCACACAAATGGAACCATGAAGAAGATGCAAGCATGGGAGGAGAGTTGAACAACATGCCTACGAGGCATAGTGGAGCAATTGAAGGAGTGGTATGGAGAGTTCTTGATTTCATTGGCATGTTTGTTCTATGTGCAAGTTTAGGAATAACCCATATGAGTGTTGATCAAGAGACTCTTATGAGTCAAAGAATGCATAGTTTGCATATGTCCAAGGAAAGTACAATGACCATGACATGTGACAAGCAAGAGTGGGGGCAACTGAGTTTGTTTTCAACCCACAGTAACAATATGGGACCCATTGAAGCTCAAGGTTGTATTCATGAAGCAAGTGTTCGGAGTTGCAAGTTCCCAAGATTGAAGTGGGATCCAGGTACTTCAGAAATAATAGAAAATGAGCTTGCATTTGCTTGAAGGCAAAGCAAATTTGGGAGAAAGGGACTAAAATGTCTCATTTTATAAAAATAAAATAATATTATTATTAAAATAAAAAATATTTTTAAATACTTTAAATAAAAGTAATAATATGCTTTAGTTGTCAAAAGTGAATATGTCGGCAACTCCTTTCTATTTTGATTTGTAATAAAGAAATGGACTCCTCTAATTTGAAATAAGTCGGCCCTTAATTTAAAAAGTGTATTGGAGGGAAAGGATATAAAGAGGGGAAGGAGGTTCATTTTGAGGACTCATGTTATGTTTGATGAATTGAATTTTGAGTTTGAGCACGAAACGCTTGGCTTATCTCCACTGAAGATGACAAACTTCACTAGAAACCTAAAGTTAAGGATGGAAACCCTTAACCTCATTTGGGCAGCTTCATTTCAAAGGTTGCAAAGAGCAGATTTGCGCAGTTGGTGGTTTTCTAGGGCATCATTTGTGGAGCGCAGCAGTTTACAGAGTTCTGTGGGTGAAGCGTAGTTGTTAAATACCCTTTTGGAGGGTGGTGAATCAACTTGACAGCCCTTTGTAGGTCAGCAACCCACTTTGACGGTTTTTTCAAGGGTGGCGACCCACTTGAGAAGCTAAGTTGCATGTCTTTGGGGCAAATTTCTGATATTTTGCTCATCAAACAAATAGCTGGTATTTATTTGTGAATTTTCAGACCTATTTGTGTATGCTGAAAATCAGATTTGAATGGATAATGATTGGCTGTAATATTTCTTAATTTTGGTAATTTTTTGAGGAATTAAATATTGTTTTTGTGCCCTAAATTGGCACTTCCAGAATTCTGCAATTTTCATGTGCTTAGGGTTTGAAAAAAAATCATAAATTTGTATGTAATGTTAGGGTCTGTTGGGAAACCTCTTTGGTTCTAATTCTGCCCTAAAAAGGACATTGCATAGTTCATGTATGGATTATGAAATTGCTGAATGACATCTTTTGTGTTATGCATTGTTTCAGTTTTTGTTGTTACTTATGTCTTGATATTTTAACATACAAATGGTACTGATGTTTTAGTATTCTCAAGTACATGCGGATTGGAGCATTAAATGCCATTTAATTCCACTTTGAACAGAAGGTAACCTACAACTTTTTTATTAAAAGAGTATAAATGGTAATAATCAGTTTTAAGTTTATCCCATTCTCATACTTAAAGTTTTGTACCAAGATTCATATTCATATGATTGATATTTTGTGATTATTGATAAAGTCGATAATGCATATAGCCGAAGGCTATCGCATTATCGATGTTTATCGATTCAATCGAACTGAGTTGTTGACGTGATGCCATTTGCAATTGTGAAGTTATTAGGTCCGTTGGCATTCTTGTTTGTTACCCTAGCTATTTCGCGTTTGAACCCCCTGAGGGCAAAGCGAAGGTAAGAACATAGTTTAAAGTTGATATTGTTTAAATGCCTTTGAGGCATAAGCATTTTTGCCAGAAGGGTATGGTAAAGTGGTTAAGTTTTAATATAGCGGTCAAGCCACTAAGCAAAGACCCTACTCTAAATGAAAGGGGGACTCATCCCCACCAAGGCATTTGTTATTGTTAATAGAGCTTGGCTTAAACTATAGTTTTGCAGCATTAACACTCAGACTTGAGCGAAAATTCAATGCAGTTTATGGATTTTGAGATGCGTAGTTAGGCGGTTTTTAACGTTTAACTTGACTCAAGTTAGAACCTAACCGGGCAATTGGGGTTTGGGGAAGGTAATTGCTTATTTGACCATTCAAGCCATCGTTTTTGGGTAGGGCCGACATAGTTTGGGCAAAGCCCTTCCAGATTCTCGAGCCACCTGTGCATGAGTAAATGGAAAAACTCGAACTTAGAATGATTGTTAGCATGATTGTTGAAGGATATATGGGTAAGTGGTAACATGGTCATTCAAGTTTTCTTGATTGACTTTATGATTTCATTTTGATGTTTTATTTGATGAGGAAAATGCAGTCCCATGCAAGCAAGTAATGGGGTTCTCATTTATTGAACTTGTAGTTCAGTTATAATCATTTTTTTTAAACCGAAACTAAGCTATGTGTTTCAACTGGTCTTGCAAACTGAGAATGAGGGAGAAAGAAACGACCGTGGGTCTATTTGGGTCTGCGGCCATGTGGGAAACGTGGTTGGTGGTGATGGGCTGGTAAGAGTTTTGTGGGAAGTGGGAACTTGATTGGGAAGGCCATGGGAGAAGAAAAGAATAGAAGGTTGTGTGTGGGCTGCTGGGTTGAACTGTGACCACTAAGATCCATTATTATGCGCACATGCAAGTTTATTCTTTGAGTCTCTTTCTAGGCTTTAACATAAAAATGTGAAAAAATCGAACTTAGCAAAATTGTTGGCATGATTGTTGAAGGATATATGGGTAAGTGGTAAAGTAGTCATTTGAGTTTTCTTGATTGACTGTGTGATTTCATTTTGAAGTTTTATTTGATGAAGAACATGCAGTCCCATGCAAGCTTATAATGGGGTTCTCATTTATTGAACTTGTAGTTCAGTTCTGAGCTTTTTTTTTTTTTTAACGAAAACTAGGCTATGTGTTTGAACTAGTCTTGCAAACCGAGAACGAGAGAGAAGGAAACGATCACAAGTCTGTTTGGGCCGCAGCCTGCGGCCATGTGGGAAAAGTGGTTGGTAGTGGTGGGTTGGTAAGCATTCTGTGGGAAGTGGGAACTTGGTTGGGAAGGCCGTGGGAGAAGAAGAAAATTATAGAAGGCTGTGCGTGGGCTGTAGAGTTGAACTGTGACCACTCAAATCCATTTTTCTGTGCATAGACAAGTTTGTTCTTTGAATCTCTTTCTTGGTTTTAACGTTAAAATGTGACAAAATCGAACTTAGCATGATTGCTGGCATGATTGTTGAAGGATATATGGGTAAGTGGTAATGCAGTCATTCGACTTTTCTTGATTAACTGCATGATTACATTTTGATGTTTTATTTGATGAGGAACATGCTGTCCCATGCAAGCACGTAATGGGGTTCTCAATTATTGAACTTGTAGTTCAGTTCTGAGCATTTTTTTTAAACAGAAAATAAGCTGTGTTTGAACAGATCTTGCAATCCGAGAATGAGGGAGAAGGATACAATCATGGATCTATTTGGGCCTACGGCCATGTGGGAAAATTGGTTGGTAGCGGTGGGCTGGTAAGCGTTTTGTGGGAAGTGGGATCTTGGTTGGGAAGGTCGTGGATGAAGAAAAGAATAGAAAGTTGTGTGTAGGCTGTAGGGTTGAATTGTGACCACTCATGTCCATTTTTCTATGCACAGGCAAGTTTATTCTTTCAATCTTTTTCTCGGTTTTAATGTAAAAATGTGAGATAGAAATCCTTTACTTTGTTGCATGGTTAGAACTGCACTTTCGAAATGCTGTTGGGAAAATGATAATGGTTTCAAACCTTATTTCCTGCTTGCATTTTGAAATGTTAGATGAGGTAGGTTACTTGTTTATATTATGTGAATGATTGGGTTTTCTATAAGTCCTGCCTTCATTTTTGGCGTATACATGAGAGGGCAGAATGCTGCTGGTTTCCAACTATCATGAAATGCATAAAGGAGATGATATGAACTTGCACTTGTAGATGTATTGAAAAGAGTTAATATATTTTTTCTGGGTTATAACTTTCCTTTCCTCTTGCAATAAGTATGTAGGAGGTTGATAGGAAATAAACCAGGAAATTGTGGGGAAAATACATGCATTATCATATTTTCTCACTATTCTTTGAAATGTTGGAAATGGATAGAGAAATGAGTGATGCGAGCCCGGTTTCACTACATGAAAACATGCATAAGTGAAAAGAGAAGAGACTAACTTGCATTTGATAATTTCCTGACTTCTTTTGGAATTACTGAGTCAGTTGGATAATTCTTGACTTGCCTAATTAAATCTGCATTCTAAATTGAACTTTCAGTGGTGGTTTAGTTAGAAGGTTTACATAATAGAGGAGGTTTAAATGCATTTACTTTAGGTGGGCAGGTGTAATGTCAACCTGTTCAACCTTCACACTTTCTTGTTACACAGATGCATGTTTTAGACTGAATGTTTGCATTGTTAACCTGTGTGTGAAGGATGGACAGGTACATTCCTGCAGATGCAGTCATCTACAAGGATGTACCTAGTCTGCTCTTTGATCGCTAAGGAAATGATAATAATGTAGTTAAATTTTATAGTGGAGTTGTTCTTTGTTTGAAAAGTAAGTTGCACTTAATAAGTAGTTGTATGAGTTGTTTGAAGCCTTGTAAGTAGTTTAAATGGTTTTAGTGGTTTTAGACTGTTATAGTAAAGCTCGCTTTACAATGAAGGTTTACTAGATCCACGGACATTTAGATCATTAAATCTTCTGCATTTGATTTATTAGAGCAATAAATGCAAGTTGAAAAATAGTTTGACCTTGAGGAAAGTGTATTGAGGGTTGTACCTTTTGATGTGGATCAAATGACTCGTCACAATTGATGAATGTACGCCAAGCTTTTGTACAAGCAAACACTTGACGTATCCTTGTTAAAGTTAATGAAACACTTGATGTGAAGCATAAGAGATGGATTCTCTTCATTTATTTATTATTAATGTTCCGCAAAACTATATCAGACCCTGATCCCATGTCACAGTGGGTATGTATCTCAACCCATTTCACAGGTGCAGGTTTAAAACAATTTTTCGAAGAGGGCTCATCCTTACGCCTAGGTCAACATTGACCTTGAGTTTTAATGGAATCTGTGAGTATCTTGTTTGACCATAAACTGCAAGAGTGTAATTGAATATGCAGGTTTCCTTTTATTATACGGAAATGAAAAGTTGCATAGCGGCATTGAAGCCAATGTTCATATTGATTTTTGGTATTCCTTTGTGAGGACATGTAATGACATCCATTAGAAGTCATGTAGGTGCTTGACAAAAATGTAATTGTATTACATTAGAGAACTTCAGTCTATATTTTCTCAATAAATGTGATAATTTTGTAACTGTACTCTTGGATTAATTATTAACTAATGATTTCTTAAGTGGTCGCTGAGATAGATGGCATTACAAATAATAAGTGGTTATTATCATACATGAATGATTTGGTTTATTATGGAAAAGAATGCTCTTTCCTTGTGCATTGCATTTGAAAACAAATTCTGTTAAGAAACTCTGTCTTCAATACAACATGAATTAAAGGAAATTGTTTTTTTTTCTTTTTTTTGGTTCACTTGAAGACAAAATGGAATGCATAGTTGTTAAGTGGATGTTTAATAGTCTTAAATTCATTCGTATAGACCACAATGTGTGATGCACTCTTTTGTGTTTCATTCAATATAGTTATTCGATTGAAAAATAATGTGTTAATGGAAGTATTCCTAATCAAAATGAGAATTCATTTCTTAAATACTCATAATGACATCAAACATTTGTTAACTTGAAGGAATAAACCTGATGATGTAAATAAAGAATGATCATCCTTAGAAGTAATATGAATGCAAAGTGACTTAAGTGATATCTTAAGTGAATCGAGGTATCCTAAATAAGTCATGAATACTTGAGCGTAGGAGGCCTTCATGTAGGGTCATGCCCTTCGGGTCTGCTTAACAAGTGAGATTAGAGATAATAGACCAATCCACTCAAAGTAAATTGAACAGAATAGACCTAATATACTAATGACAAACAAAGCTAAATATCGGGGCCAATTGGGACCCTATTTGATACAAGCAACGATTAAAAGATTGAGCGAAAATTGATTATAAATTTTACAATTGGTTAACGGGGAAAAGACCTTTTAAAATATTACCTTAATAAGCAGCGTGAAGTTGCAATAAGGAAAATATTAAGGGGCACTAATGAAGCCTTTGCTTAATGACATGTACAAAGTTGCGAATGTGAACTTAATAAGCATAGACAATATCCATGGGAAATAATATGACTAGGCATTGATATGACTACGTACCCATCTTATTGCATTAAGATGAGAGTATCAATGATGTTTACTTAAATGGTTACCCTATGTGACTTATTCAAATTTAACATTTTGAAATGCTTTAAGGCAAGGTTTAAATTAAACACGGGCAGAGGTAAATGACCTCATGAAAACCAAGTGGGACTCAATGATGTCATTCACTCACACCCTGATTGGCTAAAATTTTATTCCTAAATCACATGACAAGGTTGTTGGGGCATAGACCTCAGTGAAATAAAAAGGAACCAGAACACGGTCGCAAACAAACAAAAATATTAATTGAACTCATCAAAAAATCCTGCTGGTATGAACCAATTAAGGAAACAAAACGAACAATAGGGTTGGCCATCCTAATCCGATGGAAAGACTACGGGCTTAGTCAACCTTAGACTACGGGCTTAGTCAAAACAAATGGACTACAGGTTAGTCGAAAAGACTACAGGTGTCACAAGTTGGAAAAGTGTTCACACCAAACTAGTTGTTGGTTCAAGGGTGCAGGTCTATCTAAACTGATCACTGAAGACAGGAGGTTTAACTTCTTTAGGTGAAAATAACTTGGTTAAATGGGAAAAACAAACCAAAAAAATTGGAGTCCCATTTTCAGGCTCTCTACATAAACAGAGAGTCCCTCAAAGCATTGTACAAGCCGAGTTTGTAGCCCAGCCTCTTCGCCTTAAGAGCATCTCCAAGAACATATTCCATCTTCATAGGCTCATATCCATGCATGATTTTTCCTCAAGTCAAAAGAGACATCCATATTTAGCACTTTGCTCTTCTGAGTGGATTGCATCATTGCGCTCACTTGGAAAACATCGATGTTCAGACTCTAAAACTTGTTTGCTTCTCCAATTCATTGGCATCTCTATTGAAAGATCTGTTGGAAAGGGCATTACTGGGGAATATATTCAGGTCTCTTGGGTCTCCACTCTTGAGCCCCTTCTCCTAAGATGGCCTTTTAAGTTGAGCATTTCCCATAGATTGTTGATGGTATCATTATCCACACTGACTATATCTGGCTCATTGGACTCATGGCTATTTGATCCCTATTGGTCAGCTGAGGGTATGCTCTCACCAATTATGTACTTAGACAGACCACCATATTCCTAGGGAATTGCTGCCTTTTCTCTCCAAGGGACAAAAATTGAAGAACAATTTATTTTTAGATGTCCTATCTACTATGAGATTTGAGATAGATTATTTTCTATAAAGAGACTCTGAAGGATCAATTTGTACCCTATTTTGGTTTCCAGGGCAAACGTGTTTGGCTCTATACCTCCAAGAAGACTTCAATCTCAAATGTCAGACACTTTAGTGGTCTCCCAAGACTCCTAGGTTGATCATCTCTTTTCTTCCTCCTCTAGTTATTGGAAGTGGTGTCTATTGGACACTAAAGTTGCATGCACAAATGTTGATAGATTAGTACGACCACATCTCCCTCCCAAAGCAATGATCATGGGGGCTCCTCCTTCCCTTTATCGTGATAGACATGGTGAATCCATTTCTCTTCGGCCATCCTACATTTGCCCATAGTATAGGCAACCTCAAAAATAAAACATTAACAATTATCCATGTGCTTCTAGGAGATCATTGACCTTGGGACCTAGGAGTGTTTCTAAGAGATGGGTTTTGCTTCCTCCAAGGATTGTCCAATTGAGCTCACTTAGTCCAGGATATTCACCTATCAACATTATTGGGTCTTGTATTGGCTCCTTCATGATGATTGATGGCAGTACCAGTCCCACTTTTCTACACTTTGATTCTCATGTAGACCTGGGACAACACACAGGGCCCCATTTGCTCTCCTTTTTTTATCAATGTCTATGGCACATAACTTTCTTTCACAATGACCAATTAATATTTGTACCAATTTTTATATTTGTGCAATTTTTAATTTCGGTTAATATGTCTCTGAGCATGTGAAGTGATAGCTTTCGAGGTTAACCCCCAGTAGATAGACATTTGTACTCTACTTAGTTCTTAGTGTGTAGTCTGATTCTGGAGCCTTTTTTCTAGGCTCCACCGTGCTGTTATAATTGGATGTACTTGTTGAATCCCACTGACCTACCTCAGTCAGATGTGGACATCAATATTTTTTCTTTCTTTTTATTTTCTCAAAAAAAAATGACATATATTTTGAATACAGTACTTTATGTACTGGCCAGTGATTTTCTTCTCTGACAACATCAATAAGCTGTAAATAATTGTGTTTTGTGCCTGCAACTAACCAAGGCATGTTTAAATTATCCTACTCACTAGTTTTAATTTAAAAAACAAAGGAACAAAAATATACGAAACTTACTTCATTGGTTGTCCCCTCATCATCTTTGTACCCAACTTTTTCCAAAATTTCATGTATGGCGGTGAGATCTATTCTGGAACATGCTTCACCAAGCGGAGATAAAACAAGTGGTTGATCTAAGGATATGTCCTCTTTTGATATCCCCATCAAGACATGTGATGGAACCTGAATGATGGAAAAACAATCACACGGAAAGAAAATATAATTAAGAGACTGATTGAAAAATCTTAAGCAGAAAGCTATCTAATGAAAGATTACGAGCAAAAAGCTAGAAAAAATCTAATCTTTATTTACCAAATTCAAACCTTGGAATAACACAATATTTCAGAATATATAAGAATGCAGATATTAAGAGGTGGTTTCTGCAAATCTCTGAGCTCCTCAGTGAATTGATAATTGCCAGAACCACTTTAGGGTTACCTCAGTTTGTTTACCACCTGACCTCAGAGACTCTGAATTGGTACTTGGTAAATAACCATAAAATGCCTCAAATTCTTATTCATTGCAAGATAATTATGATATTCGAAACAGAGATGATCCCAATGAAAAATTAACCAAGATAAAGAACAAGTCCTCTAAGAAGCATTGTACATACCATCGCTCTAAAAATATAAGAATAATGTATAATCAGCAGCAAGAGAAAAATGAAGCAAAATTTTCAGTATAAATGCCAATGACTGTACCTATGGGACTCCAGCCCTAAAAGGAGTTCACTACTTTCACCAAAAATGACCACATTAAGATATGCAACTAATGGAACCCTGGTATTATATAAATACAATGCATAGGGAGCTCAAATATAGCCAAATACTGTCCTAGATAAGTACACACGCTCTTTCACAAACAAGAGGATCATAAATGGAAACCACGTGGCAAGCATAACTGACGCAAACAACTAGGCACTTACCACAAATTTCCCAATTCAGACAAATGATGCAATGTTACAGCCCATGAACCTTGGCCACACACCATCATGTGATGAACCTGGACCATATTACATGGAGGCCTATTTCAGAATGACATGCAGAATTCTATTATAAAATGGTTGTGATCTGTTTACTTAGGCTGAGTCAAAATAACCATGACTTCACAAGGGTTCCAACTTTAGAGTTCCTATGTCATTATCTGCCAAACCCAATCATACTTGATTGTTCATTTATCAAAAACAATTCCTTTTACAATTCGCTAAAAAATACAAGTTTCCTTCAACAGCTTTCTTCATTAACAATGAACTTGTCTGAAGAAGGAATTCACCGTTCTAACTACTGCACTAGATGCTACAAATTCTTAGTGTCAAGTGGTTTAGACTCACTAACCATGATACCATATAATTTACAACATTTTGACAGCTCGATGAGCAATGACACTTATAGCTTGCATGATTCCCATGTGTCAGTTTAGGAGAAATGTTGAAACAAATTCTTGAAATGCCAAGTGTCAGAAATTGGGTTCATCACTCTTCTTATCTGCTCGTTTCTTTTTTAGCGCATCAGACAATAGTCGCAGAGACAGCAGGTATTATTGGTACGGTTTCTTTGACAGATTTCATAGACCCTGGTGCCACTAGTAGTTTTGTTTCATCTTATATAATAGCCCAGTGTGGGCTGTCTGGCGAGAGGCAAGCAGGACTTGGGAGTGTGGAGATAGCTTCAGGACTGAAGCAGACTAAAAAGTTTGTGTTGATGGATTGCCTTTTAAGGCTGGGAGAGCTCACAACTCACTTGTATTGTACTTCCCTAGGCTCCTATGACCTATTTGTTGGGATGGATCGGTTAAAGTGTCACCACGCTGTTATGGACTGCCTTGAGAAGCAGGTTAGATGTGGATGGCAGCAATGAAATTATTTTTATCAGAGGCATTAGGAGGCTGATTTCGTTGAGGTTCATTTTGGGCGTTACTTGAGGAATATATGCCATATGTATGTTGGGATCATCTTCAAGGATAATGCGAAGAGCCCTTCATTGGATGACCATTGGATATCGAGAGAGCTCAAGGATGTGTTTCCTAAAGATTACCCGGATTTCCGGCAAGGCAGGAGATAACCTTCACTAGAGTCAATGATATAGACAATCACTGATCAGCCAAAAATGTTGCTGCTAAAATTAAGTTCACATATGCAAATGCATAATGCATACTAATTATAACGTCTTTCAAATAAGTATAATCTTTATCTTAATATGATTAAACAAGATAAAACAGTTTTAACCCTGAACTGTAGACACCTAATTTTTGGTTTGGGGTGATTATATATTATAGAATTGCATTGTTCTAAGATACATGTGGGTTTGTTGATTATCAGTTCATATTAGGCACTTATTGCCATGTTTCGCCCTTTTTGCCCTCTTCCCTATGTTTTCTCTTCTCTCTCCACTTTCTCTCTCCATGCTGCCTGTTTTTCTCGGGTTCTCGACCTGTTTCCCGACCCGTGCAATTTACAGTTCTAGGGCACCAAGACCGTACTGTGTGCAATTCTTGTGTGGGCCCTTCTGACCCTTGTTTTGGCTCTCTCGTGGATTGTGTTTCATGTTTGTCAGCTTTTCCTGCCTGTTGTGTGTCAGCTTGCGTGCCAATCTGGTCCTAATTTGAGTTTGAGAAGTATATAAATATGCAGGTGCATTACTACATATAGGACGCACAAGGACAATGAAATTGATAAGGAAGAGCCACACATCTATTGAAGGAATCTTATGTGACAGTGTTAAGAGCAGAATTCAAGCATTTAGAGCAAAATTGAAGCAAGATTTGAAGCATTTATTTCCTTGTACCCTGACTCATTCTAACATGAAAAGTCATATAGGACTAGGGCTTGCATCAATGGATTGCTTGCTCAATTGCACTGAATTTTGTTTTCTGAATTTCTTCCAATGTAGAGCCCTGATAACCAATGGAGGCATAACAAAGGCTTCCCATACTCTCCCCCATTTTTTGATTGGTGTGTGATGAGTTGTTAGGATTGTGGAGAAGGAGATTCCTTTCCCCATAGATCTGCACAGAATTTAAGCAAAACGAGTGAGGCTTTTAAAGACCTGTAAGTGACAAACATTATCACAAAATCAATTTCCAGAAATTTGCAGTTGGACACAAGCGGCCTGACGTTCCCAAGAATGTCCTCGCTTTAGCTGGAGAGTGCAATCTAAAAAATTACTTGTTCATATCGAATGTTATGGGCTTTGTTTGCCTCGTTGTCTGGACTTATTTCCCACTGATTGTTGCTGACAATTGTCTCCAGATTCGCAACAAATTAGATATTCTTGTAAAACACCGTCTTACCATTTATTGTTGACTAAAGAATATTCTTCATTGCAAATTCAGTTTGATTTTATTAAATTTGATTAGGCCTAATTACAATGTTCTATAGATAGATATGTTACATTGTGCTGTAATTTAACCTATATCCATTTATCTATACCACATTTTGGTGAACCCGAGCTCTCTTGCACCCCTTAGAGTTAGATCTTGCTTGTTCTGTGGTGGACCTAACTCTTACTAGTTTCATAAACCCTCAGCATGTTATGCCCTCTTCCTAGGGCTGGATCTTTCCTTTCCATATTGTCACATTTAATTAGAGCTTGAACTATCTCGTATTAGCCTTCCCTAGACCTAATTTCTCTCTTGCTTATTCCTTTCTACAGTTTTTCTCAGTGTTGTATCTCTTTAGCTATAGTTACTCATTTTATCATAAATCTTGCATCTCTATGTATTTTAGCTTTTCCTATGGATAGGAATGTTCCTAGATGTGATTCGATTATGATATGTTTTTTAATTTGTTCTCTACATTGCATATGCCTAGCTTGTGTGTATCATTGTGTATAATGATGTTACTCGTATACAAAGGTTCATTTATTTTCAATTTTTTGTTTTCAAATGTATATCATAGAAAGCTAGCATATTCTCCAAGATGTACCTAATGACATGAGCTATAACATTTTATTTGGAGACCTTTGATCCATGATATGGGAGTTGTCTCATCCACATTACATGGATGTTTGAAGTTTTCACATGAGGGCGTGTTATAAACACGTCCTACAGATGATGTACCATTTAGATATTGTAAAATGCTTGAGCCGAAAGACATTGCTGTGCCTCATTTGAATAAGGGTCAACCAACTATAGTGGCACCTCAACAATTGACTCCAATGGACCAAATGGAAATGTTTCAATTTGGTGAATGTAGTAATGCTAAGGAAGTTACTGAGAAGAATGATTACAAAGTTGTTAGCATAGATGAGAATTTGACCAAGCTAAGTTTTACACCAAGAAGCCCTCAATAATATAGAGATGATATGAGCGTGTTTAATATTGAAGTCCTTTATATAACCCCCAAGAGTATTGAATGCCAAATTTTACTTCAACAAGTACAAAGGCGATAACAAGTGAAGATAAGGGCAAGCAAACAATAAGGGATGATTGTTGTGTCACAATTAGAAATGATAAAGGTACTAGTCTTATTTAAACATCCTTGAAAAAATATGGATTTGGACTCGAGTGGGCACAAAAAATGGGATATGGTGGTAAAATACTCAACAAATAAGACCAAGCTATAATAAAGTCTAATTTCCAAGTACTCATAAAGATTAAAAAGGAATCGGTTATAACAATGATGACAAGTCACATTAGGATTCCAAGTATGGACATACAAATGATCAAGCACACGTTAGAACTAGTACTATAATTACTAGCATGAATAACATATATTTGGGTTCTTGAACTCATCAAAACATTATCAATGGTAAAAAATCTTCCTGATACATACACAAGACACCACAACTCCTTGATGTCCACTTTAGGAAGTCTACAATTGATCACTCTCTAGAAATGGTAAGTATAATCAAGGACTAAATTTGATGGTTGTATGGTCATATTTATGTGTTTTAACCGTAAAATACAATCTTGTTTTTTAGGAGACCATATTAGATGCAAAGTGAAATTTTAGGGAGACCATCAAAATCTATAAAGGATTATAATATATAAATATATTTTCTCTAATGTTTCCTTCTACTATGAATTTTATTAGCATTCAAAGAGCAATGTTGAATAAACATCCGTCATCAAAAAAAATCATGATAGGTAGGGTCGACTGTCAAATTTAGTCCCTAAGTATAATGTATGTCTCGCAAGAAGAATCATATAAAAGGGTGCCTCACAAAATGGTTCTTTCTCAATCTCATGTTATTACTCCTACTTTACATTCATTGGCTTATGCAAACAATTGAGTATGTATCTCATGACAAAAAACTTCAAACCATAGTGATATAGAATTGTATGATCCAAATGTGTTGCCTCTTTTACTTTTTATGCGTATATAGTTGCCTTATGAAAAACACTCTCTATGCTATGATATGACTCATTTTTGTTCCCTAATTTGCCTACAAGTTTGTTTATTTTGTGACTCTATTAAAGAACACACTATATGTTCATGATTATCCACCTATTGACAAAGGTTACGACTGTTGATATATACATGTCACTAATGAGATTGTCGAGATAGATGTAGGATTTATATGCAACATGATTGTACACATTGATTCACAATACATTGGAGGCACCTTCCATGCTCACTCTAGGGGCATTGTGTGAGGCATCTCTTGGCATCATTTAATTTATATCTTTTGTGATTTTCAATGTCATATTGAGCTCTCATGTAATCTTGTATACTCTAATCTATCTTGCCTCTTGCATATACCTTTATGTGCTTAGTGCTTTCATGCATACACATATCCTTGTTGTATTTGCAATAACCTCAGTGTTTCTTTGTGCTTGGTTATGTGGATACTTTGCTTGTTCTGTTTTGTTGTGATACCTAATATGTTTGCTTCATGTGCTTTATGTTTGGCATGCTTTCCCCATTTGCTCCACGTTAGGTATGTGTTCCTTGCTTGTCTTTTTACACTCTACGTGTTGCTTGTATTTGTTGTGTTGTTATTGCTCACTCGGTGTGCTCTAAGTGCTTTGTTTTCTCTATATATTTTGTGAGGGGCATTGTCTACTCTAATTTATTTGTTTACTTTGTGTGTGGTGTGCTTAATTTATGCTTAGCATGCCTTGTTTGCTTTGTTTAACCTGCATTACCATATGATTGGCACCATGATCTATATTGTGCAAAATTTTCTTTCATTTGGGATAATCCATATCATGCAGATGTTCTTGTTTGTTTGCATATGTCGCCATGATTCCTATCATGCATCTATTGGGGACAAGGCTCCATGCGAGTGTTTTCCTTTGATTTATTCACGGCTTCCTTGCTTGTATTGGGGCATACTACCTTAGTGCTTCATTGATTACGCGTTTCCCATGAGGGGGATAGCATTCCTATGCTTATACATTGCTCACATGTTGCCTACTAGGGGCATATTACTTATGTACTTCATTAATTATACTCTACCCATGAGGGGCATGTTGCTACTATGCTTATATTGCTTATACTCTTCCCATTTGGGGCATCCTATACTTATGCTTACATAGATTACGCTTAGGCCCGTGTGGGCCAGTTTATCCATGACATATAGACTTCATGATGACATCTTAATATGTTCAACATCAGTACTCAAAGTTTGTTATCTTACCCATGATGTGTGTAGTCATTTCTTTTGAGATATGTGCTTCATAAGTTAGCCCACATATCAAAAGGGGAGCAAAGATTATCCATTCTTATTTATATACCAAGACTCAAGAGACTTCCACGCTATTTGCTCCTCCATGTCAGGAAAGTCACAGATTGATGTTTCAAGACCTACACAACATACGATACTTGTGCCCATCATGGGATACCTCTAGGACACCTTCTAACCCAGCTCTCTTTTACTTACATCAGATTTTACTTAGCTTACATTTTTCTTCACTAAAATTTATCATAATGCATGCAGGATTTAGCACATATTCAATGACTTTAATCTCTACAAGGGCATCCTCACATTTTCCAACCACACCAAGAGCATCATTTCCAATTTTTTATTTTGAATTTTAGCTGGCCATATTCGTAAACACTTATTCATTCATATGTTGTTCTCTTACAACTCATGGAACATCCGCACTAGACTTTGAGATGCTGGAAACTCAGATGGGATTGCTACCAAAACTAGGTATATCAATTTCAGTTATCCTTTTATTGATTTCAGCAAGCCGTTGAATATTTAAAAACTTATCCACATGCACATTTTGCAATGGCTCAAGTTCTTGTATCGCAAGATACAAACAATCCTCCGTGGTGGAAATCAGGGGATCTCTCTTTCCTTTTTGACTTTCAATTCCCATTCCTATATTGACTTTGATAACTCTTACAGATTTTTGACGACTGAGGCATCTTCTTTGAACCCTGAGGGTAAGCTTGTTTATTTTACTTTGATATGTATACATGCACATACATCAAAGTGGAGCGTTATGTAGACACCTAATCTTGTATGAGGGTGTTTATTAGTTATCGAAATGCATTGTTCTAGGGTACTTGTGGGTTTGTCAATTATCAATTCATAGTAGGCTCTTATTGGCACATTTTCCCTATGTTTTGGTTGTGGTCCCTTTGTTTTATCTTCTCTCTCCTCCCTCATTTTTTTTCTTGCATTCGACCGTACAATACAGTTTTGGGGCACCAGGACCATGTTGTCGACGTTTCTACTATGGGCCCTTCTGGCCCTTGTTTTGGCTTTCCCATGGGGTTCCCTTTTTTCGGTTGTTCCCACTTGTTATGTGTCAACTCGCGCACCAATTGGTTCTAATTTGAATTTGAGAAGTCCATAAAAACACAAGTACATTAGTGCATATAAGACATGCAAGAGAAATGAAATTGATAACAAAGAGTCATACATTTATTGAAGAATTCTATTGTGAAAGTGCTAAGAGCAACATTCAAATATTTAGCGCAGATTTGAAGCATTTATTTCCCTGTGCCACTTATTCATTATAGCATGAAAATTCATATCGGACAAGAGCTTGCATGCATGGATTGCTTGCTAAATTGCACTGAATATTGTTTTCCAAATTCGTTCTAGCTCATGGGCCTGATAATAATGGAGGGATAACATAAGACCTGCATTCAAATGGAGAACAGTTTTCTAGAGATCTACACAGAATTTGGGAAAAGAATGCGAGGTTTTTGGAGACATGAAACAAACAAACAAGATCGCAACATCAGTTTCCAGATATTTGCATGTGGACACAAACAGGATGTTCTTGGGAATTTTCTCACACTAACGATAGAGTGCACTCTAAAAAATTGTCTTTGTTCATCTCAATTTTCTAGGTTTTGTTTACCTTGTTGTCTGGACTTGTTTCCCATTGTCTATTTCTGACAACTACCTACAATTCACAACAAATCAGATATTCTCATAGTTACCCAAGACTTTGGGGCGGGGGGGATAAGGTTTCCGAGAAGGCAAAAAAAATCCAAAATTTTGGGGATGGCAGGGGGACGGCTAATTAAAATTTAACATAATATATAAATATTTAAAATTTTAATTATACAAATAAACTAAAAAAATAAAGTAGAACTACATACAACAATGATAGATTTAATTATTATACATTATAGTTTTAAAGTTTTTGATTAATATATCAACTATTCAACATGTAGAACTACATACAACAATAATAGATTTAATTATTATACATTATAGTTTTAAATTTTTTGATTAATATATCAACTATTCAATATGTTGCCCAAGGGCCAAAACAAAATGAAAATTCAAAAAACATAGCCCATGAACATCCAAGTATGCAATTCAAAAATCAAAATCATCATCTGAAACAACATCCATGAACTGCTCCTCACAAGAATTGTTGTCCTCATCCTCGAAGTGGATCCCAATCAATCCCGGTTGTGTATTATGTTCCTCTTCAACCTGACTTGGTTCCTCAAGATCTACATCCCATCATAATGTTGGAGTCTGCATGTACTAAGGAGTCTCGCAATCCCTCAGATGCAAAGCACTATGTACAACAAGCAGCTTCTCCGCTCTCTTAGAGGTAAGTATGTTCCTCTTATGAGAGTGGATCCAACCATATGTCAACCAATTCCTCTCAACAATAAAGGAACTAGAAACTTTTGAGAGGAGACAAATTGCAAGTGTCCGTAGATGCCCTAGACACCCATACAGTCACCACCAACTCTCTGGCTTCTCTTGTGCCAATGTTGCCCTGTCCATCCTCGCTAATGTTTTGTAGCCATCAAGTTCTATAATCTTGATCCACTCAATCATGAGATGTGAAGATTCCTCTGCAATATACACTTTTTTTAAGGCCTTCATTAAGCCCCCTTCACCTCGTCATCCTCCAAAGGGGTGCATCTACCAAGTCTATCCACATACCATTTTGGATTAAGAGCATATGTGGTCATATGTATTGGAGTGTTCAGCTTCTCCCACCTCTTTTGAATGATGGGCTAAATATGCTCATTGTAGAAGTCCAGGGTGGGGTCCCTCACCTGAATAGCAGCCTTCATCTGGTCAAGCATGTTGTCGATTCACTCATATGTCTCACCAAGGTTGGGGTTATCAGAATCCCCATATTTGATGATGCTAAAAACTGGAGATATAATAGATGTGATGTATTTTGCATCGGCCCAAAATGAGATATAATAGATGTGATTTACTTAATTTTATTTTTTAATTTTATTAGAGATTGTTTTTTTAGCTGCAAACTTTATGCAGTTGTAGAGGACGTTTGGGACATCCAAGACATCCCTTGATAGTCTTGGGGACGACCTAGATGTCCACAAGCTCCCAAAAACAAAACATTTCCAAAACTTTTAACAAAAGAACAAAACATCCCAAGATGTTTCCCAAGATTTTCATTTTTCCGAAAACACCAAGGGGACGTTTTCCAAGAGTCCCCACATGCTGAAAGCGTTTAGGACGTCTGAGACTTGACAAAAATGAAGGGGAGGTATGCGTCCCCAGCTAAGACTAGATATTCTTCTAAAACCCCCCATTATCATTTATGGTTGATTCTACATTATTCCTTATTGCAAATTAGGTGTGATTTACTATTATATTGTATTAAATCTAATTAGGTTGAGTTGCAATGTTTTATAGATAGATGTGTTATATTGTGATGTAATTTGACCTAGATCCATTTATTTATACTACATGAACGAAATATTTTTTTTTTTGTTTTTATAAACCAACATAAATAGATATTTTAAATTTGCCATAGACATCATATATTGTTATTTTTTATTTCCAAGAAAATAATGGAAGATTCACGAAGATTGAAAATAATGAAAGTTGGCCCTTCTATTTTATCAAAAAAACATAATTTTGTTAATGATTTGCATAGGTCTATAATCGTGTAATATATTTTTTTTTTAAAAAGCTAAAAAATCAAATTCAAAAATATTGTCTTAAACAACGATAAGGAAAAAAAAATTTGAACCATGTCTCAAATGTCATATACACTATCTAGCTAGGTTTTATAAAGAGCATAATTTTTTATGTGCAAGAACTATTTTTCCTTGTCCAGCTTTATGTGCTCTCTAATCATTGTATTCTATACTTGATGAAATGAGAATATGCAAAAGTTGTGTTGGTAAAACAAAAAAAAATAATTGATTAATTTAGTGCTTAAAAGTTAAGGGTCATGAGTTTAGAACAGGTTGCAACCTTTTTGACCTACAAGGCTATAAATATATGTAATAAACAAACCAGGCAAGGATGAAAGGCTTTTTACAAACTTGCATTATTTGCAAGAATGCAGGTACTTATAATCAATCGTTATTCGCAAGTCATACTTATAATTAGCTGTCAAATCTATAAGACAACTTATATGAAAGAGTTTGGTGCATCTATTCATTGCATGAACACTCAAGCTATGTACATCAATCTATGAACTCTGCACCAGTAATTACGATAACCAAATTAAATTCTTTTATACTTAACCATCTTAATGCGATTCAGCCAAAACGAGGGCGTAAAACTCACAAGCCCCTACTCAGACCAGGACTGCGAGTTTTGTAAAGACTCATAGAGTCTCAATACAATGGTTTGAACTACCTCAAACCATAGTTCAAAACTTCAAAGCATTCCTCGTCTTCATCACAATTACTTTTTGGTCCATAGATTTCTTTTATTCAAGTTTTGATTCCTTTTTAAACTAATTTTAACGTTATCGCATCAAGGCAGAAATCTTCAAGAAATCTTCCATTATCTTTTCTTCAGTTCAACTATAGGTAAAACATTCAGTCATGCTAATGCGTTCAACCTTCAAATGTACTCACAATGAATCTCTCTGGTCTCATATATCTCATCCAAAATTTCACCATTCTCAAAAGTTTGAATTCAGCCTTGAAGCCCCTTCTGAGATCCTTCCATGTTTTAACATAGCCTAGCTCAAATTCCTTTCTACCAATCCTTAGTAACTTCTCAAAATATAGGAGAAAATGACCTTTTCAAATACTCTCGTCATTTTGTTCATTCACATTTAATATAGATTCACATGTTATAGCATCTAGAAAGATTTTCCTTCTCTCTTTGTTTTAGTGTCATATAGTCAGGCCTTACAACTGCAACAATCTCCTTACTTCGTTTTCAAGTTTGACCTGCAAATATGTCAAAATTGGAGCAAGAAGCATTTAGATCAGAATGGTGCAGGCATCATAAACTTTAGTTTATCATACAATTTGAGATTTATTAAAATTTAAGGCAAAATTTAATTTTTTAGTTTTTTAAAGTTTATATAATTTAATACTTCAGAAAAATTAAATATTTTTTAATAGTAAGCCCGGAGGATCAAATTAATTACATATCTTTTGATCCCGTGGGCAGTTACTGACAAATCTTTGCCAGTGTGTGTAAAATTGCTTTGTAAACCATCTGGCAAAAGGATTTCACTCCAGCGCTTATGGTTTCTAAGATAAAAAATAAAATCCCATAAATAAGTTCATTAAATGTCATATTTGTAAACATGTAGATAAGAGTTTTGTATAAGCATGAATTGTTGGTAGTACCCAACACCTTACAATTTTTTATGATTGAGGGGAAGCACATTCCCATAGAGGAGACAAATGCAGGAAAAAATGTTTCCAGAACCGTCGCAGAGCTCCATGTAAAATTTTGTGGTTCACAAGGCTATGAAAATCAACTTGGTTGCGTGAGCTGAAATCTAGAGGAGGATGGAGGACACATGAGGATAGAGAAAAACTTCCAGTCGTGAATTTGCTCTAGCTCAGTGATTGGATTATTGCTATAGTGGAAAGCCAATGTGAAAAAGATAATAAAGCTAAAGACAGTGATCACCAGTGAAGCTTACAATGAAAAATCATACTCCTACTACACAAGAAGTTGTCAGTGATGCCCAGCTCTCACTGAAGGATGAAATGTGTGAGGTTGTCCCACAATTTTATCTAAAAAGTTACGTATTGTTGTTTAGTGAGACCCAGTCCCACCTGAGGAGCAATTGAAGTGAGTCCCACACTTCATGAGGATGAGACAATGAGGCCCAAACCCACTATCGTTTTTGTTCAATGAAGCCAGCTCCCACTGAAGTTGTGTAGAGAGGCCATTCCCACTACTATGTCTGGCAAATAGATGAGTGTCCTTATTCATATAATTTATTATGTTTTGGACAGTTGTGTCCTTGTTCAAATGGCGTGTGTGTATGGACCATAAAGTGTGCCCTTGTTCACACAGGCATGTGTGTATGGACCATAGAGTGTGTCCTAGTTCATGCTTATTTGATGTTTCTCGGTGAATGATGAGTATGTCCTCATTCACCGACTGTTTGTAAGAGTTGGGAGGCTGATTCCTACAACTGTTTGTAAGTATGTTGGACTGTGTGTATATCCTAATCCTCAAGCAATGATCTTTCTCCCCCAATATTTGAACTATGTTGTAGGCAGGCTGGGGGGGGCGTGGAATGTTAGGAACTTGGGTTATTACACCATAGTGTATAGGTTATAATACACTTGGTATATTAAAGTTTAATTAATTAGATAGTTTGGTCGGTTGATCATAGGATAATTTAATAGAGTTGCTCAGTGGTTGTAACAAACACGTAGAGATTAGGAATTGAGAGATAAACAAGATGTGATAAGGTCATATCCTAGAAAATAGGATAAGACTATTGTATAAGATCATGTATGTTTTCATGATGATGAGTATTTGAGATGAAGATTTCCAGATCCATCATGTCATTGGAAGTTAAATTAAAAGATGTTTTCTGGATTTGGCTTCAAATAACATAATGGATCCAAACATCTTTATCTCAAATACTATCGTGTATATACTACTTCAAGAATAAATAAATTGTGGATGAGCATTAATTTTTTTACTCACAGTTCGGTTATAGATGGGAACTTCAGGATTGTCCTTTCCTGCTCTGGAAACACGCAGCAATAATATAATCTGCTTTCCCTCTCTATCAGGTATTCTTTTTTTATATTTTTCTTTTTTCAATTCATTTTTTATCTCCATATGTGGAGAGCTATGTTGCTGTGTAATTAAATGGAACTTCGTGGAGCAGCCTCAGTCCACAGCAAATGTAACCTCGACCTTGAGTAGTTTGGTTAATATCTCCAACCTCATGTTTCACAATTTCCTTAAACGCTTGGTTCCACAAGAAGGTGAAATCTGCAAAAGAGAATCATGTTGCTGTGTGTAGGATTCATCCAATTTTCCCATCAATTATTATGCAAGGTTTATGACATCTAAACTCTAAATTACATAAAAGATCAACAAAGGAGTTAGTTTAGATGTTCAAAAATGATACTTGGCAAAAATTTGACCTGCTACCAGCTCATTACAACTCACAAACATGAAACCAATGGAACCATGAACAAATCAACCCACATATATGTTCTTAAACGCTTGGCTCCACAACAGGTGAAGCCTGCAAAAGGGGATCATCTTCTTGTGTGTAGGATTCATCCAATGGTCTTCCCATCAATTATTATGCAAGGTTTATGCCATCTACTCTATCTATGTCATCCAGATGGTCAACAAAGGAGTTAGTTTAGATGTTCAATAATGATACATGACAAATATTTGACCTGCTACCAACTCGTTAGAACTCTCAAGCATGAAACCAATTGAACCACAAACAAATCAACCTAAATAAACTAGCCTGCAACTTGACCAGCACACGCTAACACCTATTGTGCACAAGAATGGAATCAAAATATGAAAATTTTAGTTTATTGTGAATATATGCAAAATCAATAATCAGAAGGATATTCCACCCAACGAATGAATGAGGATCTCAAAATATATCTGCATACTTGAGCAAATGGGTAAACTCTTGAGATGTCACTATATGCATAAGGGAATGGATCAACTACGGAGATGTGTTTAGATGCAAAAGGGAAAGGAAGACGACATGCAACAAGAAGAGGGTAGAAAATATAATGATGGGTTCATAGCTAACATTTGAACAACTTCAACAAATTTTCCCCAACAGGACGAACCAGACCAATTAAAAATAATAATGTTATTATAAAAAGCTTGCCTACATTAAGCATATTCCTGAAGTCTTAATGATGTCCTTTTTCTTCACTTTGTGATAATAACTTGTCTACACTGATGATAAACTCTTGTTCCAAAATCCATGTAATTGCCCTACAGTTCAAGTTACCACATAGTCAAAGCATTTAACCATTCTGAAAGAAAAATATCCTCATCAACACAAGCAACAAAGAAGCAAACAAAAGGGTAAAACAACAAATTTAAATTCTTTGATTCAAATGCATAGAGTTGAACAGCCTGAGGCAAATTTTCGTACATATATTAATTCACTTCAAAGAGGCATACCTAAATGTTTAAAAATTGTGGACCCATTTGAAAGATACCAAAGTCTCAAGTGTAAAAACTGAAAACTAGTACACCACCTCTATTTGTTTCTGAAGTGAAGAAAGTGCTGCCACAAGAGATTTTGCATTAGGCCTCTCACGAGGCTCATATTGTAGGCATCGTGAAGCCAAGCGCACTAGCTCAGTTCCATCATCATTGGAGAAATGACCTTCTAGACAAGAATCCATCAACAGCAAAAAGTTTTTACCTCTTATAAGATCAAGTGCCTGCAACAAATTCACATCTATCAGTGCAGAAAGAGAGAATACAATGCCAGAATAAAGATAACAATTGTCTAAGAGCTAGATGGAATCTCAAATGCAAGAAGTTACTAATAATCCCTAATATCTCAACTTATTGCCATGTCAAAATATATAACTAGATGAGATTATTTATCTGCTTATTTTCCCCTAGAGTCTAGTCAAACTCTGTCACAACTGGAAGGCTTCTCATTAAAAAAGAGCCCATTATTTGTTGGACCCCTTGTGCAGAACACTGGATAGACCATATGCTAGACGACATTGCAAAACTTAAGGGGGTCAAATCATTTGTGAACAAGGAAAAATATCCATACTCAAATACATTTACGATCAAGCATAATTCCTCAACTTTTCTACCACAACCCAAAAGGGTCTTTAGCAAAAATTTATTAAAACTAACATCCAAGGAGGGCTCAAGGAAAAGAAAATTGTATTATATGAAAGCATGCAATAGCTTTCAAGTAATACATAGTATTAATGAAGGTACAACAAAATGGAAAAAAAAAAAAAACTATTTTTCGTAAATTTTAAAAATATTTTACATTGGCTGATGTCATGCTGACATTGTCGATGTGCAAGAAAAATATATACTACTTTAATATAGATAAGATATTCCCAAATCAATTTGTAATCATTTTGGTGCAATCTATCTCCTTTGACCTGCACATTAAGTCTGCAGTGTAAAGAGCCAACGGCAACAGCACTTAAGAAGCCCATTTAGTGCAGAAAAGGTCTCTTGCATCATCACATCCAATTCTCTCCCTAACAATTGTACTACCAGTAATTGAGAAAAGGGCAATTCAATGTGTGGGTTTCTTACCTGCCACATCAGCAATATGAAATCAGCAGTATGTACATTGCACAAAGTCTTCTAAAAATGTACTTTTCATAGTTACACGGGGATGCATCCCCCTTGCTTTTGATCAGTACGGGACGTCCTGGATGCTTCTGGGGCTTACAAAAAGCAGAGAAATGTCCCCATGCAGAGGTTTTTTCCCTGAGATGTCTCTGGAAGTCAGAGGGCGTCCTTGGGACATCCTATCTTTTCAGAACCTGCAGAAGACGTCTGGGATGTCTAGGACGTCATTTTTCATAAACCTTTACAATCTTGTGTAGAAGAATCATGAGCTTTCCACACATGGAAAATTGTCTATAGGCGACGCTTATCTTTTTTTGAAAGCCAAAATTTGAGCTGCCATAGAGGACGTCTGGGATGTATAAGACGTCACCGAGCTTGCTTTTGATCAGTACGGGACATCCTGGATGCTTCTGGGGCTTACAAAAAGCGGAGAAATGTCCCCATGCAGAGGTTTTTTTCACTGAGATGTCTCTGGAAGTCAGAAGCCGTCCTTGGGACATCCTATCTTTTCAGAACCTGCAGAAGACGTCTGGGATGTCTAGGACGTCATTTTTCATAAACCTTTACAATCTTGTGTAGAAGAATCATGAGCTTTCCACACATGGAAAATTGTCTATAGGCGACGCTTATCTTTTTTTTAAAGCCACAATTTGAGCTGCCGTAGAGAGGACGTCTGAGATGTCTAAGACGTCACCGAGCTCGGTGACGTCTTAGACATCTCAGACGTCCTCTCTACGGCAGCTCAAATTGTGGCTTTAAAAAAAAGATAAGCGTCGCCTATAGATGGTGACGTCTTAGACATCCCAGACGTCCTCTCTACGGCAGCTCAAATTTTGGCTTTAAAAAAAAGATAAGCGTCACCTATAGACAATTTTCCATGTGTGGAAAGCTCATGATTCTTCTACACAAGATTGTAAAAGCTTATGAAAATAAATATATATATATATATATATATATATATATATATATATATATATATATATATATATAGTCGTTCCTTTTTTAATACTAAAATGTTGTAGCATTTGATAGATAATATTGAATGGATAACTATTGATATAATTGGAAGGTCAAAAGCCCAACTCAACAACGTCTGCTAGCATCTTGCCAACATATGCCCTTGATCCAATATGGTATGTGGACAGCCCTACCAGATACACCCCTTGGGGGGATGACAAGGTGAAGGGGGGCTTAATGATAGCCCTGAAAAAAATGTATAGAGCAGAGGAGGCTTCACAGCTCCGAATTGAGTGGATCAAGTTTACTGAACTTGATGGTTTCAAATTTTCAGCAAGGATAGACATGCTAACATTGGCACAAGACAAGCAAGTGAGTTGGTGCCGACTGCATGGGCATCTAGGACAGCTATGGACACTTGCAATTTGCATCCCTTCCTAGGTTTCTAGTTCCTCTACTGCTAAGAGGAATTGGTCAAAATATGGTTGCATCCACTCTTTTAAGAAGAACAAATTTACCTCTACGAGAGTGGAAAAGCTTGTTGTTGTACACAGTGCCTTGCGTTTGATGGATCAAAAAAACCCCAAGTACAAGTAGACCCCAACATTATGATGGTATGTAGATCCCGAGGAACTGAGCTAGGTTGAAGACAAGCATAATGTGCAGCGAGGATTGATTGGGATCCACTTGAGGATGAGGACAGCAGTTCCAATGAGGAGCAGTTAATGAATGTTGTTTCAGATGATGATTCTCATTTTTGAGTTGCAAATTGCACCTTTGCGGACTACTATTTTTTGTTTTGTCCCTTGCACATTAGTGTGTTGAACAGTTGATGTATTTATCAAAAACTTTAAAACTATAATGTATGATGTATCTAGTTCTAATATAGTCTATCATCAAATTATGTACTTTTCTCATTATAAATTGTGATATTGTTGATGTATCTCAATTGAAGATTCTCTATCATGTACGATTTTGGTCCTTTACTCTGATTATAATTTAAACCTTAATGATAGTGAGATCAATCACAATGTTTAACTTTATATTTATTATTTTGAATTTGAATTTCAGTGTCTTTTAGCCTCTTTAACTTATTTTTTAAGTTTATTTGTATATTTTTTTTTATTTATATATTATTTTAGTTAACCGTCCCCAAAATTTAGGAAACCCCATCAAGCCGTCTTAGGTAACTTTGTGCCGTATTTTTGCTTCTTTAATTGACCAATTTGAGCATCAGAACTTATGCTAGAGTAAATAGGTATGCAATGGTCAACCTAGTGTAACTATAGTTGTTGTTGCTTGTTTGCAGACATTTAATGCTCTTATAAATTCTTGTAATAAGTTTTAGATAATTAATTCGCGGCCAGAGATTCTATGTAACAGTTCAAAACCAAGAACCTGTGCTGGGCATAAGCCTTGAGTTCCTGTGCCAGGTCAATATTTCTTCAAATCAAAGTGTCTATGGCAAGTATAATGCCCAAGTTTCCATGCCATGTCAACATCATTGCAAACCCAAATTTCTACGCTGAGTGCAAAGCTTGAGTTTCCATGCCTGGTCAATATTAACTCGAAACCGATATTTTCTGTAAGTCCTACATTTCTATGCAGGTCTGTGTTATTTCAAAGCTGAGCTACTATGCCAGTTCAATATCGATTCAGACCCGAGGTTCTAGGGTTTATTTTTTGAAGCCAACATTGTGTTGACAGAGAATATTTACATACACTTATGCCCAGAACGTTGGATCATAGGCATGAGCTTTCCAGGACACAAATTTTAAGTACTTGGCCAAACTACAAGTAAACAACTCAAATAAAGATAAAAAAGAACAAGGATTATACAGACTACAGAAATAAGAGCTGTCCTTATACTAAATACATATTCAAAGCCCCATTGACTTTGCTGTTTTTTTATCACATGCTTCATGCGTGCAGAGCTTATTAAGCAAACTATCACAAAATTGTCATAATAGTAAAACCATTTTTCAAGCAACATAATTCTAAATCATAGTCCACATATTAATTATTGCCCCCTGTTGGAGGAGGGGCATTGGCTATATCTTCCTAAGGGTGGTATGGTTGCCATGCTGGAGCTGCTGACGGAACTTGGGGCCTGTAAATTGTAGCTGCCCATGCAGCACAATGCATTTTGGCCTGCATAGAGCTCTCTGCATCCATAGCTTGTCCTTGTGATGCAGTTGACCAGCACCCTACTCTATCAGGGTCTTTGCAAGCCTCCTTTTGGTGGACTCTGACAAGACAAGTTTGTCTGCTAAGGAGCTTGAAGTTAGTCATATAGATCATAAATTTGTCTAGGGCCTCAATTCGATTTTGTTGGTGATGAATAACATGAACAAGATTGGCAATACTTTTTTCCGGGAAAAGGTTTGGAACCATGTTTTCTACAAGGTATACATCCTCTATTGGGAAGGTGTCTAGGCTTTGAGTTGTGTTGGCACATGAAGGAAATTTAGAGATGAAGAACGAAATGCCGAAGAAAGGGTTTTGGCCATAGTTACCTGCGTCAAGGGGACAGGGCTTTGGGGACGGCAAAAACTTTCCCAGATTTCAGGGACAGCAGGGGAGTGACTATTAAAATAATATATAAAAAATTAATATTTAAATATTTTAACTTTATCAAATGTAGTTTATGGGTTTCAACCAGGATTAGGGTTCAATGTTTTTTTTTCTAAATAACAACTTTTGAGGGGAGGGAAGGGGGTTTGTTTTAAAGTGAACGTAGGAAAAGAAAAAGATAAATATAATTAAAAATGCAGGCATCCCCCTATTCTCATGACATATGGGACATCCCCACGTCCTCAAGACGTCTAGGATGTCCCCTAGACCCCCATTGACACATCCCCACATAGCACTAGTTTTAGCATTGATCCCCAAACACCATGAAGGTGTTTAAATGCGTGGAAGAAGGATTCAAGAGAAAGAAATTGTAGTGGGTTGTATACTTAACCATACTTGTCAAATGGCAAGGAATGTGTGGAGTATGGCAATAGGGGTACTTAGTTCTAGTTGACATGTGGTAGTAATCGGGCATTGAAAAGAAATAACAAAAAGGCCCAAGGCACTTAAGAAGCTTTGAAGCATTTAAGAAGCTAATTTAGTTAGCTTTTGTGTTGGGGAGTTTTGAATTACAAAAAAAATAGTGTATGGTGGTGAAGAAAAAGTCATAGGGAATAAGGACTTGATATAAGGGAAGGGAAATGAATAAAAGAGCGTGGAATTTTTGGAAGGTGGAAACTTAGGAAAACAGTGGTGAAATGAACAAGGATAGATAGGTGAGGATTGGAGTGTTAGGATAGAGGGAGTTATTGATTTGCTTATATTTGTTAGGATAGGTGCTAAAGTTAATCAAAAGGAGAAAGGTGGCTTGAACGCTAGCAAGATGGGGTCCAATTAAAAGAAGTGTAGAATATGTGGTCAAGCTTAGAGCATAGCACGGGCCTTGAAGAAGGATCTTGAAATTGTAAATATCCTTTTTCCCCATCTCTCTCCATTGCTTTTATTGGAGGTATATATTTTCATACAAACATTTTTAGCCATTTTGACCGAGCTTACTGGTTGGTTTCTCTAAGCTAACCATTGTCAAAACCTGTTTTGAGAGTTGGATTTCACCCTGCTGGATATTCAATTTTGTGAGTGGGTCAATGTGTATTGTCTGCATCCACTGCATTGTTATAGTTTCGAGAGGAATAATACAAACATTTGACATCTCTTCTGGAATGTTGACTATCTTGGTGATGATGTGCTCCATCTGCCAATTTTAAGAAGGATTTGAGAGAAGTCCTGTGGCCTTTCTATTGTTCCTCTATTTATTGGCAACTTGGATAATGACTTTAGAATCTCCTTCTATTTGTAGATTGTTCAAGCCATTGTCGGCAGCTATCTGGATCCCTGAGTATAAAGCAAATATTTCAGCAAAGTTGTTGGTCTTTCTAGTGATATTCTGCTGATAGCTAAGAAGGGCCTCTCCCTTGTGGTTTCTAATGATCCCACCAATTCCTTCCTATCTTGGATTTTTATTCCCAGCGCCATTAAAATTTAATTTGTAGAAACCTGGGGATGGAGGGACCCACTACATTTTTCCTTTGACAATAATGGAGGATAATATATAATGAAAAGGAAAGTTCTGGACGATTCATAGGTCATGCATGCCAGAAGGGTGGTACCTGTCCAATAATTGGCTCATGTGAACTTGGGTCATTGACCTGATTTGGGATTTGATTATTCTCCTGAGACCAGATGCATCCCTGGAATCATCTTCAAATATTTTGCTATTTCTTTCCTGTCACAGATTTCAAGTAACAAAAAATGAAGCAAATTGATGGAGTACCTTTATTATTTTCACTTCAGTATTAGGGCAAGCCAAAGATTTGACTATTTCCTTCCATACAATCGTAGCATATGGGCATTGCAAAAAAGGATTGTCCATTGTTTCTATATTTCTCTGGCAGTTTGGACATTTACTTGGGCCATCCAATCGCTTTTCTGCATATTATCAGCCCTTGGAATTTTTCTGTGAAGAGCCAGCCAAATAAAATCCTACGTTGTTTGGATACGGGTACGGGTACGATTCGGGTACGCGGGTACATCATTTTTCAAAAACCTTGATTTGGATACGTCGTGGGTACGTCTCTATATATATATATTTAAAAATATATATATATATAAATTTAAAATAATTTTAAAATTAAAAATATTAAAAATATAATTTAAATACTACCTAAAGATATGGTAAACTGTAAATTTAAAATAAAATATAAATTATAATATTAAAAATGTAAAAACTAAATAGTATTTAGTTTAAATTTTTAATATTAAATTTTATTTTATTTTTAATAGTTATATTATGTTTTTAATATTTTATTATATATATATTTTTAATATTTTATTATATATATATTTTAATATTTTATTGTATATCTTATTTGTTTTAAAATATTTAAAGTTTTTAAAACTAAATATTTATATATTTTTTAATTTATAAATTATATTCTATATTTATATATTAAAATATTATTTATTTTTTAATTTTTTTAGTTGTTTTTAAGTTTTTAATAGTTATTAATTAATTTGATCCCGTTATTTCCCAACTCGAGCATCCGGAATTGTTTGCGGGCACAGGCGCGGAATTGTTTGTGGGCAAAGGCGGGGAACAATCTCTTTCCCGCAAGGGCATTAGAAGAACACCCTCCCCCCATAGTAGTTATAAGTTAAAATCCATGCCACGATTCTCGTAAGGATCCCATTATATTGATCAAGCTCATTTTTTCAAGTGCAAATCGCAGGTTTTTTCGCGCGGTTTTTTTTTTTTTTAAAGGGTTTTCCGCTACAGTCGCCGGAAATTTTCGGGGACGCCCCGGAGGCGCCCGGAGTCATCCCGGAGGCGCCCGGAGTCGTCCCGGAGGCGCCCGCCTGCGTGCCGGACGTTTCCGGCACGCCGGCGACCGCCTCTGGGCGTCCCCAGGACGTCCCCGTGCCGGAGGCGCCTCCGAACAGGAGGCGTCGGGCTGGGGGGCGTACCCCTGCAACACAGATAAAATCTGAAGTGTACCCTTTTCCTTTATTCCTCCCTATCATTCTACGCTGTAAGAAAATGGTCTCAGCTATCCCCTAATAGGTTCAATGATTCTACCCCTAGGTTTTCCAAACAACAAAGTACATATCGGTGTAATAAAGTGATCTTGAAAAGAGTAGTAGTTGGGGAACCTGTGATGTTTATCAAGTATAAGAGACCATAGTTGAATAGGCCTTGCAAGTGTCTCTCCACTCTGAGGTCTTTAAAATGAGTCTGAACACTAAGCTTCTCAGCATTCTTGAAGTGGGTGTGGAGGTACATGAAGCATAGGCGGGAATAATACCTAAAGACAATGCCTTGCCCATTCGGGATTTTGGTCAAAGCAGTATACATTCTGTTAGACAATACAGTAGCCCAATCTAATAACACAACCCCATACTATTTTAATACGTTGGTTGAAATCTGGAATTGAAAGCCATTTACTCGTTTATTATCCTTATACCCCAATACTTGACACAGAATTGAGTTGAAGCATGCAAAATAAGGATTGATGATACCAACATCAAATGGTTTGACAACATCAATTTGTAAGTACTTCTGAGAGTCACGAGTGTTGGGCGGCTATCGCATAAACCTGGGTAAATATGTTTCCCTCATTTCATCGCCCTTTTTGGCAAACATAAAAGTCTCAAAATATTTGTTCGTCTCCTAAATTAGTGTTTACACCAACTATTCTACAGATACTTTCAGGACCAAGGTCAAGCATGGTTTGGCCCTTTGTGTTAGTAACAATCCTTTTAGTGTAACTATACATAGAAGCAATCTAGATGACTAAATTTGTTTATAGGTGACAATTTGGCACGAACAACCGCCCTAAATGATATTTCCAAATGTTAAACACCGGTTCACATTTAGTGCTTCGGGCCTAACCATGCTAAAGTAGATCATGACCAAAATGTGACAATGCGGGTTCATGAATTCCCCTTAATCAGTCAACAAAATATTGCATATAATTATTCTCGTCTGGCGGAAGCTTTTTATGGTTTCCCATATGCACAAAAGGAAAGGAGTCATTGTTGTATCTTCTAAGTTTGGGAGCAGTAGACAGTCAATATATTTTCATCATTATATCTATGGTTGCCATTGTTTCAAGACATGGTCCTTCATTTTATCTTTTCAATGCCGAAACAATGATAGACAATCTAGATCTCAGCTCGCCGAATCAAAAGCTATCGCCGTTTTGGCATTGTCTTTCACATTTAGCTCTTGGACATCTTTAACACCGAAACCAGGAATGGATAGTCCAGATCTTATTTCCTCAAGATCTGCGATTAACTCTATTTCGGGATTGAGATCCTTGATTCACCTTTTGATTGTCAAAACGACAATAAACAGTTATGATCATCTCTTTGCTAGATCAACAATCGTTGTTTCAGGGCTTGATCCTTTAGTTTCCTCTTCTTCCCTTGAAACGCCGAAACCAAGATCGAAAAATCTAGATTCCATCTCTGTGAGATCAACAATTATCATTGTTTTGAGACTTCATCTCACATTTGGCCTTTGGACCTCTAAAGCACCAAAACCTCCATGTGCCCCTTTGTTCAAAATAAAGACCCCGTGGATCTTACAAGCCATTAGGCATCCAACTCGACAAAATCCCACTGCTTGGACATCATATAAGGCAAGTGCAAGAATATTTAAATAATTGAGCAAGATTAATTGGGGCACATGAAATATATATTTTCGTTGTTTTGTCAATAAGCCAGTGTGTGAGGCATCCCAACTCTGATTATTATCCACTCATTCATCATACTCTATCAAACCACAAGCTACTCAACTCGGTTTCAATTGTTATCACTTTGAACACATAGAATGAATCCTCATCTATCGTTTAACAAATTGTATTTTTACAAGTTCCTTTAAAAGAAATATTCTCACAGGCATCCCAGTGATTCATGTACTTCTTCTTACACTGTAGTTAACTGCCATTCAGATCCTTGTAATTCATGGTTAGTTCCAGCTCTGCAAACCCCTTTTAATGGCAGCAAACGTCACTTACGCTATCATTGTTTCATGGATGAAGTTGTCAATAGGCTTGTTAAGTGCCGAAACCGAAACATTGGACTAATGGTCAAGATCTTTATTTCATAAGATCAACAGTTGTTGTTTCGTGACTATTAACTAAATCTTCTAATATAGCTCTGAAATAGCAATACCATACATTAAAACTTATTACATAGTTTCACAACGATAATGCCCAACACTGTTTCAGGGGTGTATATGTCCTCTCATTTCTCAACACCGAAAACATATGTCCCCAAAGGTTAGTTCACAAGCTTAAACTTAAGCATATTAAAGTACATGGGCCAAGGTACTTTGACTAAGAAAAACATGTTCCCATGGATTTGTTTCAATACTCCATGATGAAAAGGCTCAAAGAGGGGGTTTTTTTTATAGGGGACACATTGCAAACCTTTAGCACATGACCTAGGGGCAAATGTATTTAAACATCAGAGATATTGCATGCTAAAAATTGTATCCTAGGGAGGACATTGAGTGCCAACACAAATCTTGTATTTAATTTTGTAAGTAAAGAGGTCATTGTACCTACTTTAATATGCAACTCTTGCATTTGATTTTATATGTGAATTTATCATTGTAATTGCTTTAATATGTAACTCATACTTATTTTTTATAACTGAAGATTGCTAGTTGTGGTTGTGTTTTTATGCAACTCTTTTATAAGCGAAGATGCTCGCTTCGGTTGCTTTATGGTATGTTTATTGTTAAATTTTTTGGTTGGGCAAAATATTATTTGCTTTGGGTGCATTAAGGATTGATGCTGAAACCTATGGGAAAAGTTGTATTGAACCATTTTTTTGAAATTTAATAAAATAACATTTCAGAACCTCAAAAGAAGGGTAGATTTTCTCTTTGAAGTTTATCCTTCCTTAACCCAAATCACGGTGTTATCTTATCATTGTCTACTTTATTAGCTCATATGATGTATCCTATTTTGTACTTAGCTTAGTATATATTATGAAATTAGGTTGAATGATAAATTGAAAAGCTCTGGCTCTTTATCTCCTGCTTTTATCTATGAAAACTCGTGGTCAGAGAAATTATTCCTTGTTGAAAATCAAATTAATTTAAAAGTTCTATACTTGCAAAGTATGCAGAAGATGTGAAAAGAGAATATATTTGATACGAGATGTTGTCATTGTTAGGTGTAAGGGTAGTTGATCTATGATTGTACCTTTCTGTACTAAATTATAGTTAGTAATAATGATATAAGCAATGATGAGTTGTCCTATCAAACTTTTAGAGCATGTACCTTTGAACCCTGGTTATGGATTATACTATTATCTTAGGAAAATGTACATTTGTCGATAATGTTGTACTTTCATTACTGTTGAACTTTAGTTATGCTGATGTTGTATAATGGATTGGTACTAAAGGGTAATTCTTGTTGTACTATGAATTGTATCATTTTTTATAAGGTCAAAAAAGGGGTACCACCCCTTTATTATAGTAATAAAATAATCAAAAATGTCTGGTAGAATCAAGAAAGTCCATACATAAAACATTTGTCACCTTCTACTAAAAGTTTCTATGAGATCTAGAAACAGGAAAGTAAAAACAGCAGCCAACCCAAACAGCTATTCATTTACATCCTCACTTGAATCCAAGCCCATTATAGTAGGCCCATACTCCCTCTCTTTTTCCTCTAGAACCAGAGCACCAAGAGTCTCAGCCAGCTGGGAAGAGGCAAAAGAAGAGGTGTTGATGCCTAGGTAGCATTAATTTTCTGCCCCTCGGTGATGTCTTCAACAGCCATAGCTTTCAGCAACATCCACACCTGATTCAATTTCCATATCAGATTGAAGCCCAACTGTTTGATGTCCTCATGAATGGCACAAGTGTTGTGAGCACTGAACATGACTGTTTGAACACTGATATGTTGCACCACCTTGAGGGTGTCCAGCCTTGGCATGGATTGGTTTGGATCCTTCACTGCTTGCAAAATGTATCCACTGATGCCCCTTTCCCCCAAATCTGGCAGCAAGTTGAGCACAAAACAAACTAGTTGCAGTCCATTTCAACAGTTCTTCATCCTTGATGCATTCTAGAATGGTAGCCTTCCAAAAATCCATGGCTTATTCCACATTCATTCTGGTAGGTTTATCAAGAACTGCATTGTTCAACAGTTGTCGGAGTTTGAGATCATCTACCAACCACATAAAAGATGAAGGCACATCATCGATATAATATTTATGCACCATTTCACAGTTTTTTTTCTTGACAATGTTCACAGAAGTCTTTCTTTTGCTGAACCAAGTTCTACTGCAGGAAGAAGAACCCTCACCACCCTGCACATCCTTCTTGGTCTCCATTACCAAACTCTGATTGCAATGCACCAACCAACCACGCCATCTCTAGAAAATACCAATTGGAAAGCCGAAGGAAGTATATCATAGAATGAACCGAGATATAATTCCACGATCTAAGTTAGCAAACAATTCCCAACGGCTAATACAAACAGCAATTGAGAATGAAAGAAACAAAGACGAATGAAATTAACCAGGTAATCCCCATCCTCGGAGAAATATTAAGGAAATCAAGCAGCATAACCAACACTCAATGCCCAACACACAATCCTTTGAGACTACGGCAACTCAAAGAAGCAAGAATAATCAAGGGAAACAAAGAGCAAATCAGGAAACCATCAGCGAAATTCCAGAGCTACTAGTATAAACAAGGAAACAATAGAAGACAAACAAGCTGCCATTCAAGAAACATCATACAAGAAACCAACCAGATTCACCCAATTTTCCACTCTCTGAACCTTATACCAAAGAAGCCAACCCTAATACAAATGCCAAAGCTTTTCATGGAAATTATTCTGGGAAAATACACAACAATCCTCGAAGAGTAGAGCAAAGGAAGGTCAAAACTGTTGTAAGCAACACCCAAGAGAATAGAAAGGAGCAAGAGAGTGCATACTTGCGAGGCTCTATCTCCACCATTGCTCCCACTACAACCAAGAATGGCCGAAGCAAGGGATAGACAATGGTTATAAAGCCTCTCGCATGTATCTCTTGCCACCTTACACCATCACCAATCAGATCTCGTTTAGCCTCCCAGATAAATATTTGCATTAAGTGAAATGAAATGCAAATAATGTCAAATAGTTGGGAGCATACTTTAAAAACTCATACTCGGCAATCACTCTTCAACCCAAAAACTTGACACATACTCGTGACTCAGCCATTACTCGGTAACTTTATTGCTACTTTTAAAAATATATAAATTCATAAAATAAAATGAAATAACACATAAAAAATGAAATGAATGTATAAAACACATAAGTATGTTTTCTATTAGTTTTCGACCAAACAAGAGTACAACTCAGTTTTAAACAAAAAAGATCACAATGCTCACAGACATCAATGCACCATAAAATTATCTCCAACTCCTCTATTGCGCCATGGAAGTGAAAGGTAAAGACTCTTCCTTTGGGACATTGTTAGTGTAGGATTTTTCCCACCATGTGGTTTTACCTACACAGTCTAGTTAGCTTATTTAGGTGTCACTTAGGTGTTTAATAAAGGTCATTGTGGAAGATAATCCCACATTCATGAGGATATGAGTACATGTCTATCTTCCACCTATATATGTACCATTCCTAAAGTTATTTGGCTAATTAACCTAAAACCAACCAAGAATGTTATTGCATTTGAATGTTTTTGCACATCCTGAAGTTTTTTCCTCTCATGTGTTCATGATTTTACTACTCCATACAATTTCACCTTCGTGCATTCGATCCTATCCAGTTATCGATCCTCAAGTGTGGCCCACTCCAACCTGGTATCAGAGTGGTGTTGGTAGACGAATGCCATTGATTTTGTTGTGATCTCGCTTGCATTCTAGCTCCTTGATGTTCTTCGTGATTTCAATTTTCAAGAGTTTGGTTGGGTTTCTAGAAAATCCGTGTAGATCTATATTGTCAAGGTCTCCAAACAAAACGAACAATGCCGTTGGATTCAAAAGGTGCCAAAACCCTAGGATCGGCTATAAACACAGCCTAGTTTCATGACAGGCCATTTTTTACCATTTTGGAAGATTTGAAGGCAATTTTTCAAATTTCATGTATATCCATACCATCTGGAGGTAGAAGAGGTAGAAGAGCAAAACACTTTTTGGAGTCTTAGTTGCTTTTGGAGAAAGCCATATGGATTTTTTTAGATCTGAGGTTTTTGTGCAAGCTTGGCGCTTTGGTCACCCTTAGCCCCTAGTCACATAGAAATTAAGCCCTTGGTCACAACCAACCCAAGGGCGCTGAACTTTTCAATGAAAAGTTGAGTCAAGTTTTTTGCAAGCCCATTTTGCAAGGTGGAATTTTTTTTAAGATTTCAAACTTACATATCTTTCAACCCATAGCTCCTTTTTAAGTGTAATCTTTTTTTAAAGTGCAAGGTTTTTCAAGCTTTACGCATTTATGCCATTCTCAAGCCTTGTAAAATGGATCCTCTGTAGTTTCAAGGGGGTTGCATTTCTTCTTCTCTTTTGCATACTTGTGTTGTTTTTGTATATGTGTTGATTGTATATGCAGTTAAATGTAATGACTGTATACACACTCAATTATAAAGTGCCAACCTATGCAATATCAGGGGGAATTTGGTGACTGTTGCACAGATTGTTCATTTGGACGCATTTTTGGTTTTGTCCATTGTCCATCACATCTAGCGTGCATGGTTACTTATGGTCATGTCAACTCACCTCTCTCCACTTGAGAGATACTAGATGAGGTGAGTTAATTCTACACCAGTGGTTCTTCTTGGAAAGACAAACTATGCTTCTTGATGTGTGTACATGGAACGCTTGCTCATGAAAAAGAATCATACTCCATTCCCATATGGACAGATTCATGCCCTACTAACTTGGGTCAATACAATAAGTGGACTAACACTTATGACAAGGTTCTCGGTCACTTAGTGTTGCATGTTTCCATGGATCTTTGTTACCATGTGGATCATACACAGTGTCCATGCACTGTTTGGAGCATTCTTCAATCTCTTTTCGGAGATCTTGCCGAGATTTATATCACTCCTCTACGTATTGTCTCTTCGAAGACTGTTTTACTCTCTCCTACTTCTATTTCTTGTGATGACACAATCATAATGGACAATGCTCTTCCCTCTGTCGAGTCACTACTAGTGGACAAAATTCTGCCAAACCTTAGTTGTCCTATTGCAGATTCTATATCCATTCCTATTCAGGATATTGCTCTTCTAGAGCCATCACATGCTTCTACATTAGAGGGGTATATTGTCTCCATTGACAGTGAGAGTACACTTATTGAGAGCATTGACGACTCATCTCTTCTTATAGATACTCATTTTGCGAATCCACGTGCTCCATCTGTAGTCTCTTCTTCAGTTTCAAGAGTTGTTCAGCCATGCTCCACACTTCACATGGGCATTCTTTCAACGAATGTTCCATGCCTTTCTTCTAACAGGGTCAATTCAGTGACATTATATTTAGTTTTTGTGCATGATCTTGCTAGACATATGCCATACTTTAGATTTGGACCATACTCAGAAATCTTCATACTACTATTTTCATCTTCCATTGTGGAATAGGCAAATTTTCAATACACCTATTGGAGAACATTGTTTGATGCAGATAGAGCTTCTTCAATCTTCAAACAGAGGATCTCATTATTGACCTTGATCATTTTGTGAGCTCTATTACAGACTGCTTTGGCATCTTCTATGGGGACTTCTTAGTTCTCTATTTGCTATGTACTTGGGTACCTTATCAAGGCTTTGCGCTGGGACCCAATTCTTCTACCCACCTAAGATATGCTTAAGGGAAGATGTTGGTGTAGGGTTTTTTCCACCATGAAGTTTTACCTACACGGTCTAGCTAGCTTGCTCAAGTGTCACTTAAGTGTTTAATAAAGGTGATTGTGGAAGATAATCCCACATCCATGAGGATGTGAGGATATGTCTATCTTCCACCTATATATGTACCTTTCATTAAACTATTTGGTTAATTAATTTAGAACCAACCAGGAATGTTATTGTATTTGAATGCTTTTGCACATTGTAAAGTTTCTTCCTCTCATGTGTTCATGATTTCACTACTCCATACAATTTCACCTTCGTGCATTCAATCCTATCCAGTTCTCGATCCCCAAGTGTGGCCCACTCTGACAAACATCATCCACAAACATATCATCAAACTCCTCACCAACCCATCCTAATGCCTCTGCTTCCCTTGCCGCTATCGCTTCTTCTGCTTCCCTCTCCAAATTTGTGACCTCCTTAGTAAATATAGGTTGCCGCAACACATCCCAGACTCAACAATCCATTTAGCGCATGGATAAATATCATCAAAGTCAATTGCCTCGTGACTATCTTGCTCTTCCACTTGTCTCAAATGAAAACGAAGATTGTATTGCACATGGACTCAAACATGATCCAATTTCATTCACACCCAGAAGTGTTATATGGCTAGGACAAAATGAAGATGGTTAACTTATGAAGATTTGGTGTTTTTTCACCATAATCTTCCCACCACAAATCTGCAAAATAGAATTTATAGTTTTGTAAGTCAACTAGGCTTCTATTTATTAAAGAAGTTACGAGACTACAATCAAAAGGACTTAATTTGAATTTTTTTTTTACCCGTTTGATGGGCCATTCTTCTTCAAATGCATAGAGGTGAAGAAAAGAGCCTTCCCTCTATAGTCTTGTAAATCTACATCTCATTGACAGTTATGTCTCTAGTAACTTTGTTAAGGATCATTCTCTTTATGCATGTGTTTACGCCATCTATGACCTACTCATCAACCCTAAATGAATCGAAGAAGAACTTGGGGTTCAAGTAGTAGGCCACTGCATGTATATGTCTGTGCAATTACTTGTTCTATCTCCGATCAATTAGATGCCAAATGGACTCATTTTTTTTATTTTTATCCAAAATAATTTGAAATGGCCTCCTTCGGTGTGTCTATGGCCTCATATAAATAACCCATTGGATTTTTCTCTCCATCCACCAATTTTAGAACTCTAACCAAAGGCTCTGACACCTAAAACAAAATAATATGCAATTTTAAAATTAGAATTAAGAGAAAAAAGAGCCAAAACAATTAAGTAAAAATAAATGATTAATTAAAAAAATTTAAGTCTAAAGTTACATTAATGACCTCATATGTGGTCTTTGTAAACACATCATCAATAACAGTCTTCACAACCCTTTCACCTTCGACCTTCCTACTATAGTGAGACTCCAACCACCATGTGCACACAAACATCTGCTTAAGAGAAGTTAGTAAGGTTGCAATGTTCTGTAATGTGATGAAGTTTGTGACAAATCATGCGGCTCCCAGTCACATAAGTTCCTTTCCGTTGGTGTGCTATCTCATCAAGCTTAGCACCCAAGGATGATTTTAGATGTATTTTGTAATATTTCTCACCTCTTCAACTACATTTTTCACCCATGTCATCTTTCCTATGTCCTCAAGTAGAAAATCAATGCAATGCGCTAAGCAAGGGCTCCAAACAAGTGAAAAGAATCTCTCCTCAAGAAGTCTCTTGTCTACTACATACGATGTTGCATTGTCATTCACAAATTGCACAATGTTCTCCACACCCACTGCCATGACCACCTCATCCAACATATCACAAAAAGTGCTTGCACTTTTCACTTGGTGGGAGGCATCAATTGACTTCAAGAACACCAATTGCCTACTTGAAGCCACTAGAAAGATAATCAAAAGACGGTTCCTTCCATCCATCCACCCATCAAAAAAAATGCTACAACCCTTTTTGCACCAAATTCTTTTTTAGTCGTCTACAATACTTTGTGAATTTTTTACGACATCCTCCAACAATAGGCCTCTCAAATCATGAGTAGGGGCCTTGAACCTCTTCCCAACAATAGTCAATGTTGTTACCAAATTCTCTCAATACAAGTTTTTTGCCACATTCAATGGAATGTTGTAGTAGTACCAGAAATTTGCCACAGCGACCCTTGCTTCAATCTACAATTCCCTATTCCAAGTCATACCTTCAAGTGATGGTCATGCCTCAGGGGCATTTCAAGGAACAAGAAAACCCTATCCTGTTGAACACGAACTATCTCCAGTAGATAAGCCCCATCCCCGAACTACTATTGGGGTAACAGAAGAGCCATAGGCACCTAGCTCATCAAAATCAACTCTCGCTGCCCCTCTATTCATCATGGCTACAAGTGCTTCAACCATCATCTTTTTTCTCTTCATATGCAGCTAGGACAGTAGTCATCTCTCTTTGAACCTTAGGTGGCACTTTATCACACAATCGCACATCATTCCGAGAATGCATGCATTGTAAACCCATAATAATTTCATATGCATGGAGTTGTTCTCTAGGCCATCATGGCAATGCTTCCATGCAAGGTCATCAGACCTCTTATGCCTACAGGAATAAGATTCAATTTTTGAAGTTGAAAACTTGAAACCCTATAAAACAAACATTAAAAAAATAAAAAATAAAAAATTAGGCTTTAGCAACTAGAGGCCTAGTAGGAAGAAAATGGGCCAAAAAAAATGAAATTGTAGATGCAGCCAATCTTCTTACCTCTCAAATCCACACTTCAAACCGTTCAATGTAGCTGATTTTAGTAGTTAACAACCTTAGTAGTGAGCTTCAATGTCAAATTTGAAATGAGCAATCAAGAAAATAAATATGTTATTTTTCTTACAAGCCCTGTTTTCAAATTTTGTGGGTCTTTCTTGTATGCTTTCTTTTGGCAACTACAGGGAAATGAGGAGCTTTACAGGCCAAAGTGTTTATAACAGCAGATATATTGAAGAATATCACAACGATGACAAAAAAAAATTTACCCTAATCGATATGTTATTCCACTTGCCAGGTCAATACCTATTAACCGCAATTTTTGGTGAGTAATCATAGTTAGTTACTAGCCAAAAACTATGGTTAACAGGTATCAACCTGGCCCACAATAAAATTGGACAATTTACCATCTGCTTAAAAAAAATCGGTTACCAACGAAATCTGTCGGGTACCTGCAAGTTTAATACAAAGGTTGGGAGTGCTTTGTATAAAATCCATCGAGTACCCACAAGTTTTAATACAGAGGTTGGGAGTGCTTTAGAGATCAATCTCCAAGATTGAATCAAGATTTGCAATTATGAGGGCGGGGGGGGGCCGGGGGGGGGGTTTGGAGGGGAAAGGGACGGCGGCGCGGCAGGGGAGTTAATAAGTGTATATTATTATTATGCAAATAGAAAATTGAACTACAAGGTTAGCCAAAATATAAGCCCCTTTGTTACCATCTCTTCTTGTGTGATAGATTGACAAGGGCAGTGAACCAAGATGCCAACTACGCACAATCGTCAATGATAATATTAAATTTGCAGTGCTTACTTGACATTTCTTTCAAGTCTTTGATGATTAGTTGAGACTCACCCTCGATCACCAAATTCGACCAATTTCTATCTTTTGCAAGCAAAAGATCTCTCCACAAGGTTTTAGCCTGCACAAAATTATTAATGGTTTTACCAAGAGCCTCATAGAAATTTAGAAAAGTGGTATCTTTATTGCCTATGAAGATTCCTCCCAAGCCAGCCCAACCTAGATTACTATTAGCAGCCCCATAAAAATTCAAATTTACAGCAGATCCCTGAGGGGGCATCCACGAGATTCTTTTGTTAAATCTTTTATTGTTGCTGACCCTATAATCACAAAGAATTGTATCCTTTTTAATTTTAAATTTTACTAATGTTTTGGTATGACACTAGATTTCAGTGTCCTTTCAATTAAAGTGGTGTACCACTCTTCGGTTAAGATGAATTTTTGTAAACAACATACAAATTGCACGAACCATTCATTTGGATGTACCTTAAAGGACAATGAGGTCACCTCTATCTTAATTTGATAAACTACAATCAACTATACAAACTAAAATGAATAAGAAAGGATTGAATCCGTTCAGGTCAGAGGGTTAGTTAAGGGTTAATGATTGTAATTTGTCACAAGGATCTAGAAACAACGGAAAGAAAAAATCTGCAATGCTTTTCCAATCCTTGGCAAAGGGGTTGTTACATTATGGTATCAAAGTAAGGTTGCAGCGGTAGGGCATTAAAGGGACTGCTAGGTAGTCCACAAAAAATCTTTAGTAAAATCTAAACTATGGGAGTGAGTTAGCACCTTACGAGCAGGACGAATCAGAAAATAACTAAAGTACAACATCAATGCATATGAAGGTAAATCAAATACCTCCTTCATAAGTGCTAATCAAGTCAAAAGATTGATTAATGTTAGTGGGAAGTTTGTTTAGCTTCTTTTGTGGAATAAGCAAGCTAATGAGGCAGTTGAATACAAAGCTTCTTATAGCATGTCTACTAACAATGGAATTTAAGGAAGCATTCCAAGGGCCCACAGGTATGCCGCCTAAGAGAGAGATTGAGTATGAGATCTAGTTGTTACCAGGTTATCCTCTACCCAACATTTGTCTTTGTAGAGAATCACTAATGGAAGCAAACGAGATGAGAAAGCAATTCCAATCTTTGTTAGATTGAGGTGTAAATCCATCCTGACACTTCTCCATGTGGTTCTCTTATTGCTATTGTCATAGAACTGGAAGACAAGTCTCCTCATATATGGGACACGTCTCTGGTACAGAGTCACATCTCCGAGCAGTACAACAGGGATGGGGATGTCTCCAAAATCTCAGACTATTTGGAGTCTGAAGTGTCGCCTGTGGGCATCTCATCCAAAAAATAATGTCTCCTACGTTAAAATAAAACATACATTTTTTAATACGAAAACTTTAAAACACAACCCTGAAGTAGAATAATAAAAAATCCTACAGCATCTCTATTCATCTCATTGTTCTCCATTTGTAGCCAGAAATAAAAAATTCAGAATAGGAGACTTTTCGTTGTATCCTATTTGATATATTTTAGTTTTATAAATTTAAGTACAGAAATATTATTATTTTATTTATTTTGCCATCTCCAAGCACCCCAATACTCAATGTCTGAAAACACTTCAAAATAACAAGAAACCAGAAGAAGACTCAAGTAGAAGCTGAAGAAGATCCTAAACAAGCTTTTCTATAAGGCCATCTGCAGTTACTAAAGAAGGAATAGGAGGCTGCAGTTGGCCTAAATGGTTTCTCATCACTAGCAGATAAATCATGCTAATCAAATGTCGTCTTGGTAGTTCTGGTGTTGGTTGGCTATCAATTGTAAGCCTTGTGTCTTCTTGTTTTGGTTCCAAGCTTTGTCTTATGTTTTTGGTCTCCTATTTTGTTATAGTTTTTGTCTTATCTTTTGGCTCCTGGTTGTAAAAGAGTTTGGGCCCTTTCAAAAACCCACTTTTTACCCATAATCAAAAAAAAAGAAAAAAAAAATTGCGACTAACAAGTTGGCAGATATGTTGTCTAAACCACCTTTAATTTCCACTTTGGGAACGTCATCTCAACTTGAGCCATTTCTCCATCACACATATGGTGAAGGATATGAGCATGATGAAGATTTTCGGTATGTGTTTCAGCAATTACATGGAGCAAGATGTGCAGCATTTGAGCTCAATGAAGAGTATCATCTTCAACAAAGTTTTCTCTACAATTTGGGGAAGCTTTGTGTGCCTAAGGAGGGAAGCTCCTACTTCAAAAATTGCAGGTCACTTTGGTGTGTAGAAATCTTTGGCCCATTTGCAAAGACATGTCTATTGGCCAAACATACAAGCTGATTTTGCAAAATTAAGGATATGTGTTTTGTATAGCATAAGCCTATTAATAGAAAGTTGGGATGGTATATGCCATCATTGGTTCCTTCTAGAACATGGAAGAGCATATCCATGGATTTTGTCAGAGGTTTGCCTATGTCAAAGAAGGGGCATGATTATTAGTTTGTTATCATAACTGGTTTAGTAAGATGTATAATCTTATATCATGTAAAAATAATCTTAAGGTTAATGATGCAGCTGAGTTGTTTCCCACTAATGTTTGGGTTGACTTTGGTGTGCCTAGCTCTTTCATTTCAGACAGGGATACAAGGTTCATTAGCAAGTTTTAGACCACATTGTGGGAGAAGATGGACACCAGCTTGAATAAATCAGTTGTTTTTCATCCAAAGGCAGATGGTTAAACAAAAGTCGTCAATAGAACATTGGTGCACCTCTTGAATGGGTATAATATGAAGCATCCTAAGACTTGGGATAAAAATTTGGCATATATCTATTTGAGATGAAAATAGGGAAATTCATTCTTCTACTAATAGATCTTCTTTTGCGACATGTTTTGGTTATTTACCTCCTAGTCTTTTTAATGTAGTGATGGGACAGCCACAAAGGAAACAAGAAAGAGTGCGTTTGGAAAAGCTGCTAAGCTGAAATATTCATTGAGAAGAAAAGCCAAATACACCTCCAAGTGCAAGAGAGGTTGAAAGAGTCTCACACTAAGTATGAAGCAAGACATGATCAACATAAGATTGAGCACAAGTTCCAAGTTGGAGACAGGGTATGGCATTACTTGAGCGAAAAAAGACTCCAACGTAAAGCAAAGAAACTACAACCACATAGGTATGGTCCATTTGAGATTCTTAAACAAGTGGGAACTACAACATTCATTTGAGATTCTTGAGCAAGTGTGACTTATGCATTCATATGATGCATGCCTCCTTGTATGAAGTTATATTTTATTGTGAATGTGTAAAACTCCATCTCTTTGTGCCCTCTACTCTAGATGATGAAGCTCTTTTGTTTTCTTACATTGAAGACCTTGCTACAAAGGTGACAACATCAAGGAGAGGGGAGCAAGAAAGTTAGCAAGTAGGTTTGAAAGATTGCCAAGTAAATCCAAGCGGTTTTCAAAGAAGAAGGTGGGGGAATTGTTTCCTCTTCTATTGAGTCTCTAGACTTTTGGGGACCAAAACCCTCCTAATTTGGCAGGTACGATACGAATTGGAACGTGAAAGTTAAAAAAGTCATATAACTAAGCCGCTAATCTCACTTCACTAGTCATATTGACTAAGTAAGAAACTTAGAACATTCTCGTTACTCTTAATGTGACATATTTCAGCAAAAATAGAGTATAAATGTCGGTGCAAGGATCTACATAGGTTGCAAAATGGTTCTACGATGATCCAAACACTTTGGGTCCATAAATAGCTAAATAAAGTCCACGTGTGCAATTTCAACTGTAGAAAAAAACATGCAACAATTTTCACTGTAGAAAAAAACATGCAACAATTTCGACTACAAAAAAAAACATGAGACAATTTCAACCAAAAATGAAAATATCCATCATAAAATAGCGGGTGTGAACATGTTCACCCCAGAGCAAAATGTAATACTCCTAATCAGAATATTATACAATAATTTGGATTCCCTAGAATTCTCTTTAAGATAATATTTCATAAATATAGACTTTGCACTTGAATTAATAATTTTAAATAATAAAATGAAATTGTATTCAGAGTTTCAGATTTCAAGTAATAGAATGTAAATCCTCAAGGGATTTCGTCATTGGGTTAGTGAGATGACAAAGGTTTGCGTCCTTGAAATCTGGTTATACAATTAAGGGGTTTCGTCCTTAAAAGCAATGGTAACATTGATGCTTCTACATAGTTGAAATGTTGAATGCATGATTGATGATCCCCTTCCTACCATTTGTTGACTATTAATACCGTCATAGCCTTCCATCAAAAGATGTCTCCTCCAAGGGTGGCGACCTACCATCTGATGAATGTTGTTTATCAATTAATTAATTAAGGCTAATGAATGTTGTTTTAAGTGTGGTGCTCCTCTTTATGGGTGATTTCCTTATGACGATTTCCTTGTGGCGATCTCCTTTGCTGCGATTTCCTTATTGTTAGGTTTGTTTATTTCAAGGGCTGCGATATCCTTATTGCCGTTTGAAGATATTATAGACCTCCCTTCCTCAAATTGCTTGTTCTCAAGCAATTGTAAATTGGGATGTTCAAGAATTACTACTCCTTCCCATGTGGCATCTTCTATTGGCAAATTCTTCCAACGAACTAAATATTCTTTGATACTTCTATTTCATAACTTCTTTTCACGAGTATCAAGAATAGTCTCTGGTACTAGAATCAATTTACCTTCCTCATCAATTATGGATAATTCCATGGAAGGAATAATATGTTGTCCAAGTGCTCATTTCAAGCAAGACACATAAAATACATTATGCATGATGGCCAACATTTCTTTATCATATATTGAGTATCTTTGCTCATGCTCTTTGAGTTTCCGATTGTCGAAAGCAATGGGATGCTTATTCTGCATTAAAACCGCACAAACACCTTCCCCTGACACATCACATTCCAACATGAAGGATAATGAGAAGTTCGGCATTGCCAAAACTGGGCATGAACTCATCACTTGTTTAAGGTGTTCAAATGTTGATTAAGCAAGCTCCGTCCAACTAAAAGATCCCTTCTTTGTTAAATTGGTTAAAGGTGCTACTAGTTGCGAAAATACTTTAACGTATCTCTTATAATAGGTGCACAGACCTATGAACCCTCTCAATTGTATCATGTTGGTCGAAGGCCAACTTATAATGGCTTGAATCTTCTATTGATCAACATGAACTCCATATTAATTATATGCCCTAAATATAGAATTTTTGTCATACCAAATTCACATTTTGACATCTTGGCAAAGAGTGACTATTGTTCTAATTTGGCAAGTACCATGTCTAAGTGTTGCAGATGTTCTTCCCAATTCTTGCTATGTATTAGAATATCATCAAAGAAAACCACGATAAATTTCCTTAGATGCTTACTGTATATGTGGTTCATGCAAGATTGAAAAGTGGCTGGAGCATTCGTATGTCCAAATGGCATTACTAGAAATTCGAAATGCCCATAGTGGCATCAAAATGTTGTTTTATGAACATCTTCTTCCCTCATTCGTATTTGATGGTACCCTGATCTCAAATCAATTTTTTAGAAGTGGCTCCATGAAGTTCATCTATCCTAAGTATCGGATATTTATTCTTCATGGTCTTTTATTTAACTTCTGATAATCAATACACATTCTTAATGTGCCATCCTTCTTTTTGACCAGCACAACTGAAAAAGCAAATGGACTAGCACTTGGCCTAATATGCCCCATCTCTAAGAGTTCTCTACTGACTTTTTCAATCTCATCCTTATAAATCTTTGGATGTCGGTAAGGCGTAGTTATTACTGATTTCATTCCAAGCTCCAACTCAATGGTATGTTGGAAGCCTCTTGTTGGGGGTAGTCCAGGTGGTAGGTTCTCAAATACCTTGGCATGCCTCTCGATGATAGGTTGAATATCATTATGATGTGTTTCATGTTCTTGTGCGGAGCTGATCAAACATTGTATCACCCATGCTACATGCCCCTTATTAAATGTTCTTTCCATTGTTTTTGCCGTTACTATTTGAGGGTTACCATTGGCCATGCCTTCCAAAATTATTTCCCTTCCATCTAATTGGAACTTAATTTCCATTGTCTGATAGTTTTGGGTAAACTCACCCAATGAATTCAACCATTACACTCCTAAGACCAAATATGATTCACCAATATTAATGGCATAGAAGTCATCGTTTATTTCATGTCCTCCCAAAGTCATATTTAATTGTGGAAATTTCTTTGTACATGGAAGAGTAAATCCATCAGCAACCATTACCGGAAATCCCTTGAATTCTTTTTTTTTTCAAACCAATTTTCTTAGCCAATTTTTCATCAATAAAATTATGGGTAACCCCACTATCGACTAAGACTATAATTCTTTGCCCTCACAATGTTACTCTTACTTGGAATGGATGATATCGAGGTGCTCCTGAGAAATTGGCAAATGTTCCTTTCCTGGTCTCGTCCGCCATTATTTGTGATTGGTTTCCATTGTTTAATTTTATTTCTTCTTTTGTATCACTTACTGGGCCAATCTCGATGTAATGAACTTGCCCTTTGCCCGAGTAACGATGGCCTAGAGTCTATGGGTCTTTAAAAGTAAAACATAATTTTTTCCTTCTTAATTCGTTCCTTGTTTCCAATTCCTTATTTGACTTTGGTGTCTCACAAGGCTGAGATCCACTTGTTTGTATTGGTCTCCTTTGCTCATAGGATTGATTTTTCGATGGACCACTTCCAATTGCCCTAGGTTGGATGGGTGGCATATTTTTGCTTTTTAAAGTTGAAGCTTCCAAATCTGAGGCCTTCTTAATTGCTTCTTGAAGTGTTGATGGAGTAAAAGCTTTGAGCAAGCCTCTCAAAGGTTCCATTAATCCTTCTGTGAATAATACGGGTCTTTTTTCAAACATGTCAGAAACCATTATTGCTAGTCTTTGAAATTTTGCCACGTATTCATCCACACTATTGTTTTGTTTTAATAGTGTTAATTCCCTAAAATAGGCCTCGGGATCTGCCCTATCAAACCTTTCAATCAATCGTTTGGCAAAACCATCATATGTATTGATATGGTTATGTCCTTGGGTGGCCCATCCATGGAACCACCATTCATGGGCTATACCTTCCAGATGGAGAGTCGCAAATTTTATGGCTTCCTCTTCCATCATTAGATGTAACGAAAGAGACGTGTCCAGCTTTTGTATCCATGCCCTAGCCATACATTTGGTTGTACCATCAAAAGGTGATGATGACATTTTGCCTAATGCATGTTGCATATCCCTTTGTCTATTTTGGGGTTTATATTCTGGCCGAGATATGCCTTCATTTTTTTTCATTGCCATATAAGTTTGTAGGGTAATTCCCCTTTGGATTCCCTCCGAAAGTGATTGATATGCTTCGAAGCAAGTTATAAGTTCATCATTAAATGATTTTGGAATTTCTTCATCTGGTTCTTCTCTCGGAATGAATGTCGGTTGGCGATGTCAATATGATGATACGGTGTTTGTTTTACATTTGAGCTCAGAGGTGGATGAACTAGTTTCTACCTTTTGTGTATTGGAATTCATCATTATTTTCATGGTAAGGGCTATTTGTGCAACTATATTTGCCAATTGTTCTAGACCTTGAATAAATTTATCTAACCTCTCAATATCTATATCATCTTTCATTTCTCCTTTTGACTAGCTTGCCTCCTTAGTTTTATTTCTCCTTTCGTAATACAAAATATTCTTATTGTTATCTTGCATATGATTTTTTGTTCCATAGGCTGGCATGATGGAAAGCTCTAATACCACTGTAAAATTCCTAATTGAAATATTATATAAAAATTTGGATTCCCCGGAATTCTCTTTAAGATAATATTTTATAAATATAGTCTTTGAACTTGAATTAATAATTTTAAATAATAAAATGAAATTGTATTCAAAGTTTCAGATTTCAAATAATAGAATGTAAATCCTCAAGGGGTTTCATCCTTGGGTTAGTAAGATGACAAGGATTTCCGTCCTTGAAATCTGGGTATACAGTTAAGGGGTTTCGTCCTTAAAAGCCATGGTAAAGCTGATGCTTGTACATGGTTATAAAGTTGAATGCATGATTGATGATCCCCTTCCTACCATTTGTTGAATATTAAATACCTTCATAGCCTTCCATCAAAAGATGTCTCCTCCAAGGGTGGCGACCTTCTGTCTAATGAATGATGTTTTAAGTGTGGCGCTCCTCTTTATGGGCGATTTCCTTGTGACGATTTCCTTTGCTGCAATTTCCTTATTGCTAGGCTTGTTTATTTCAAGGGCTGCGATATCCTTATTGGCGTTTGAGGATATTACACAAAACCATACAGAAAAGACAAAATAGAAAACCTAAACATATCCAAGCGAAAGCTCAAACACTTGGAATTCCTTCCCTTTAAAGGCTAATGTCGTTTACACTCTCTATTCAATTCATTTGTTGAGATTGGGTATTGTTGACATAAATGAAGAACTATGTACTAATATACTAATATATGAGATCAAGTGATCTTGACTGGGGCTGATCTTGCACAAAGAATAATAAACACATGCATGTTAATAGATTATTGTGTGAATAATTGTAAATTAAAAGAAGTAGGTCCTCTATTCCATGCATATAATACACAACATAGGGTTTCCTAAACCATCTTCTCTTTATTCATATATCAATATTTGTTACAATGTCGAAGTACTTTATCTCTATGCCTCTTTCTCTCACTTACAATATACTCTATATATCTCATTTTTACTCTCTATTCACATTAACTCTACTCTCTAATAGATGCACACTCTACATAGTACAACATTGTGTTAGAAGTACTGACTCAATACACTAAAACAGTCAAAGGTATCTATGAAATGCAACAAAGCATCGTACAATGCCGCACAGGGAAAGGTGTAATAGCTTTGTTTTGTCTGATGTCATCATTGTTGATGCCACAACATGATTGGAGCCTCTACAATATGCATGCATGTTCAAATCATACTAATAAAAAATTCTACCAACATTTTCCTTGGTTTTGAAATATTGTCTCTTCCTCAAGGCAACTTTGATGTAGAATCCTAGAAGGAACACACAAAAACTCTCTACCCCAAAATATTCATCTCTTCAAAATTATCCAAGATGTGGAAACACTAACAACCAAAACATAGACAGTTGGCATGACATACCAAAATACCCATACTCAACTTGCTTAGCTGAATTTATAGGACGATGTTGCCAACACCTTCAAAATTGTGATGCCTAGCTCCAAACTTTGTTTGTCAAGGCATTATATTTTTGTATTTCTCAGATAGCGTCTTTTAGAACACCTCCCAATTTGTTAACAGTTATTTTGCCATTTGGAGCATGTGTCTCATTGTAGCATTCTTTGAGGCGGGTTTAACAATGCTTTGTGGAAGAGGTTGAGCGTCTAAGGTCTGCATGGAGGCTTTGTACCCTACAGTAGCTTTCTCCATCTTTTCCAACTTTCTACTACCCAAAGTTCCTTCATCCAACTCATTTATTGGAGTCATTCTTTCTACTTGCTTGGATTTATATTCTTCCCCCAGATCTAGCAACCTCTTCCTTTTTGCCCATGTGAAGTCATTCCTTGCATCATTATTGAGAGATGTCGTGGTAAGTTGACCCTCCAAGTTATCCAACTTTGTCTTATTTTATCACCTTACCACCAGCCAACTAAGAGAGCATGCAAAGAATGTTGATGCATCTCATGTAGCTTTTCTGAGCTTTGCTACTACCTCTTTGAAATCTACCCTTTTGGTTGCATTTTTTATTAAAAGTAGTGAGATTACTACCATTTCATAAAATATTATTTTCTCCCACCAGTTCTCTATTTCAATCAGTGTTGGCTTGCATAAGTACAATGGATACTAACCTTTGGACATCAGTTAGTCAAGGTCTGGGCAACGCCACCAAATGTTGACATAAATTAGGTAACTCTATCAATATCTGTTACAATGAAGTACTCTATCTCTATACCTCCTCTCACTTGCAATATACTCTTTACACTTTATAATCTCTATATCTCACTCTTACTCTTTGTTCTCGTATACTCTACTCTCTCATATCTGCGCACTCTACATATTACAATCACAGTATAAATACCACCTCAATACACTAAAACAATCAAAGGGCATGTTTTTAAGACATGCCTCATCTTCAGCTAGTTGTTTACGAGATGTCACAAAGCACCATACAATGCCACACAGGTCATAGGTGTAAGAATTTTGTTTTGTCCATACGCCATCATTGTCGATGCTGCAACATGATTGAAGGCTCTTCAATATGCATGCATGTTCAGATTATATTGATGAAGAACCCTGCCAACGCATATAAATATACCAACCGAGAATCATACAAAATCACCTTAAAGCATAATAGAGGAGTCATAACACACAAGCGCAGTGTAGAAGAGTGTGTACAAGCAGCTTGCAGAGCATAGCACGCTGTGAGAACACTGTTGATATGTTGGTGTTCTTAGAGGCCTTGAGATGGCTAATTGGCTTGTAAAGTTGCAAGGGATAGTTACAAGAGAAGACATGGCTCTCTAGTTTTCTAAAGTTTTCCTACTGTGAGTTTCTCCTCTACTTTTCTACTTTTTAGCTTTGTTTTTGTACATGTTCCAATTGTTTACTTGTTTCTTTTCATTCATGCAACTACCTACTATAATTTGTAGCACTTAAACATCACAATTTTTGTTAGTGTAGGTTTTTTCCCACTATGTGGTTTTACCTACACAGTTTAATTAGCTTGCTTAGGTTGATAATAGGTCATTAAGGGAAATGTACTTTAAGTCATTTTCTAATTTTGAGTTGAGTTAATTACTTTTTTGGATGACCTAATTCCTCACTATATAATGTACCTTCCTATATACTTTTTGACTAATGAATGTTAATGCAACTTTTTGTTGTGAAGACAAACATTTTCCTCTTGTGAGTTGATCTTTAGATTTCACTACTCCATACAGATTTAGCTTCGCACATCCGACCCAATCCAGTTGATCCTTGATTGTGGCCCACCCCGACATAGTATAAGATCTACACTGGTAGACGAATCCGTCGATTCTATTGTGAGCTCTTGCATTCTTGCTTGTTCCAGATTTTCATTGATTTCGGTTTTTTGGGGTTTGGTGAGGTTTCTCATAAATCCGTGAAAATCTACATACCCAGAATCTCTAAGTGAAAAACGAGCAGCACCAATGGATTTACAAGGTGGCAAAACCCTACGAACGGTTGTAAATACAACCTAGTTTCATGACAATCCATTTTCAACCATTTTTAGAGAGTTTCAAAGCCATTTTTTGAATTCTACAAAATCCATACCTTCTGATGACTTTGAGGAAAAACCATTTCTGGGTTTTATTGGGTTTGTAAAAAAACCAAGTGGGTCTCTTTTAGATTTTAGAGAAGTTGCTCAAAATCCACATTTTTGGATGTTTTCCAATTTGGTGGGATTTCGACAATTGACAGTTGGCGGACTTTCCACGGCAAAAAAATAGCCCTCAACAGACTTTCCACAACTGAAAAACAACCCTTGGTGGACTTTTGCATGTCGACAGAGATTTGCCCCTGTATTTGCACTTATTGAACTCTGTCGCCCGCATTTGCACCCATCGGGTTTCAACACCTGCATTTGCACCTACTGCGTTCTAACACCTGCTGCAACACTTGTCAAGTTTTGATGACTACACGAACACCTATCGGGTTCTAACATCTACTCAAACACATTTTGGGGTCTGATGCTCGTTAGAACACCTGCAGGTTTTCGACGACTACCTGGACACTCCTCGAATTCTAACTCCTGCATAAACACACATCTAGATTTTCATTGATTTCGGTTTTTTAGGGTTTGGTGAGGTTTTTCGTAAATACGTGAAAATCTGCATACCCAATATCTCTAAGTGAAAAATGGATAGCGCCATTGGATTTAGAAGGTGGCAAAACCCTAAGAAAAGATGTAAATATGACCTAGTTTCATAACAGCGCATTTTCAACAATTTTTAGAGAGTTTCAAAGCCATTTTTTGAATTCTGCAAAATCCATACCTTCTAGTGACTTTGAGGAAAAACCATTTTTGTGTTTTTCTAGGTTTGTCAAGAAACCAAGAAGGTCTCTTTCAAATTTTGGAGAAGTTGCTTAGAATCCACATTTTTGGAGGTTTTCCAATTTGGTGGGATTCGGACCCCTCACAAGCAGGGTTAACAATTGGCGAACTTTCCACGGCGAAAAAATAGCCCACGACGGACTTTTCATGATGGAAAAACAACCCTTGGTGGACTTTTGCATGTCCACAGAGATTTGCCCCCGCATTTGCACCTGTGGGACTCTGCCCCTGGCATTTGCACCCATTGAGTTCCAACCCCTGCATTTGCACCTATTGGGTTCTAACCCTGCTGAAACACTTGTCGGGTTCCGACGTCTACGCGAACACCTATTGGGTTATGACATCTACTCAAACATATTCTGAGGTCCGACCCCTATCAAAACACCTACAGGGTTTCAACCACTGCCTGCACACTCCTCGGATTCTGACCTTTGCAAAAAACACCTCCAATTATGCCCACCTTTTCCACTTTTCTACGACATCCTAGAGATAGTCAAATTTAAGATAGTGGAGAGGGACACTATTCATTTTCAAAATAGAGTCATTTTTTTGATGTCACTCACACCCATCAATCACATCAATCAAAGCGAGAAGGGGGGAGCACCTAAAATAGGTCTTAGCCTCTGGTCACTTCCAATCCAAAATTGCTTAACTTTTGCTCTAAAAGGGCATAATTTTTTTTGTGGGAAGTTGATTCAAAAAGATTTCAACAAAATTTTGCACACCCAATAAATTCCAAATTTTGCAAAGTAGAGATTGCCCTGCCATCCAAAACTTCAAACACGCATAACTTTCAATCTATTGCTCCTTTTGAGGTGTCATGTTTTTTGAAAGTGCGAGTTTTTTTTAGCTTTATGCATTTGTAATATTCTCGTGCCTTGTAAATTTGAACCTCTATAGATTCAAGAGGATTGCATATTAGTCTTCTATCACACGCAGTTCAGCACATACTTCCTTTCTGCACCATGGATCTAAGCTTTCTTTCAATTCTTACACCATTCAACTATCATGAATGGAAAGTCAAAGTGCAAATACTCTTGAAGAGCAAAGGCTTACACCAAATCACGATGAGTACAGAAAAAGAACCAACACCTAAGGCAGAGAAGGTGAAGTGATACAATAGAAATGATGAAGGCTACAGTCTTCTATGCCTATTTATGTATCCTAAGCTGCTCTTTCATATTGAACCTGCCACTACTTCTAATGAAGTCTTGTCTATATTGGATAAACTCTTTAAGAAGCAACACATAATGAGAGGTTGTGAGTTGGAGAATGAACCCATCAATTTGAGTCCGGATAATTTTGATACGATACAAGACTTCTTCACAAAGTTCAAATCACTCAGGTTATAGTTGAAAGTGGGCGGCATTGACAAAAAGGATGATCAATTGATACTTTCCATCCTTACCAAGTTGGGATCCTACTATTCTATCTTCGTTTCTGCTTTACATACCACCAAGCATGCCATTGGAGCTACATGGACCATGTCATCCTTGGATGCCTTTGTTGTTGATTTGACTCGAGAGCAAGACAAACTCATTCAAATGGGTACACTGAAGTCATCTAAATCGCATAACTTAATTGTGAGTCATGACAAACATAAGGCTTCTAGCAACAAGGAGAAGAATCAAAACAAGGACACGGAGCAAAGAAAGGGTCAGAAATTTGATATTAAATCCAAAGCATCAAAAGAGTCCTCTTCAGATGGGAAACCTAAGAAAGAGCGACTCACATGTGGCTCCTGCAAGAAATCTAGGCATGATGAATCCCAATGCATGATGAAGCAGATTGACCAATAGACTAAGATGCTTGAGATGCACAACATCAATGTCCCTGATTCTTCAAATCAGAGTTCATCGGCACATGTGTCTTATAAGGCCAAAGACACTAAGAAGGGCAAAGATAAGGGAAAAACACTTGTTGCAGTTGCATCCCAGCGTTCCACATAGGTAATTGATTCTAGTGCATTGCACCACATGGCTTCATCACAGGGCATGTTCTCATTCTTGGAGTCTTGTTTTATGCCTTCCATATTGTTGGGTGATAATACTTCCACAGAAGTTAGTGGGAGTGGATCTGTTGAAGTGAATGTTGAAACATTTCATGATGTTCTATATGTTCTCTCTTTATCCACCAATCTCCTATCTGTTTATCAGATCACTCACATCGATTCGGGCAAGAAAGGTGAGTTCACACCCAATTATGTGGTTATTAGGGAAGCAAATAGTGACTCCATTGTTGCCTTTGAGAAAGCAGATCACCAATCATATTTTACACCTGATCAACCTTCTAATGCACTGCTCACTCATTCGGATGGGATAAGTAAATTATGGCATGAGCAATTTGGCCATCTCAACTATTGCTCCCTGGAGCAACTCAGTCGTCAAAACATGGTTTCAAAGTTGCCACGAGTCAAGTTTTTTGACGGAGTTTGCCAAGGTTGCATACTTAGTAAGCATCCTGAGAATAAGTATGACAAGGGCAAATCACAGAGAGCTGAATAGATATTGGAGACTGTCCACAGTGACATTGTTGATCCATTCCCAAAACCTTCATTCAACAGGACTAAATACATGATTACTTTCATCGATGACTTTTCAAGGCATACTTGGGTGTATTTTCTTAAGCAGAAATCAGAGGTGTTTGATCATTTTTAGGACTTCAAGGCGCTTGTAGAAAAACAATCAAGGAAAGCCATCAAGATTTTGCGCACCGACAATGGTGGTATGTCAGTAATCATTTTGAGCAATTTTGTACATCATAAGGGATTGAACTACAACGTACAATTCCATATAGTCCTCAATAGAATGGTGTTGCAAAACGCAAGAACAGGTCCTTGAAGGAAATGGCCAATTGTATGCTACACTCCAAGTCTCTTGCACCTTAGTATTGGGCCAAGGCCATCAACTATGCGTGTTATATCCAGAACCAAGTTTCTCATAAAGCATTGAAGGGAGTCACTCCTTTTGAAGGTTGGAGCGGTCAGAAATCCACAGTAAAGCACTTCCAAGTAGTTTGGATCTCCTGCTATGGTCCGCATTCCAAAGAAGGTAAGGCAATGGAACCTCAGAGTCAGCGTTGCATCTTTGTTGGATCATCCTGAGGGTGTTAAGGGATACAAGCTTCTCCATCCCACCACTCATGAGTTGTTCGTTGAGAGGAGTGTTCGCTTTCAAGAGGGTCCTCAAGACTCCGCACATGACACTCCTCCCTCTTCCTTGGACGCACTAGGATTTGATGACAGTTCTGACGATTCAGAACTCCCTGAACAACTTCCTAATGATCCAGATTATTCTTCTAGTTCTGATGATAAGAATACTGATGAGGATTCCCCTCCTCCCAAAATATCTTCAGAGGGAAAAGAATCTCCTTATGACTCTCTAAGCACTGGTCCTCTTTGGGCTAGACAAACATTGCAAAGTGTTGGCCAATGGGTTGGAGATCCATCAAACACTAGACAAACTCGCTCACAATTCTAGAATGCCCCACATGTTTTCATTGCATCTGCTTTCGATCCGCAGTCGTTTCACGAGGCATCAAGCACTCCTGAGTGGTATAATGCTATGGAAGAGGAATATGGTTGCTTGTTGAGTAAAAACACTTGGGATCTAATCCCTCTTCCTAAGGAAAGAAAACTTGTACAATGTTGATGGATCTACCGAACAAAATTTGCACCAGATTGGTCCATAGACAAGTTCAAAGCACGTTTGGTAGCAAAGAGTTTTTCTAAGGTACCTGGCATTGACTATACCAAGACGTTCATCCCAGTTGCCAAAATGAACTTAATTTGACTCACTCTCGCCATTGCCGCAGCACATCGGTAGGATGTTTATCAAATGGATGTGAAGAGTGTCTACCACTTGGTGACCTCAAAGAGGAAAATACATGGAGCAACAACAAGGTTTTGTGGAAGATTTTTCCTTAGTTTGCAAAATTCAAAAATCTATCTATGGCCTCAAACAAGCTCCTCGAGCTTGGTATGCCAAGATGGACTCCTTGCTTCTTTTGGATGGGTTCACTAGATGCCATTTTGATCCGAATGTCTACATTTTGCGACAGGATGATTCATTGTTGATTTTGGTTCTCTATGTGGATGACCCATTGATCACAGGGAGTTCTTCATCCACTATCACAGCAGTTAAAACTGTTTTTGTTTGACAAGTTCTCAATGACTGACTTGGGCTTGTTGCACTACTTCCTCAAGATTGAAATTTTTCAATGCGACTCTAGGATCACTATTGCACAATCGAAGTATGTTCTTGATTTGCTTGCACAGTTTAACATTGCTGAGTATAATCCAACTCCGACTCCTTTTCTATCTAGTGTGAAACTCGAGGTTGATTGTCCATCTCCTTTGGTTGATGCTACCTCGTATCAACAACTTCTTGGCAATCTCATCTACTTTATGCACACTAGACCTGATATTTCATATGCAGTGGGCATGGTCTCCAGATTTATGTAGGAACCACATGAGTTGCACTGGAAAACAGCGAAGTGGATTTTCCACTACATTCAAGGTACTCATGATTTTGGGATTCACTATGGAGCAGGCATTGACATCAACTTAATTTGTTTTACAAATTCAAATTGGACTGGTGATCTTCAGAATCATAAGTCTAATTCTAGCTACAGTTTCTCCCTTAGTTCCGGGCCGATTAATTGGTCAAACAAAAAATAGAACGCTATTGTTTTATCTTCTACTGAGGTAAAATACAGAGGAGTTGTTAATGCTACCGCGGAGGCCATTTGGCTTCAGGGGATTTTCAATGACTTTGGCATCCAGTTTCGACAACCAATAGTCACCTTCTATTGCAATCAAAACACAATCCAAATCTGCAGGAATCCGGTCCTCCATTAACGGACCAAGCATATTGAGATTCATTGCATTTCATTCGAGATTTCATCCATGAACAAGTCACTGATCTCCGCTACATCCAGACAACAAAGCAAATTGTTGATATATTCACCAACCCCTTCACTAAGAGCAAGTATCTTCATTTGCAAGCTCTTCTTGGGGTTCAGACAGCTCCGTCTTCTTCCTCCTGTGGGGGATCATCTCTATGTACTTGGGTACCTTATTAGGCCTCTGTGCCAGGACCCAATTCTTCTACTCACCTAAAGTACACTTAAGGGGGGGTGTTAGTGTAGACTTTTTCCCACTATGTGGTTTTACCTGCATGGTCTAATTAACTTAGGTTAATAATAGGTCATTAAGGGAAATGTACTTTAAGTCATTTTCTACTTGTGAGTTGCGTAATTACCTTTTTGGGTGACCTAATGCCTCACTATATAATGTACTTTCCTATGTACTTTTTGACTAATGAATGTTAATACAACTTTTTGTTGTGAAGACAAGCTTCTTCCTCGTGTGAATTGTTCTTTAGATTTCACTACTCCATACAAATTCAGCGTCGTGCATTTGACTCTATCTAGTTGATCCTCGATTGTGGCCCACTCTGACAATTCTAAGGCAATTTATTGTTTTCCTATGAAAAGTACTTAGAGGACAGCAGGTATAATTCACTAAGACAGTTGTACATAAGTTAAGATTCATGTTGGTGAATTAATTATGGAATATTTATACTATTTACAGATCAAAAAAGAATAACTTTTTCGACCAGTTGTGCTATACCATGTCTTAATATGTGCATGGTGGCTGCTGGAGAAAGACAATTATGTCAATAGAAAACTCCACCCATAAAGATTACTAATTGATAATTTGAGTAAATAGCTCCCATGTAGATAGAAAACTCTTCATGTTCCCTTCTTATGTTTACTGTATTGAGGGATGAGAAATATAGAACAAAACAAAAAGTTGAAAGCACTTGCAAGTAGAATGCTGCTCAGAAATGATGAGCAAAATCAATGAATTATATTGACCCAGAAAGATTGATTGCAGCTTGCATTGTGTGTGCTGTCTCAAGGAAGCCAGAATCGGTTGCACTTAATAAAATATAAAACACAAGACAAGATATAATTACAAGTTTATATAATTTCTAAGAAAGCTAAAAATCACTCTCCAGTGCAACAATTCAGCTCGGTTAATATGCGATTAAAATTTCTACCATTGGTTTCATAAAAAGTGGAAAGTTCTTTGCTCAATGTTATGAGTTTATGCTTTTCAAAATTATTGACAGACAGCAGAAGATAAAGGTCTAAAATTCAATGTCACCCTGAGAATAACTGAATGACATAAATTCAAAAAACTATTATATAACAAATACTGAGCTTGCCTCCCTCAATGAGTTCTGTATAGCCTATTAAAAAAAAACAGAAAAATAACAGAAGTAGAAATACATTCGTAGCTTTATTTCAGCACTAATCTATTTCAGACATTAAAACGTATGTCCATCAAAAACCATAATAAGAGCACCAAAGAAGGGTTAGACAAACGGTTATTACATGACTTGGTGGAATATGCTTCCCACTCAAGAGATCCAGCAGAAGTGTACCAAAACTATAGATTACACTTTCAGGCGTTACTCTCCCTGCAAATGCATAGAGAAAACATGAGATGAAAATAAGAATCCTGAGCTTTATATAATCACGGAAAAGAAACTATTCAGTGCAGATATTAAATTCAAACAAGCAGTCAGATCCAGCTACACACAATTTAGTACCGTACAAACAGTGCATGCATAAAGCACCCAAGAGATAGAAGTGAGCAACAGTTGCACCCAATAAATAGAGATATTTTGGGTGGTTAAAAGTTAAGTATACAAATAAAACACCAGCACACACAAAAGGAAAGGAACACACGTAAATGTAATGAATCAGTAGAATGTGTCATTTACTTGGTACATGAATGATAGTGTCATATAGGCTCAAAAATGAAATATTAAATCTCCAAAAAAGCCGAGGGTACAACTAATAATAAATGTTAAGAATTTACATATACAACCATTAGAACGGGAAGAAAGGAATCAATAGTAATTGTGAAGAGTTGCCAAGACCTCAAAGGTTGTAACAGTCCAAAACCTCTGAACCCTTAACAGAGATTTAGTACATATCAAAGCAACACAAAGCTCTAACTTCTAAGACAGCCCAATCCATTAGAGGCCAGGCATTCTAGAGGTGTCATGTCTATCACAGTTGACATTAATCAATAAGCTAAGATTGTCTCTTATGTCTCTGTACAAATGAATACTGTACCATTGGTACAAGAGCGAATAATGATAAGAGTGAAGTTTCCCTTACCTATTTAAATGCAATCCTTATTTATGATGTCTGGATATTACACAATTTGGATGACTAAATGTTAACAAGTTCCAACTCACAAAAAAACTTTAGCCACAAAGAAAGACGGATTAATGTGAAAGATCAATATGAAAAGCCTTGAAAATGGCTGCGGTACTTGTCCTAAGATCTGGCTGGGTACAAAAAGCCAAATTGTTGAAAAAGTCATAGTTGACGGCAAAGAAGTGATGCTGAAAAAAAGTACTTTCAGCAACAAAGTTGTGGCCTCAAAAAAGTCCCTAAGAAAAAAAAAAGATTAACTATGATTGCAGTGTTAGCTGTGTTTAACTAACTGAATGTTAATACAATTGGTGATTTTATAAAGCATTAATTATATATAATTCTTCACTTTTATATATTTTATCAGACTCATAAATTCGCTAGAGAAGACTGAAAACCACACTACAGTATAATAGCTCATACTTTGATATACCGTACGTATATTAATTAAAATACAATATATAATTCTTCATTTTTATAATTTTTATTAGACTCGTAAATACACTAGAGAAGACTGAAAACCACACTACGCTATAATAGTTCATACTTCAATATGCCATTAGTATATTAATTAAAATAAGATATTTGGCTTATATCGATTTTGGGTGTCACTAGGATCAGCACGCTTATTGCAAGACTTGTCATGTTGGCAGCTTTGTTGCATGAAACAGCCTCTTAAAGTCTTATTGGAGATACCTTCTCAAGTACCTATGCTTAAAATGAAAGCTAGACCATGAAAAATATATATAAATTACAGTAATCTGTATCTTCGAGCATGTATAAAATAGAATAATTCCCAGTAGTTCACGACGCTCTTTTAGTACATTAAGAAAAATATTACAGATAAACAAAGGCTGCTATTCTCCTTTATATATAGTACAATCAGATAGTTACAAGCTAACCATATGACTTGTTGGCCATTTTTTGGCCTACATACCAAAATTTTGCCTAAGTGTGAGAGGGTGGGCATTCAAGCAAGACTTCGGGTTTTACACAGCAGAAGACTTTGGGTTTTTGGAAGGAGAAGTCTTCGGATTTTACAAGAGACACAACTTATTTCACTTTATGAGTAATCAGCAGTTGAAACCCCTCAGTAGAAGTAATCTGGGTTGGAAAACCCGAATTACTCTTGACAGTGCAAATCGGGTTTTGAGAAGTGCTTTGCTTATGAAAGCTTTATCAGCAAAAGTAATCCAGGTTGGAATACCCGAATTACTCAGGATAGTGCATTTCGGGTTTCTCAGGGTGAATGACTTATCTCTTTTTTATAAGTAACAAGCAGTGAAGAATCCGAAGTAGGTGGCAGTGAAGAATCCGAAGCAAGTGCCAGTGAAGAGTCTGAAGTTGAAGACATTGAAGAACAAGCAAATAGACTCGGACGAAAAGCCCAAAGGAATTCCTTTGGACAATTTGTCCGAAGGAATTCCTTCGAAAAATTTCAAAGGACAAAATAAAATCCGAAGGGCAATGTACCCTTCGGAAAGGATGTTTTCAAAAAGCCCGGGGGCTTTTTTCTTAAGGGTTATTCGCTTCGGAAGGGACTGTTTAAAAAACCCGAAGGGAAAGGTACCCTTCAGAAGGGTCATTGACAAAAAATCCAAAGGGTAGGGTACCCTTCGGGAAGGTTCACTTCAACTTCGGGAAAGACGTTTGCAAAAAACCTGACAAGCATGTGCCCTTCGGGAAGGTCTGTCTCGTGGTTTTCAAAGGGCTTTACAAAAAGCCCGAAGGGCACCTACCCTTCAGGAAAAGACTATTCAAAAAACCCAAAGAAAATATAAGCAAAGGCAAGAGAAAGTTTGTGGGAGGACATCCTTCGGACAAAAAGTCCAAAGGAATTCCTTCGCCAAAGGATTCCTTCGGGAAACTTGCAAACATAATAATCCAAAGGTAAAGACAAAAAGTCCGAGGAAATGAAACAGCAAAGAATCCCAAAAGAAATAGGGGGTGAACATAAAGTCTGCAAGAAAAAGATAAGTCAACAGGGGATAGTCTAAAGGAAATCCAAAGAGAGGTCAACAAGAATTCTGAAGGAAATGCAGCTAAGGTAAAGCCCGAAAATAAAGTCTACAGGAAAGGAAAAAATCCGAAAGAGAAGCCAATAGAATCCTGAAAGGAAATAATAATAAAAAACAAAGGCAAGATAGAATTCCGAAGGAATAATTGGACTTGGACAAAAAATAGAAGTCCGCAAAAAATAGAAATGAACAGACAGAGCAATATAAGAGGAAAATCCATGCAAGCAAAGGCTATTTTTAGTTGACTGGTCAAAGCTTCAATTGACTGTTTTTTGAAGTCAAGCTCATCTCCTGGTCAACTCAGCGCTTCAAACATTCCAGCAGCTCATGAAGGGTTCCAAATTTGGAGGTGGGCGTAGCATTTTTGCATGATAAAAATTTGACTTGTCAAAATTGGCCTATCGTCCATAACGTTCCATGCATGATGCCTAAATAAAGGACAGCCTAAGCTTAGCCACCATCCATTTCAACGCTAAGGAGTCTTCATGCAAGACAAAAGACATGGAAAAGACAAATTTGGAAGGTTCATACAACGCAATTTGGACTTGGGCTAATGAAGAGTTAACTTCCTCTCCTATTTTCAACGTCATCTCTTGGCTATTGTATTTTTTTATAAGTTGGCTTTCAGCCTTAGATTAAAATCATCCCTCTTTTGGCAAGAAATTTTTCTTCCAAAGATTGTGTTGTAACCTTTTTCAGAATCAATGAGAGGACTGTGTTTTTTCAATTTCCAGCATCGGATATAGTGTACTATTGTTATAGATTTGCCTAAGTGATAGATTTTCTTTCTTCCTTGTCAAATCTTGATTTGTACCTAGTTACTAGCTGGTTATTTATGTAGGTCACGTTCTGTGTTTGAATGTCTTTTGTTGAGTTTACATTGGATATTAGTGGCAGTTTAGTGCCTTTCATCAGGGCTATTTCTACGTTTCCCTCAAGCTTAGATCATTAGGCAGAACCATTTCATGAAATACTTGTGTATTGATCAATTGGAGTTGAAGTTCTACTTCTTCCTTGTCTAAATCAGTGTTCTTAGAAGCTCAATTTGAGTGGATCAAGCAAATTAGGTGTATCAACGTTTTAGCTAGGATTTTCTTTCAAGTTCTTTTTCCCCTTTTCCCCAGGCAATTTGTAGCGTATAAGTTGAGATCCTCATAGATACATCTTACAAAAACCAACTTTCTCTGGAGGTTCTTCTCACCATTGAGGCATCCACCCTCATGAGAAGATCCCATTGTTTCAACTGGAGTGAGAAAACCGTTTCAGCACATCTTCGATCAGGGTGCAACTCCAAGTTGACAACATGACTGACATAAACAGTTATAATACAATCACAGACAAATGGCTTATTGACAAATGCCAACCAACACCCAGCTATTCACAAGTATCAATTCCGAGACATGCCAAATGAAGAAAATGGATTTTAACATACATAATTGTTTGTTAGTTCACATAAGTAAAAGAAATCACAAAATTAAATCCATGAGAGCAAATGTAACAAAATAAATAAAGAGACCATTTCCAGCTAAAAAGTATTAGAAATTGTTAAAGCATTGCATAAACAGAATTGCATCTGTTGGAAAAATTATTAGCCTCTCAAATTTTGGCTAATAGTTGATGCAAAGGTTATCTCTGATGCATTAATATTTTTTTAATGAGCAGCCAAATTTTGTGGTAACCTTAGTTTTGTTGAGGCCTCAAGGGACTTGGGGAAAGGTTTGAGGAGCCTCTCCCCACTCCTTTAACCTGATCTATGCATGTTTTTTTTTAATACAAAGAAAACATATAAGTAATGCTTGGAGGCCAAACCAAAAACACTTGTTTTCCAAAGATAGAATGCCTTCCAATGCTTGTTGCCATGAACTTGTGCTAGGACCTAGTTTTTTTCCTCCTCTTGCCTCCTCCTTGTTGGTTGTTCAAATGAGCCAGCATAGTGTAGAGATGTTTTTTTTCTTGCCCATAAGGCACTTTTGATCCGATAGTGGAGATAGGCTTAATCTTACGGTGGCGATTAGATGTTCCACATATTGGAGGGAAAGGAGCTTTTAAAATTATGTTTACCTTTTTTCCAAGGTCATTTTGACATAAGTTATGTGTTCCCCTTTATGTTTTTAAGTTGTGTCGCCTTTCTAGGGGATGTCACTTTAAGTGGGACCCCATGGTGAACTTTATAACTAAAGTCAACATAAAAATAGAACTTAGGGGGCTCATAATGTCCAAGTGAACTTTAAATTATAACCTTAGGCACCTAAAGATGGATCATTAATGTATTGTGAGTGTTTTTAATCCTTAAGCAACCACCTAGGACCCCATTGCCTAGCAAACAGACCGTTTCCCTTTCTAACTATGTTTGCCCTATTTTGGACATTTCGCTGTTTGGGACCTTTCGGCTACCTAGCTTATGTTGACCCCTTGAAATTGAGTTGCCCTACATCCCGTGATGGACTTTGGGGCTTGGTTGGGTCACTAAACCCTGTGTACCATGTTTATCCATCTAGGGCCTTTTGGGGCTATTAGGGCCCATTCGACCATTTAGGGGGCCGTTCTGACTATTGGGTTTGACTGAGCTAATTTGGACCTCTCTAGTAGGTTTGTGACCATTGACCTTCATGCACCTTTGAATATGTGCCACCGATTGTGGACATGCACGCAACCTCTCTCACTAGACAATCACTAGGTCGTTTACCCCATAGGGCCATTTAAGGCCATTTAGGGCCATTTTAGGGACTTGGTGCCATTTTGAGCCAATCGAGTGCAAGTGGTATACCTGGGTCAAGCCCACGCTACACCACTAAGCCTCGTTTTCCACTCCATCCTTGTCGTAGACCAGTGAACTAATTTTTTCGTTGAATGGCAATGGGCCATTATTTAGGGTATCATTCCCTATGTCTTTTCCCTTCATTGTTTTCTTTGCCAATCATGGTGACGAGCTCATTTTGTGGGTCGTCTTTTGTAGCACAATCTAGAACTCAAATGTAACATTTGGTAGTCCTTTTTGGCACTATTGCGATGTGTGGTGTTTCGCCAAAGCTCTATTTCCTCATGTTTCCTTAGACATTCTTAGAAGATGCTTCTCTAATTGTACTATGTTGACCTTTTTAGCTACCAATAAGACCCTACTTATTATAAACAATTGGTTTATGTGCTTAAACCTTATGAATCATCAAAGTGGTGATTGTGTAATGCTTTTATGGATTTTGGTTTCTAGTTCAAGAAAGAAAGGCTCCTTGTTTTCAATCCTATCAATAGTGGGACTTGTAGAACGGTGTAAGGTCCTTGTTGTGACTTATTGTAGTCTAAAGCATGTAATCCTTGGGGAAACATTAAGAAATCTACTCTATCTTGGCTACCGACGTGACATTAATTTTCATATCCTTGTTTAATTTAAAGAGACTTTGTGAAGAAAACCTATTGTGTGAAAACAACTTGAAGCTAGTGGTCAAGTAAGACTTTGGAAACAAAACTTCTTGTACAAACACCGAGGCTTGATTACTGCCTCAAGACAAGTAATGCAACTTGAGATAATATATATGATAGCAGTAAGAGGTTACCGCACTTGTGAGATGGCCAACGAGTGACTATAGCAATTTACCTCATGGGGTAAAGAGAAAACTAACTGAGTGAGTTTATGAAAGGGGATATGCCCTTTCGTTGAAAGAATTAAACACTAACATGAATGAAAGAACTACATTTTCCACTAATTCTACTTATGCATGAGCATGTGAGCAAATGAGCAGACAACTCGGGTAGTGAGCACAGGACCTTATAACTAACATTTAAGGTTTTTCCCATGTGCCCTAAATGTACTTTTCAACCCTTTTAAACCATGTAGGATGTAAAGCTAAAATTGGTATGTTGCTCGTAACAATAATATATGGGTGGTAATCAATGTATGTAAAAATGATGAGTGAAGTTTGGAAATGCTAACTAAGTAAATAACACCTTGTTGTTGATGGAAACACCCCTAGCTTGTTGTTTGACTCCTAATTGTATAATGCAGTTTCCTAGCTTGGAATGTTGTGAATCGAATCCTTTAAGTATCAAACCTATATTTTTTGATATGACCCTCCTCCTGCCTTGTATGTTCAAAGCTGATTTTGTATGTGTAAATGCTTATAACAACACCGTCTTTACCTTGAAACAATTGTGGCTTATGTGTGATTAAATACAAAATGTTGGTTTTACATATGGATGATCAAAGGATAGCTTTCTCATGACATTCATGTGCAATATGTAGAAGACTTAAACAACTAGTTGAGCCTTGACGATGAGCTTGCATTCTTAAAATAACCTTTCTTATTCTTGATTTTAAGAGTAATGCATGGAGTACGATATTGTAAGATCAATTGCCTGTTGAGTACATTCATAGGAAGAGGTGGTTAAAAGTAATGTGTATTTGAACTTTATGTGAGACTATCCTCCTATTCACCTTGTCTGGAATGAAATTGATTCATGAGAAAGAATGCATGAAGGAATATTACATGCAAAGGAAATCATAATCTGTAAATTAAATTTATGGCTCTTATGAGGTAGATTTAAATGAATTTTCTAAAATGTATGTATGGGTTGTGCTCTTCCGTTGTGGTCGGATTTAGTTGTTGGTGTGCATAGCATACAACTATGTTTGAATTATGACACTTCACATTTGTAACAAAAATTGGAATGTCGTGTATGAGAACTTTGAACAAAGAAAAAATTGGTATTGTAGGGAGACACATCCCCCACCACCTAGGACACATCTCCGATACAAATACATGTTTCCAATACCCGTCTCTTATACATAGAGACATCAAAACCCTAAACTTCTCCTTCACGTTTCCTTTCAAAAATCGTATCGTATCCTTGTGGAAACCCTAAACGCGTTTTTTTGTCACCAGATTTGTAGTAGTGTTGGTCGAATTTATAGTGATTTTCATTTCTATTCTCTATGCACCTGCAATTTAGGATTTAAAGTTTTAATTTTTTAAACGTTAAAGACGACATCGTCGAAGTGTCATGGCACTTGGACAACAATGCAATGGCATTGCCGTCTATTATTTTTTTAAGTTTAAATCTAAAATTTAAGTCAATTTTTTTATTTTTTGTTTTACATTATATTAATTTTATTTTAAGTTTTTAAGTTTTTAATTTATTTTGTTTTTATAATTTTTAAATTATAATTTATTATTATACTTTATAACTATAATTTATAAGTCTAGGTCATATTATTATATAATGTTAAATTTAAAATGTATAATTTATTTTAAAAAATTATTTTTTGGTATTTATTATATTAATATATAGTAAATATTTTAATTTTTTGGTTTATTATTTTAATATATATATTAAATATCCCATGTAAATGGGTCGAGTAGGTAAAAGCATCTCGTTGAAGCGTAAGAATGCAACTTGGATTCTTCCTCCTGCAGGGTCCTTTAAGCTTAACTTTGATGGCGTTGCCAAGGGGAGTCATGGTGCCTCAAGAGCGAGATGCATTTTGAGAAATTGTTATGGATCTTTGATCAAGGCAACGTCGGCAAAATTGTCAAAATGGAACAAATAATGAGGCCAAAGCCCACGCAATGGTTTTGGGCATTGAGATGACGCACCGGTGTGGAATTGATCATCTACTTATCGAGGGGGACTCTATGGTCACTGTGTCGGCTCTGCGCAATCGACATGCTAATGCATGGATTTTAAGCAACTTGGAAAATGCATGGCCATTATTAGATTCTTTGGCATCTTGGTCGATATCTCATTGCTCTCAGGAAACCAACTCTCATGCAGACTTTTTGGCGAATTGTGGAGTGGATCAACAAGTTGATCATATCATGGATAATAATATTGAGATGTGGCCAAGCTTAGATTTGATTAAATAAATCTAATTGTAATCATGGCAAGGTCTTTTGGGTCATCATTACACATGATTTTTGCATTTGCTTCTTTGGACTCATATTCCCTCCTCGCATTTGCATTCAATACGGCCTCATGTGGCATTTCACTTTGCTCGTCGCTTTCATTGTTGCATGCTCTACCTAGCTTCTCGTTTTGCTTTGGGTGCATTTGGGTTCCTTTTGGTTTTATTTTCTTGGCTTCACGGAATATTGTGCGGGTTGGTGCTTGCAACAATGAATTTAGCCATGGTCAACCTGGTTGTGACAGAACCAATGCTCTCCCTTGGGGCGAAGAAGAGGGAAATGGCATTCCAGTAGTGTGTTTCAAAAAGAACACTGAGATTGATCTTTCGCAGAATATTGTGCAGGTTGATGCTTGCAACAATGAATTTTGCCATGGTCAACCTTGTTGTGATAGAACCAATGCTCTCCCATGGGGTGGAGAAGAGGGAAATGGCATTCCAATAGTGCGTTTCAGAAAGATGGTTGAGATTGATCTTTCAAGCTCTGAACGGGGATGTCTTTGATGCCATCAAGGTGGTCTTGGGGCAAGATTACATTTAGGTAGTTTGATGTAACAAGACAAATTTGGAAGTGGCTACAATTTTTAATAGCAATTTGCTCCGCATTGTGAAGGATATTGAAGTGACAAGCCATGTGGTCGAAACTCTTGTGTGGTCGGATCTTCGAGGAGGCCTGCATCTTTGATTGAATAGGCTCAATTGTGGGGACAATCATTCCCTTTCTCTAGGGATCATTGTTTGGAGTTTGTTCCTCTGTCTGTGTTCAGAGAATTGGAGGAGCATTTTGTGAGAATGAGGTCACTTTTGATGCAATCAATTGATAGACCAACTGGGGTTTTAGGACCTATATTCTTTATGGATGAGCTTTCGGCACCATTTTCTTCTCTTGATCGTATTTTGGGACGGTTTGAGTCAAAGGTGGTTGTTTTAGCAAAGCGGTTTCTCATGAATTTGTGTAGGGGGGAAGGGGTTCTGGAGGCCATGGAGCATCTCGATGGCATGAAAGAAGGGTTGGCAGACCTTTCCAAGAGAGTTGTCACACGCAGGACCATGTCTATTCATATACAGAGACAAATGCAAGCTTTGGTGGATGCCAATGGGGTTGAGTGGAGTTTTTACTCTAGCTACAAGGATCTGAGAGGAAGGGGAGTCATCTTCTCCCAGTGTTGATAGTGTTTGGGTGGGTCGTGGGGTGAAGCATGGAAGCAATGGTTGGTCTGTTGGGACTAAGGTGCAAGGTGGTGGGAACAGTGGAGTTGGTGTCTCGATTGCAGGGCTTCCACGTCTGGAGGTGCAATGGGTTGGTGTTCTTGTTACTAATGTTGACACAAACCCTAGTTTGACTGTTTCCCCATAATCTATGATGGACCTTCTTTTTGTTGTCTTTTCTTTTTGTGTTCTTTGTAAGGCCCTATTTTGTTAGTAATGGGTTATGGTGTTAACTGGTAATGAACCCAAAAAAATACAAGACCAAAAATTCCAATAGACCAAGATTTTGAAACAATACTCATAATTGATTCGTATTGATTGCTTGAAATAATTACAACCCAAACCATGCTTAGATAAGCCTCAACTCAGATTTAGACTTGACATGCAAAAATTCTAAAAAAAAACTAACATCTAAAATAAAACTTCTATGTTTAATAGTTGTTATTTTAGTAAGTCACGCATGCAAGCGCGTGCAGCTCTAAAAAGATCTCAAAATATTCTAAACACTAAAATTAGCCTATGGGACGAATTCAACTGAAGTTGACTTTCGGTTTTAAAAATATACCATTTCTAAAAATTAAAAAATCTCGAAAAAAATTATTAAACTTAATTTTCGGACCCTATTTTTTTTGCATCATTCTCCTCTGGTTGAAAACAACTCAGCTCCTGTGAGTTGTCTTGATTAAACTGCTGCCATTTGTCTTTGTCAATCTTCTTCAGCGCCCATTCTGTAATCTAAGTGTTGTCTTCTTGCTGCAATCCTTCTCACTGGACCAAATACCTGTTATAATTTCCTTGCATTGTGCTCACTGTCTTCATATCCAAACCCTGCACTATCTTGTCCTTTTTCTTTGGAACCTACTGCTGCCAATTTACTTCTTCATCTTCGTCACCTTCACCATCTTCATGGAATTCATATAAATTTGAAACATTTACTGAAGAACTATCAAAATTATGTGGTAAACTCACCTCATAAATATTGTCATTGATTTTCTTCACAATTTTGCGTGGTCCAATTTTCTTGTACTTCAACTTATTGCATGTGCCTTTTGGAAATCTCTTTTTCCTCAAGTAAACCATTACCAACTCTCCTTCAAATACCTTGGATCTTCTCCTAACATCCGTTGTTGCTTTATATTTCTCATTACTTTCTTGCAACTTTCTTCTTAATCCTTGCAACTGTTGTATATGCTCTGCAAACGCTTCTGCATCATCACTAATTCGATCTGCAATTGGTAATTGTACCAAATCTAAAATACCCATAGGATTTCTACCATAAACAATTTGAAAATGTGACTTTTTTGTTGATCTATTCACTGAATTGTTATATGCAAACTCAGCTTGTGGTAAAGCCAAGTCCCATTGCTTTGGCTTCTCTTCCACTATGCATCTCAATAAATTTCCCAAGCTCTTATTCACAACTTTTGTCTGTGCATCTGTTTGTGGGTAATATGCGCTACTGAATTGTAGCTTAGTACCCATCTTCTTCCACAAAGTCCTCCAAAAATGACTTAGAATTTTGTCTCCCTATCTGAAGTAATAGTTTTTGGAACACCATGCAATCTCACAATATCCATAAAAAATAATTCTGCAACTCTAGTGGCATCATTGGTTTTCTTACATGCAATGAAATGAACCATGTTAGAAAATCTGCCTACAACAACAAAAATTGAATCGTTAACTCTATGTGTTTGGTAATCCCAACACAAAATCCATACTCAAATCTGTCCATGGCCCTCTTGGAATCAATAATGGCATGTAAAGTCCAGTATTTTGTGCATGTCCTTTAGCTATCTGACATATTCTGCACCTTAAAACATACCTTGTCACATCTCTCTTCATCTTTGGCCAAAAATACTTTTCCTCCACCAAAGCTATTGTCTTCATCTTACCAAAATATCCAACCAAACTGCCACTGTGTAATTCTCTTATTATATTGTCTCGTAGTGACCCAACTGGAATGCATAATTGTTTCTCTTTGAAGAGATAACCTCCATGTATAAGATATCATGAATAGCATCTATCCCACCTCTTAATGGACTCCTGCACTACTCAGCTATCTTGCCAAAATATGGATCAGTATCATAATTCCTTGATAGATTCAAATCCAACTACACTCACCATAGTAGTTAATAACACTACCCTCGTGCTCAATGCATCAGCTACCTAATTTTGTTTATTTATGTTTCAACACAAAAGTATATCCCTGCAAGAAAAAAACCCACTTTGCCTATCTACTATTCAACTTCTTTTATGTATTCACATACTTCAAAGCCTCATGATCTGTAAATAATATAAACTCCTTAGGCACTAGATAATGGCTCCAATGTCTTAATGCGTGTACAATTGCATAAAGTTCAACATCATAAGTAGAATACTTTGTTCTTACCTCATTCAATTTCTCAATGAAATATGCTATTGGCTTTCCTTCATGACTCAACATAGCACCAATTCTTACAAATGAAGCATCACAATCAACCTCAAACACTTTGTTAAAATCCGGTAATGCTAAAATAGGTCTTTTTATAATCTTCTTCAAAATTTTAAAGTTTTTTGTGGCTGTTCTAGTCCATACAAATTCCTTCCCTCTCATGCAATCTGTCATTGGTGCCACAAAACTACTAAAAATTTTAATAAATTTTCTGTAAAAAGTTGCTAAAGCATGGAAACTTTTTACCTTTGTAATGTTTTTTGGAATAGGCCACTCAACAATTACCTTCATCCATTTTCACACCAGCTACTGAAACTACAAATCCCAAAAATACCAAACTATTATGCATAAACCTGCACTTCAAATTTGCATACTTCTCTTTTCTTAACAAATCCATTACCATTCTCAAATGCTATAAGTGTTCTTCTTTAATCTTACTGAATATCAAAATATCATCAAAATAAACAACCACAAACTTACCAATATATTCTCGTAGCACTGTATTCATCACCCTCATAAATGTGCTAGGTGCATTAGATAATCCGAATGACATCACCATCCACTCATATAAGCCATCCCTAGTCTTGAATGCAGTTTTCCACTCATCTCCTTCACGAATTCGAATATGATAATAACCACTCAAATCAATCTTGGTAAAATATTTTGCCCCTGCAAGCACATCCATTATATCATCTAAACGAGGCATAGGAAACCTATACTCTATTGTAATTTTATTAATTGCTCTACTATCCATACACATTCTCTATCATCTTTCTTTGGACTTAGCAATGTTGGTGTTGCACATGGACTCATACTCTCCCTTATCACTTTCTTCCTTAGCAATTCAGTAACCTGTTTATTTAATTCTGCATGTTCTGTTGGACTCATCCTATACGTTGTTTGATTAGGTAGAGCTGATCCTGGAATCAAATCAATGTGATGTTGAATATCTCTCTTCGGTGGTAAACCATCTAGTAACTCATCAGATATAACATCTGCATATTTTTTCAACACTCTTGATGCTTCTGTTGGTATTGGCACCATTTCTATTTCTTCATTCTTTGCTACTAGTGCATAACAACCTGCTACCTTCATATCTTGGATAAAAAATTTAATACAAAGTATGCTTGTCTTTTATTCCTCTTTAAGAGGTAACAAAACTACCTTTGTACCACCTTTCCAAAAAATGTATGTGTTCTTTGCTCCATCATGAACTACTTTCCTATCAAATTGCCACAGTCTCCCCAATAACACATGATATGCATCCATCGGAATCACATCACACCATATTTCATCATTATAACTCTTTCCTATAGAAAAATTGATTAAGCACCTTTTATCTACTGTAATTTCATTCATTTTCTTAAACCATGAAATCCGATAAGGATTAGGATGCTTTTCACATTGCAGATTTAGTTTCTTAATCATTTCTTTAGAAATCACATTTTCACAACTACCACCATCTATAATTATTTTGCATACCTTTCCACCCAAAGTACATCTTGTTCGAAAAATATTTGATCGCAGCCATGCATCACTACCTTCTTTATTCTGCACTTGGGAGTTCCTTGGAGCGATCATGGTTCTTCTCATCATGAGATTCTCTCCAACATCTACTGGTGCAACTTCAATATTCTGGTCTTCTATGTCAACCTCAACTAGATTTACTCTTGGGCGATCTTCTTGCCTCCTTTCTTGATCTTGATAGTTTGGACACTCAAATGCTTTGTGCCCTTCTTTTCCACATCTATAACAAACATAAGATCTGCGTTGATTCGGAAACCATCCTCTAGCACCATCGTAACCTCGTCCTCTCTGAAATCCTCTTCCTCTTTGTTGGTATTGAAACCCTTGCCTATTATCATCTTGCCTTTCTGCACCACGTGACGATTCACCTTTATTGACATTAAAGCCACCTCTGGTGGTATTAAACCCACCTCGTCCCCTTATTGGAGGGGATCCGCCTTTTTTTTAACCAATAGATGTCCTTCTGAAATTCTGTCTATTTTGTTTTTCTTCTGCCTTCAAAGTTAATGGATAAGCCTCCTCCATGTTAAGTATTTTATGCATGCTTAATTCATCTTGAATAGAAAATTTCAAACCATTTACATATCTTGCAGCCATCTGCTCTTCTGTTTCATCATGTTCCACTTGTATGGAAAGCTTGTAAAATTTCTCTGTATACTCTTGTATACTGTGATCTTTTTGCCTTAAATTTTGGAATCTTTTGTATAGGGTTTGTGCATAATCCACAAGAAGAAATTTCTCCCTTAGCTTCTTCTCCATCTTTTTCCATGAATTAATCTTCTCTTTACATTTTCTCGGTCTCTCTTTCTGCAGGGGATCCCACCAAATCATTGCATGACTTTTTAATTTTGTACATGCAAACTTTACCTTCTTGTCTTCTCTCATAGTCTTCCACTCAAAGAACTTCTCCATACTAATCATCCAATCTATCAACTTCTTTGATTTTAAACTGCTTCCATAATCTGGAACATCAACCTTGATTCCTTCATATCTTCCTTTTAAAGCCCAAACCATCCTCTCTTCCATCGATGGTGATTGCTCTTGTTCTTCTTGCTGAATTTCTTCATCACGATCTATGTCTTCCTCATCACCACCTTCTCTTCTTTGTTGATTGGTGATAACCTCTGTTAATTGTTGAACTTGCCTCTGCAACTCTTGTATAGTCCGGTTCATCTATGCCATACCTCCTCATCCTCTCACCATTCTTTACTCCTCCAAGATTTGAACTTGCTCTGATACCAAATAATGAACCCAAAAAAATACAAGACCAAAAATTCCAATAGGCTAAGATCTTGAAACAATACTCAGAATTGATTCGTATTGATTGCTTGAAATAATTACAACCCAAACCATGCTTAAATAAGCCTCAACTCGGATTTAAAGTTGACATGCAAAAATTTTAAAAAAAACTAACGTCTAAAATAAAACTTCTATTTTTAGTAGTTGTTTTTAGTAAGTCACGCATGCAAACGCGTGCAGCTCTAAAAATATTCTGAAATATTCTAAACACTAAAATTAGCCTATGGGACGAATTCAACTGAAGTTGACTTTCGGTTCTAAAACTATACAATTTCTAAAAATAGAAAAATCCCAAAAAAAATTATTAAACTGAATTTTCAGACCCTATTTTTTCTGCATCAACTGGTACGCTCGCTGTTATGGGTTTTTTTGTTTCTCTGATACGGGCTTGTTCCCTGTTTTCGGTTTCTGCTTATCTTAGTCGTGGGCCTCTGCCTTTTCAAGAGAAAGGATATAGTGAACTTTTCTTATCCTTTCCCTGGTTTTTTAATCTCTCTTTTTATCCTTGTATAGGTGAGGGTCCCTTTAACGCTTAAGATCTATCAAATATATATATATATATATATATATATATATATATATATATATATATTGTCACCCCATATATATCCTTTGCCTGGTTTTTTAATCTCGCTTTTTATCCTTGTATGGGTATGGATATGAGTATTGGTACACCATTTTTTAGAAAAATAAGAGTATCTCATATATATATATATATACTCTTATTTTTCTAAAAAATGGTGTACCAAAATAAGAGTATATATATATATATACACTTACTTTTCTAAAAAATGGTGTACCAATACTCATACCCATACCCATACCCATACCTGTCTCCTGGCAACTATGAAACACACACAAATATATATATATATATATATATATATATATATATATATATATATATATTAGTGCTTATGCATGGTTTGTTGGGTGTAAATTTAGGGCATGACACTATGTCCAATGCTCATATTTTGGATTTGACACCACGATTGCTCCCTTGGACGACCCAAATGGCCAAGTTGTGTGCTCAAATTGTTGAAGACTAATCTTGAACAGCCTTGGCAACCAAGAGGTGGGCTGAGAGTTTTGACAAGTAATCGCAGGTGGCTATCCCTTGTCCTCAAGCAATCTAGATGACTGCTTTGTGGGTTGAGACAACCTCAACAAACCTAGACTCTTCTCAAAACAAAACTCAGAGCGTTATAAGTCTAATCTAGATAACCCAGACTGTTGCAATTCAATTTCAAACAGCCCTAAATACAGAAAATTGATTTCAGACAATTTTTACCACTACACCTCACCCCATATGATTGCTTGATAGAATGGACTTCTCAAAGACAGGTCCAGACAACCGATTCTACCCACGGACGGCACTAAATCTAGCATACAACAGCTTTGTTGGCCCAAACAGCACCGACTTCACTCTGGAAGCCCCTCCCATATGGCTTACACTTCTTTGAAAGCTGACTTATTGGGAGAAATGAATTCAATGAGGGCAAACAATCTTCAAATGAAAAAAACCCTTCTTTTGAATGTTGATTTGCCTTGGACGATCTGCTAAAATCCTTGGAAGATTGTGCTAATATTGATGTGCAAACTTTCATGGGTAACTCAAACATTTATATTTCACATGCTACAGGAATAACTTGCAACACGCTTCTCAATGGTAAAACACCTTTATTATTACAGTCTAGAATCTCATTAGTTCCATAAGTTTATTTACTAGTCTGAAGGTCATATTGTGTCTTCAAAGGGTGGGATACTGGGACCCCATATCAACCATGTGCTTGTTAAATCCTTGGATAGCTCTTGGAATACCTGTCAAAATGTACACAGATTATCTAATAATCAAATGATTCTTGGGCAACTTCACAATGCTGTTTGTTGTAATTATGAAAGCTCATATTAGCATTAGAAAACATATACAACTTTGTGAATAAGAAATCCCTTTGTATATGGTTGAATACATTGGCCATGCACACTACAAGTGCATATGTATTATGCAGAGAAATAAGAAAACAAATGCATATCAATAGAGAACCTTTTTGGGTTATCTTCTCTCTATTATTTAATATTTATATTATACTTCTAGTTGGTAATTTTTTTAAGCATGGTGTTGACATCATATTGGGCTTCTAACAAAAAGAATAAAATCTAAATGAATGCTACCCCAAAGTCACTATATAATGCAAATTTAAACTTATATATATATATATATATATCACCTGATAAACAAGATTTGCAGAATAATAATCTATAGATTCAAAATTTGGCGAATTTTCAAGAATGCAAATGAAATTTACCAAGTTTGGTGACTAAATTCATCTGTGAACCAAATGGCCGATCAAATCCAATGTCTAGCAAATTTATTAAAAATAACAGTTTAAAATCCTTCCAAGATGATGGTCGAATGATAATCTTGTCAAAGCATGTAGTTGAGTAAGTGTGATTGGTTAAAAACGTGTAAATCATATAAATACTTCACACATTATGATCATTTTGCTTCTTATACCGTATTGTTTTCACTCCAAAGTGCCCCGTGATTCACGATATGTGAGGCGCATCCATTTAGTTTGTCATTGCAGAGATTCATCTTGTAAGTGATAGAGGCATGTTTATTAAATTTCCTTATTTAACTTCAAGGGATTTGTATGCCTTTTTCATGGGATTTTGTCAAACAACCACCTGCATTTTATGTTTTAATCATCAGTAAAGCTAGATTATAAGGAATTAATCCTTTTGGGTCTGTGTTTACCTAATAAAAGCTTGTTTTTTATAACGTATTTCATGTCTGCAAACGCCCACAAGTATCTACATCACTTTCTGCCTTATTCTGAAAAATTGTGGAAGCTTCTGCATGCCCTACTGCAGGCATCTGTTTATGTAGAACACTAAAATTACTTATCGATTACAATTTCCCACCTCCTGCCTATGTGGAACAATAGTAATAAATGAATTACCATGCATTGAGGTATAAAAATCGGAGATGAAGATTATAAGTTAATATAATACTATACATGTTTTAGTTTAAGTTTAAGGATGGCTTAAAAAATAATATTTTATAGCATTAGTTTTATATAAAAGGGGGGAGAGGATCTCAACCACCTCTACCTCTAGGATTACGGCCAAGGATGATGAGGGGTAGACATGTTATTAGGGTTTGTATCTAATATTTTATACCTTATAAGTTTTATATAAAACTCGTATAATATGTTATACATGTATCTATTGTTTATATAAATATGATATGAGTGCATAGTACGACCTAACTTTCAATTAAGCATATCTTAAAATAAAAGTTTCTAATAACAATAAAATATAAATCTATCATCTTTATGGATAAGTTTCTAATAACAATAAAATATAAATATATATCTTTATGTATAAGTTTATAATAACAATATAATATATATTTATATTAAATGTGATTTTATAAACTTATTACGATATGTTTTTGCATTTATTTTTTATTTGGAACAAAAAACAAATAATATAAAATGTATATTGTTTAACTTAATCACAGTTTTTTTTTTGTTGTTGTTGAATTTCATTCATTACATGATTTATAAACTTATTACGATATGTTTTTTGCATTTATTTTTTATTTGGAACAAATAATATAAAATTTATATTGTTTGAACTTAACCACAATTTTTTTTTTTTAATTTCATTTATTATGAATTTGTTCTGAGTTTAATCTTTGTCAAATATGAACTCGAACCTTGTGACTTTGTCTATATCTATATGTATTAAGATAAGCACAACATGCTAATGTTTGTGCTATTGTTTGACAAATCAACCAATGAACTTATAAACTCTCCAAAGACTGATTGAAGGGCCCCAAGATTGCATGGGTGAACAAGTGTGGTCGTAAATAGGGTGCGGACACATAACACCTAGCATGAAAACTCAAAACTTGGGTATGCAGGTGCGAACCCCTGAAACATGGGTACATTGCAAGCATAGGTGCACTATAACTTTTAAACTAAGACATTAAACTCGAAAGTTGAAACTTGAAATATAACATCAACATGAAACTTGGTAAAACTGAGATCACTTTTACCTTCTAAGTCCAGTAATTTCTATCTATTATTTTTTTTTAATGGAGAGAGAAATTTTGGGTAAATGCACTTGGTTTGTTAGGCTGTACCAGGTGCACCTTGGGTGCAGATTTGGATAAGTTTCGCACTCGCAACCACATACAAAGTTCGGATGCATCTCGAGTGTGCCCTAATTTTAATCAGGTAGGTAAACCCTGACAACCTTGAAGGGCCCAAAGGTTACTAAATAAGTGGGACCCACTAGGGCTACATGCCTCACAACACAAAACATAGTAGGTAAGCCGCAAGAAGGTCCCATAATATATTAAATTCAGCCAAAGAAGGCATGTACAAGATTCAACATAAAATAAAGAATAGCATGCATTGAGTTATTCATCATCTCAATTTTGGCAAAAGTAAACAGTAGTCAAAGACTACAAAAAGATTGATACATGGTAGCTTAATCATCTCTTAATTTCGCAGTTCTGATCCCAGTCCAACTCTCTTGCATCTACAAATAAGATGGTTGATTTTGATTTTGAGTCGGTGATGCTCATGGTTCAATGCATGCACAGGCTTCTTAGCATCCTTTGAGTTTGAACCTCATCCACTAGGCGAGCTCAATGTGCTAACACCATAGTTCACCATCCCTAGCGTGTGCTACCACTCCAATTGCACTCGACCTGCATACAATCCTGAAGACCCGAGGAATACTCTTAACACAAATGAGAGCAGGGGCCCATTGCTCAAAATTACTCATGTATGTGGGGCCTATAAAGCCCAGCAAGGGGGTTCGCCCTACTAACTACATGTTGGCTCAAATATGGTTAGGTAAACATAATGCCCCAATCCATTCAGGGCAATCCATGACACATCCCCTCCCATCTACCAACCTTGGAGTGCCCCTTGATGCAAAAGTAGCAACACATCAAGAAGGTTCGCCACATGCACGAAGCTCACAGCTCCCCTACTGTGTGGGCCAACTCTCTTGATGAAGTCTGCTAAATCTGACGCAAGTAAACCCTTCTTGTTTTTATTTGTAGGGACAACACACTGTAACTCTAGCACCATATTAATTAAACCAGGCTACAACCTTACTTCGGTGAGGCTAGGGGGCAGAAATCATAAGACTAGGTCAAGGAGACAATCCCCTCTATCAACTCAACATAGAGGAGCAAAACTACTAAGAGGGGCATCAACCATCTCAAACCTAACAGCATGACTACTAAGCAAACACCCTCCTACCCTAGCATTGAGTAACTAACATACAGCTTCAGTCGAAACAAGTTCATACCTCTGCACTCGCTTGAGGAAGTCCCTAAACACCTCCAACTTGAACTATTTATAGAACTTGAGGGACTCCTGCAACATTAACTTGTGATCCCAGTTATCTCAGGCTTTGCGCAAACCAAGGAACTCCTCCCCTCAGCGTTTGGAACATTCCTCTCGAGCCACTTGATTGTCATGTGGATCCATGTCCCTATCTCTCCAACTCTGCATGGGGCATTGTTGTTCACCAGATCTGCTAGTAAGTCTTAAGACCCCATATTTCTCAAGGGCTCAGGCCCTTGCAAAATGTGAAAACTGGTATCAAGCAGCTATTAAGTTCTCAATGCATGACAACCTGCCCGATCATAATGGAAGTAGAGGACTTCCCAAAGATCCACTCCATGCCCTCCATCACTACTTTGTGAAGGGCACTCTGCTTGTTGACATCAAACATGCCTGCCATTTCTGCCTCAGAGGTGACCATAGGAAAGACCAAGGCTTTGAAGGTTGAGATCAACACACCAAAAAGTGTCACACACCATGAAGGGTCCTACTAACAGTCGTTGCTCTCTCCTTGATGACTCGCTCAAACGACAATTGCGGGTCGGTTTCGATGCCCAAGTAGTTGTAGCTATCACACACTCCAATCTTATTGTTCCCAATGAAGAACTCATGCCACACTCAATACACCACTTGACAGCCCACGCATGAATCCTTTTCAGCATCTGCTTCGGTTCATCTGTCAACTCTGCTAACATCAGCAAATCATCTGCAAAGAGCAAGCCTACAATTAATTCTGCCAGGCCAGGAACCACGACTCCCAACCATTCAAAATTCATAATGTCACTAAAGAAGATGTTAAATAGAGTTGGGGAAAACAGCAACCCTTGCCTCACTCCTCTCTAAATGAGAGGAAAGGAGGAGACTAAGTTCTCATATCTGACTCATACTGCAGACCCACTGTCAAGTGCTTGAATGAAGCGAAGGACCTTCCCCTTCACTCCAGCATCAGCTCTAAGCTTCCCCAACAAAGCCTCGTGTGGAACCCAGAATCAAAAAGACCTCTCTTTGTTCAAAGTTAATTTGAGGCTAAATCAAGTATTTCTTTGGCAAAAATACAGAGAGTTCAGTGAAAGTTGGGACCAAAACTTATAGATGAATAAACTAACCATAAGATTTGACTATTAAACTATTATTTTGCATCAAAACAGCCTTGAGTTTAACTAAAGCTCACAAGTCATCTCCATGTGTTTCATAGATTTCAGCTGCAGACATCAAGATGTTATAATATTAATGTATTTTAAGGTCAGGATGCTAGCTTAGAAATGTTAAGCAATTTCCCAAAGGGGAAAGACAGGGTAATGTATGATCTCCCTAGATAACTTCACCAGCTCATCCCAGCCCAGGCTGGTTGCTTCATGATATTATCCTGCTAGTGCTTCATGATCCTACTGTCTACAGACTGTCTTGCAGATACCGATGCCCATGAATTTGGTTATCTTGTTCCCTCTTGGTTGGCTTGTGCCCTGGTTGTATTCTGCAGTGATTTATTGGCTCTTAAGTTTTTATGAACTTTGGGTTTAATTTCATAGGGGGGCAACCCTTCTGTTTGTTATATGCTTTCAGCAGTTGTTTCATTTTCTTAGAGGAATCAGAAATGTTTTCAGACACATCTTACTTCTGGCAATTAGCAGGCTGTATTTGCATTCCCATCACTTACTTTGGTCATTTATCAACGTTACTAAAAAAATTCTTTCATTCTCACACGCATCATTCTGTAGCTATATTAATCCATATGTTTCCATCTCGTTTGTGTAATGCCATACACTACATGTTCATTTCATATGCTTATAAAAAAAAAAGAACATTAACTATTAAACTATACAGCAAATACATGGAGAGAGATTCATATCAGATAACTGCATTGGAAGTATGACAAGCATACACAGATCTTCTGATAATCTTTGGCACTTTTGATTTTTGTCACATTTTGCTAGTCAATGAAATATGCATTTTTTTCTGTATCTAAATTATTTTGCTTTGTTCTATGAATAGGCAAACCCTTCATACCCTTTGCTACAGGCAACAAAAAAGCAATCAGTTGTGTCTAACAGGGATATTTATGTCCTTTGTAGATTCTATTATGTTGGATTCAGTATCTATATGTTATAAGACATGCATTCTAGTTCCAGTGTCTCTAGAAGATAGAACCATTTATTAACCGTTCCTGACATAATGATTAACTGATCTTCCATCCTGATCTGAATTTTAATAAACATCAGTGTATTTAAAGATAAGACCATACAAAGTTAAGATGAATTTCTGGCAAATATTTCACCAAAAACATATTATAAAACTAAAATAGTAAAAGATAAAATCCAACAAAAAATAAGAAGCGGAATTTTAATTTACTACTAGAGTAATACAGTATATATAAACACACGTATCAATAAGAGAGTGACATTGCAGTAAGAAGTAAGAGACTAATGATGATAACCCTGAATGAGACCAAGGGCGACGGCAATAAAAATAAAGATATGACAAAAAGGTATAATTCCAACTGGGACATTTCTAGAAACCAATCTTGAGTATGTTAAAATTAAGACTCGCCCAATTCAGTAAATAAAAAGATAATTCAAAAAAAGTCTACCAGCATAGATCTCTAAACAGAAGCATCCATTTTAGTGGAGCAATGCAGTAACTTTAGCATTTGAACTTTGTCCCATTAGAGCATTAGTTCAACTGATTAATAGTTTCATATATTTTAATTCTTAACTGGTATATATATTAAATGATTACAGAACCTCTGATTTCTGCCAACCAACATCCATTGATCTATAATGTATAATACATCCTGCATCTTGTGGGTAAAGTCAGTGTTCTTCGATTCGAGAGTTATACCAACAAAAAAGCAAAACAATCAGAAAGCTAGGCATACAGATCAAATAAGTATTTATCTTGTAAAAACTGAGATCTTTACAAGCTCCTTCAAATTTAAGTCAATCCCCTGTATCATTTAAATCATGCTTACCTCTTCAAGTTGAAACAATTGTAAATCTCCCAACCATCACAAATTAGTAGAAGTACAGCTTAATTGAGGAAGGAGGTAATCCTTACACAGTCAAGAAAATCTTTTTATACCAACTTCCATGTATTTTAAAAACTAGTATAGTAAAAGAACCATATCATATTTTACGCGAGACAAAAACCATAAAAGATAGCAACAGAATCATAGCCTCCATCAAGCATGATAGAAATGTATAGAAATCAAAATAAAAACAGACCAGCATACCAGTTCTCAAGTACTCTGGAGGAGTGAAAGCCAAATTTGTACTGTAACTTTTCCCATCTCTACTATTCTTCATGAGACCAAAGCATGAAAGCCTGGGATTGCCATCCTGCCAAGCTCAAAAATGCTAAGAAAGAAACACCACAAAAAACAACCGATTGCAAAGAATAAATTAAAAAAAAGGGATATTTTCTTCAACTTACAAAAATGATTACCTGGTCAAACAGGACTCTATAAGCATTAAGATCATGATAGAGAGACCTTCCTTTGCTACTACAGTATTCCAGTGCCTGCGCCAAGTGAAGAGCAACCCTTAAGCGCATTGCCCACTGCATAGGCTGCACCTCCCCTACACCATTAAGACCTCAATACAATAATTAGACGAGAACTTCAAAGAAGTTGATGTATTCTAGTTGTCAAAGAAGAAAAAAGAGCTGTATAAATAAGCAAATTTAATAAATAGGAAAAATGCATTGCTTTAAAAAACAGCTGTGCTCTGCACCTCCACAAGACCATTCAATACCTCAAAATGATAAAGAAGATCAGAACCTTCACAAGAATATATTCTGATTTTCAAAAGAAGCCATAGAGGTATATAGAAAAGCAAATACCCAAAATGAAATTGATTGATCTTATTAAAGTAGCTTGGCTACTAAGTCCAATGATCAGACTTGGAAAACCCCTTTTCTTTTTATTATAATCACTACTTGAAACAAAGCATGCATGGGCTTTAGCCCAAGGGTTCACAGTAAAAAGCACTCAATCACAAGGAAACACAAAAATTGAAAGCATTTGCAACTTCGCACAATGTAATTCCTTATTTTGCCTTTACCTTTTGCTACCCTTTGTTGTTATGTCCCTAACTGGGCTAGAATGACAAACTCAATTCATGATCAGTGACTTGGCAAACCCCTTTTATTCTTATTATAATCACACTATTTGAAGTAAAGCTTCATTTGTATTACAGTATATTAATGTTTATTGTTTCCATTCATGACTTGATTCATTTCTTCTATAACACATTAAATTCATGCAAATTAGTGCGTTGTCCACTAGATTCCCAATTAAAATCCAGACCATGAGAAGTTGACAGGACTCCCCACTTCTTCGTTCTCATCAATGTTTGCCCAACAGATTTATTTTGGCCTCACAGGGGCTGGAACAAAGTGACCTTATCTCTCCCTACTTATTTATTATCATGGCTAAAGCACTCAACAAAAAAAATTCCATAGGGTGGGCAGAAGAGTATGCTCAAGGGTCAAAAAGTGACTTCTAGCTTTCCACACTTCTCCCACCTTCAGTTTGTGGATCATATAATCCTCCTTAAAGAGGCATACACTCAAGAAGCCAAAACTTTCAGAGGCATTTTTCCATAGTTTGGGGAGGCCTCAGGGCAGGTAATCAACAATGAAAAATCCAAGGTTTTCTTCCTGAACACTGATCTAGGCAAGCAAGAGAGGATTGTTGGCTTTTTGGGCTTTGACAGAGGTTCCATTGCAAGTAAAAACCTTATGTCCTGTTGATTTCAGCCAAATGTAACTCCTTTTCAAAAGACTTGCTGTAAAGAATCAAAAGAAACCTTGGCCACTGGAAAGTTTAGTAGTTATTAGTTTCTAGAAGGGTGAAATTTATACAGTTGGTTTGTCAAGCCTCCATAATCTATCTCTTCTATATTTTGAAGGCTCCCAAAGATATTATTAAGGAGTTATGCAGTACTTATTGTGCATTTCTCTGGTAATGGGTGTCAGACCCATAGAAATTCCCCTAGATCACAATGTTTAACATTTCTAAGCCTAAACTCTGGGGGAGGATTGGCATCAAAAATCCTTAAGCCGTGAAAAAGGCTACTGAGGATAAACTAGTTTGGAGAATGTGCAGAAAAAATACCCAGCCATAAGGCAAAACCCGTCCTCTAAGATAACTTGATAGTCCATCTCAAGATTGGATATTCACTAACATATAACTTTCAAAAGGGTCCCATATTTGTCACTCCATCATCACTAAACACCTACATTGGTCTTTCAAAAATGCACAAAATACGTTGTTTTGGAAGACAACCACATAGGAAATGACCCCCTTGATAAGCAGCCAATATTCTCTCAGCACAACAATATTCGAAGAAACAGCTAGAGATGCCAAAAAAAGGACCATTGGACTAAAGTGATAAGGGAATGAAGAGGAGCTAGAAATATTGGGCCGATCTGGCAAAATAGTTACTTAAGGCATGTAGAAGGGCTCATGGAGCTCTTCAAACACGAACAAGATGTTCTGAATTGACAGGGTCATAAATCAAGCTTATACAATGTCAAAGCTGGGTGCTTGAAGGTCATGAATGCCCCCCACACTACCTTTCCAAGTAATACAATTTGGGTTTGTGATGGACTGGTTGGAGCCGATATGTTCCTATAGGTTACTGATAACAAAACAACTTTTACTCGTGATCAGCTCAAAAGATTTGGGTTCATAAGCTCCTCACTGTGTCGTTTATCATTGAGGACAACAGAAACTACCTCACAGTTGACTTGGAACCCACTTCAATCACTGCCCATACAAAGAAAGAGATGGGATGAAGCATTCATGGATTTAATCATAATGTTATCCAAGTCAGAAGGTATGAGCATGATCATGGTTTTAGTCAACAAAATCAATAAATATGTTCATTTTGTGCCTTATCCCTTACTTTTCCTGTACAAACAGTAGTTGGTGCCTTCACGAACACAGTACAAAACTACACAAGAATCCAAAATAGTCTTCACAAGCGAGTTTTGGACAGAGCTATTATTTGCAACTCTAGTACTCAGTTGCCCCACAACTCTTCTTACCACCCATAATCAGATGGGAAAACAGAGATAGTTAAAAAACCCTTGAAAAAAAATATCTTTGTTGCTTTGACTTCGATAAAAAATCCCAGTGTGCCCAACAATAAACTATGGATGAATGGTGGTACAATACTTGTTTCCACCTCGAAAGCAAAATGACACCCTTTGAAGCACATTGTACGGCTATCTACCACCATCCACTACTTCATATCTGCATAAGCATTCCAAGGTCTAGGTGATAGAATACCGCATTCAACATCAGCAAGTTGTGCTACAAATTCTCAGGGATACCTTGGCCATGGCTTAAAATAGAACAATACAAGCAGCAAATCAACATAGAAGCAAACATCATTTTGTGGAAGGATATAGGGTTTTTCTCTATCTAAAACCTTACAAACAAATGTCTTTGCTGCAACAAAAGGGAAACCAATTGGCTCCTAAGTTCTATGGCGCCTTACAAGGTAAGAAGCCTTGCTTACAAGTTGGAGCTACTTCCATCATTAAGGATCCATCCAAAATTTCATGTTTCCTAATTGAAGGTAATTGGTCGAAAAATTCTTCTACAGACAGAGTTATCAAAGTTGGATGATGTGGGTTTGAATTATACTAGAACCAGAAGAAATGATTATCAAGTAAGTCAAACAACTATATAATAAAAGATATTATGGAGTATCTTATCAAGTGAAATAATTTACCGGCAAGGGATGCGAGGTCAGAGGAAACACATTTCATGCAGAATCACCCACGACTAGCAAGCATTGAGGGCAATGCTTTTCTAAGAGGAAAGGGCATGTTACACTCCTAGTTGTACACATGTCATATGTAGGAATAAGCTATGGGGGAGCATACATAATACATGCATATGCTATTGTCTTAGTAAAGCAAAAGTTTATAGATTCCAATACTAGTATGCCTCATTATGGGTTATAGGTTGTATCAACCTAATTGAGATACAAATGGGGGTTAGATATTAATTTGGACAATTCTACACATTTTTGCTTCACTTCATTCATTTGTGGTGTATGTTATTGATTAATATATGTGGATATAGGTATCTCTATCACTAGTATACTAACAAGTGGTATCAGAGTGCCAACCCAAGATGGATAAAACTAGATTTTGATGACGCCTCAAGTCGAGCTGGTGGAGTTTGCATCCTCCGCAACCACAGAGGTTCATTCATAGCTGCCACTTTATTCCAGATATCTAGTGTGACAAATAACCCGGCGCAATTCTCAACACCAACAACAGGTTTGCAATTGGCTCACAATCCAAGAGTAACTCACCTGGAAATTGAAGAAGACTCACAATTAGCAATCTTGGCTTTAAAAAAAGGCTCAACCTCAAATTGACATCTACAGGGCCTCCTTAGACCCACTTTCACTCTCCTAAACAAATTCCGAGAAACAAACATCTCACATTGTTTCAGAGAAGCTAATGGAGCAGCAAACCTCATTGCAAACTTGGGATCAAATTTAGACGCTTTCCGGCCTAATGGAAGGTGACCAAATGTCGAACTTTGCAGGGCTACAAGAAATCATTGCTAGAGAAGGGCAGCTTTTCAATCTTGTTCAATCCTATCACCACTAAGTCATTGTCCCATCATCTTAACTTGTTGGTACTTTCCACTTCTTGCCTTCATTGCTTGCACATATCAGCACAAAGCTAGATTGCATCAAATCAATGGCTTCACTTGCAATCATTTCCACATGAAGCTATTTATTAGTATTCACTTCACTCTCACTCGTTTTGAAGAAGTTTCGGAGGTGATAACCATTTAGCGCAGATAGTTTGGTTTGCTCTTTCCATCACAAAGTCACAGGAGGCCATCCCTTCTCTACAGAATCATTAGAGGATGACCTACTTTCTGCTTTAGCTCCTATAATGTCAACTTCCCCAACGTTCTAGTTCATCATGGAAAAAGCTCTCCCAAATGGAAAATTATATGAGGCAAGCGTACTAAAGCAATTTGGGAGCTTTATAGGCCTCCCAACGCAAAGCAGGTACTCAATCTGAGCACCCTTAAATGGTCAAAAGAAGATTTGGAGCATAGCTTGGACCTCAAATCTAGTCCAAAAATGGGTAGAAAAGACCCTCCTTTGGAACCATCGGTGGCATTAATTATGGCACTCATTGAAGCCCTCAAAACTAGGAAAGCACAGTGGTTCGATTCCCACCCTTGTGCTCCACTTCATGTTAAACCTCAAAAATGAGGAAGGAAAAGAACGTCCTCTCCAAATGCTTCTCCAGCCAAATCAATAAATAAATGTAGATTACGGGGGAGCGCAAAAGGAGGAAGAACCATCAGCCAATATGATAGAAAATTTTGGATGTTTGAGCACAAGGAACACCCCCATGTTTGCCCTCCATTTAATAAATTCAAGCTGGCACAATCCTCACTATGGATCAAGTAATCACAAAGCACAATCTTTGTGCTTCCTTCGCTCAAGAGATTAGTTGGACTCTCACGTCACGAGACTCACCAATGGACTTCAGATGAAAGAATTCACTGTTCATTACACTGAGGATGAATAATGGCAAACAAAATAAGAATATAAGTTTTGGTAATAGCATTGTAATCCCATAATGCATATTCTCCTCTCTTTTCTCTTACCCTTTTAGATCTTCTTATAATTCTTTACTTACACTTCTTCTATCACCTCAATAAATATATGAATTGTAAATAACTTTTCGAAAAGGGTGAGGGCCCCAATAGAACCTTCTTTTATATATCAAAAAGAAAGTGGTATCAAAGTGAAAATTTAGGCAAGAAAACCTCAACACAAAGGTGAGAGTCATAGAATAAGTTTTCAACAAATAAAAAAATCAAAAATTCCCTACTTTTCCACACCATTTTTTTCTTGCTCTACTTTTTTTGACAAACCCCTTTGCACCCTACTTTTCCATGCCCTAATGTTTTGTGCCCTACTTTTATATTCCCTAGTTCTTAGAACCTATCATTTTTTTCTTGTTTGGCTCCTAATTTTTCAACCCTACTCTTTTACCATTATTTTTCATCCCCCCCCCATATTAAACCCTAGATAAGGACTTACGCCATTGCATTATTTCCCTAATCACATCCATGCATATACCTTGTATGCCTCCAAGAAAACCTCCAAGATAGATGAACAAAAATTCTCACTAAATCTTAGTCCAAACCCGAGATAGTCCCCCTCTTACATCCAAAATGGTCCACCTCCCATCCAAGAACCTCCAATCCATATCCAATAAACTTCTCCTAAGATCCAAGAAACCACACTCAAGAGACGAATCACTCGAGAAATGGATACAACTAACATCAACAAGGAAGTGGGCTCGAACAACAAGGTCATGGTTCATGAACAGGTTAATGAAGATGAGATTAGCGCATGTAGTGTCGATAATGGATTAGAGCATGTGGTGTCGATAATGGATTAGAGCATGTGGTGTCGATAATGGACTAGAGCATGTGAGGGAAAACTAGAATAGTGATGAAGAACAAGAATGACTACTACAAGATAGAATAAATTCCAACGTGGGTCCTAAGATGCAAATGCTAGATTAAAGATTGTCAGTACTGGAAAACATTGTATCAAGTAAAAGAAACTTAGCAATGCACCAGAATACTTTGTCGTGATAGCATAGCAATGTCACTTTTGAATTTAACCAATTCTCTTTCCACTCACCAGACAACTCCATCTTCTCAACATGATTCCAAGCAAACAAAACAGCCATATTTCTATTCACAAGATGACTCTAAGAACAGAAAGGCCATTTTCCTATTTCCAAGAAGATGCTTGGAGGCCAAATCTCAATGCAAGATTCAAACCTCAATTTTTGCCAAAGTTGGATATTAAGTTCAATGATACAGACCCTCTATATTGTATTTTTCAAATGGGGCAACTTTTGGTGCTTCAATAAACTCCATTATCCCAGAGGGGGCTACTAGCTTCATTCAACAAAAAATCCTCAATACAAAAATGTACACCCAAACATACAGGAGACACATTTCTAAATGTAGCATATTCATTGAGGAGTTAGAAATGAATTATGAGAAAACAAAGGATAAATCGTTCTTTAGTCAACTCAAGTAAACAAGGTTAGTATTTGAACATACTAAGGAGTTTGTAATGCTCTATCTTCGGGTATATGACATCAAGAAGGCTCATCTATTGGACTTAATTATCACGGGTATAAAGGGAAGCATCAAGCATGATGTCTATATCCATGATCCAATAGATGTGGAGAAAGTTGTGTTCATTGCACTAGAAATGAAGTCACAAAATATAGAATGAAGCCCTACATTTCTGCTTAGGGAGAGAAAAATAAATCCTGTGTAGCCCAGAATCAACACAATTAAAATCAGCCCACTCAATTTAAACCACAATAACAAGAGAGAAAGGAAAAAGGACTTTGCTACAAATGTGACAGCAAGTGGAGCAAGGGTCATAATTGTGGAGAGATTCAACATTTCTATATTGAAGATGTAAGGAGAAGATGACGAGGAAGGCTTCGAAGATAAAGTTCCTCTTCCGTTGGCTAACACCACACTAAAACAAGACACGGACAACCCGACCATAAGGTACTTGTGTTGATTGACGATAGGAACAATCATAATTTTATCAACCATACATTGGCAAAACGTCACAATTGCTTTATCTAACCAACATCAAAGTTTCAAGAGATGATTGTCAATGTGGGTACCATCCAATGTGTTGCGCAATGCCATAAGATTAAGCTATTAGTGGGAAATTATTTGTTGACTATTGATATGTTTGTTATTCCTAGAGGTGAAGCTAATAAGTTTGAGGGGTTCAATGGTGGAAAACATCACGCATTGTGAAAATTAAATTCTACGAATTTTTCATGTGATTTCAAGTAGAAAAACAAAGATGCGTGTTGTGTTAAGCACAACATATTTTGTTATGTAATGTAAATGAACTATTTGGTTATAAAGCTCTATTTTGTCCCATGGTGTCATTTATGTGAGTAGAAGTAAGCAGTGGCATTCAATTTAAAATAAATGGAAGCAAAACCTCAACAACCATCACATCCTTCAAATCCAAAGGAAGTCAATGACGAACATTAGACAGTTTTTAAAGATATTCCCAAGGGTTTTCCTTCGGTTAGGAATTGCCATTCGGTTGATTCTGAAAAGCCAACCACCCAGCATTTGACACTATCACTACCCCTGTGAGCATAAGAGTGGGATCAAAGAGATGGATAATGAGATGCTATATGTTAGAATCATTCCACCAAGTCAAAGTGCTTACTCCTCACTAGTGGTTATGATGTGCAAAAAGGAAATTCCTTGGCACATGTCTAGACTATAGAGAGTTACACAAGCTCGGTATCAAAGATAAGTTTCCTATCGATCCATAAGGATCACAAAAATCATCCTCTTCAATATCCAACCAGAACAAATCCGATTTCAATTAGCAATTGGGCTCTAAACAAGGTATTTCTTGTATGGTGACGAAACTGCCACTTAACGCAGAGCTATGGTTGTGAAACCACCAATTATGAAAGCAATAGTTTCAAAACCGCCATTCTACATTAACTTGTGGCTTTTCCTGCTTTGACTGTATGGTTCGAGTGAAAACAAAAAAAGTGATATCTCTTCAAATCCCAGACAGTTGGTAGTCCTTTAGTGCACAAAAGGACACTCTTATGCACTATAAGTAAGAGGCACGAAGATAATTGAACGCATGAGTGTGAGGGACATGTTATTGATGATTTATAGGAAGAATGGACCTATGGGTTTTACTAAGTTGGATCTACATTTTGGCTTCAAAGATAAGGAAATTCCTTGGCACATGTCTAGACTATAGAGAGTTACACAAGCTCAGTATCAAAGATAAGTTTCCTATCAATCCATAAGGATCACAAAAATCATCCTCTTCAATATCCAACCAGAACAAATCCGGTTTTAGTTAGCAATTGGGCTCTAAACAAGGTATTTCTTGTATGGTGACGAAACTGCCACTTAATGCAGAGCTATGGTTGTGAAACCACCAATTATGAAAGCAATGGTTTCAAAACCGCCATTCTACATTAACTTGCGGCTTTTCCTGCTTTGACTGTATGGTTTGAATGAAAACAAAAAAGTGATGTCTCTTCAAATGCCAGACAGTTGGTAGTCCTTTAGTGCACGAAAGGACACTCTTATGTAGTATAAGTAAGAGGCACGAAGATAATTGAATGCATGAGTGTGAGGGAAATGTTATTGATGATTTATAGGAAGAATGGACCTATGGGTTTTACTAAGTTGGATCTACATTTTGGCTTCAAAGATAAGGAAATTCCTTGGTACATGTCTAGACTATAGAGAGTTACACAAGCTCAGTATCAAAGATAAGTTTCCTATCGATCCATAAGGATCACAAAAACCATCCTCTTCAATATCAAACCAGATCAAATCCGGTTTCAGTTAGCAATTGGGCTCTAAACAAGGTATTTCTTGAATGGTGACGAAACTGCCACTTAACGCAGAGCTATGGTTGTGAAACCACCAATTATGAAAGCAATGGTTTCAAAACCGCCATTCTACATTAACTTGCAGCTTTTCCTGCTTTGACTGTATGGTTCGAGTGAAAACAAAAAAGTAATGTCTCTTCAAATGCCAGACAGTTGGTAGTCCTTTAGTGCATGAAAGGACACTCTTTTGTACTATAAGTAAGAGGCACGAAGATAATTGAACGCATGAGTGTGAGGGACATGTTATTGATGAGTTATAGGAAGAATGGACCTATGGGTTTTACTAAGTCGGATCTACATTTTGGCTTCAAAGATAAGGAAATTCCTTGGTACATGTCTAGACTATAGAGAGTTACACAAGCTCAGTATCAAAGATAAGTTTCCTATCGATCCATAAGGATCACAAAAATCATCCTCTTCAATATCCAACCAGAACAAATCCAGTTTCAGTTAGCAATTGGGCTCTAAACAAGGTATTTCTTGTATGGTGACGAAACTGCCACTTAACGCAGAGCTATGGTTGTGAAACCACCAATTATGAAAGCAATGGTTTCAAAACCGCCATTCTACATGAACTTGCGGCTTTTCCTGCTTTGACTGTATTGTTCGAGTGAAAACAAAAAAGTGATCTCTTCAAATGCCAAATAGTTGGTAGTCCTTTAGTGCACGAAAGGACACTCTTATGTACTACAAGTAAGAGGCACGAAGATAATTGAACACATGAGTGTGAGGGACATGTTATTGATAAGTTATAGAAGAATGGACCTATGGGTTTTACTAAGTTGGATCGACATTTTGGCTTCAAAGATAAGGAAATTCCTTGGCACATGTCTAGACTATAGAGAGTTACACAAGCTCAGTATCAAAGATAAATTTCCTATCGATCCATAAGGATCACAAAAATCATCCTCTTCAATATCCAACCAGAACAAATCCGGTTTCAGTTAGCAATTGGGCTCTAAACAAGGTATTTCTTGTATGGTGACGAAACTGCCACTTAACGCAAAGCTATGGTTGTGAAACCACCAATTATGAAAGCAATGGTTTCAAAACCGCCATTTTACATTAACTTGCAGCTTTTCCTGCTTTGACTGTATGGTTAGAGTGAAAACAAAAAAGTGATGTCTCTTCAAATGCCAAACAGTTGGTAGTCCTTTAGTGCACAAAAGGACACTCTTATGTACTATAAGTAAGAGGCACAAAGATAATTGAACGCATGAGTGTGAGGGACATGTTATTGATGATTTATAGGAAGAATGGACCTATGGGTTTTACTAAGTTGGATCTACATTTTGGATTCAAACAAATTCGAAATAGGGAAGGAGATATACCTTAAAATGCTTTTCATATACATGAAGGCCATTATAAACTTTTAAGTTTAACTAATGTCTTTTGGTTTTACTAATGCACCATCCATGTTTAAGCCTTTCCTTTGAGAATTTGTGCTTGCCTTCTTGATGGCATTCTTGTCTACAGTAAAACTAGGGAGAACATCTGCAACATGTGAATAAAGTATTGCAACTATTGGAGGAATGTTAACTTTATGTCGTGCCAACTAAATTTTCTAGGACATTTTTTTTCCTTTGAGGATGTCAAGGTTGACCATAACAGGTCAAAAGCAATGGTGGACTGGCCACTTCCAAAGAATATTAAGGGTCTCAAAGTACTCTTGGGTCTTACAAGATACTACCATAAGTTTATGAAGAATTATGGCCACATTGCATCTCCTCATACAACGCTCCACAAAAGAATGGGTTTGTGTCAACCATCGAGGCAGCTCAGGCATTTGAGGCCCCAAAACAAGCCACATGTATTACTCATGTTCTTGCTGCACTTGACTTCAGCATGTAGTTAGTTATGTCGTCATTCAAGAATATAATCAGTTTTATGAATAAAACAAATCACCAGTTTGGTTGTCTCATTAAACATTGTATTGTTGGATTAGGTAGTGTATTAATTACTTTTTAGTTATGAACAGTTGGGTCTGACAGTTGTATCTTGACCAATGATTGTTTGGTCAACGAACCAATAAATACCAAGTTCAAAGTCATATTAATGGTGCTGATGTGACAGGCCCACCCTGTACCCAAGCATTGCATTGTGTATCGTGCACTACCTTGTTGAAAAAAGATGTCATTTTCTTCATTATCTGTATTTGCATTCATGGTATGTGATTCTGTTTCTATAAGTAGTGTAATTCATACAGAATTATGCCATACAAAAAACTTCATGGTGGAATGTAATACTTTTGATGATGGAATTGGAGCAGTTTTAATGCAAGATGGTCAACATATAGCATTTGAAAGTTTGAAACTGAAAGGAAGGTAAGCGTCCAAATCCACATGGAAAAGAATTGTTGGCAATACTTCATGCAATTAAGCACTTGCAATCTTTACCTCATGGTGGAACACTTCAAAGTTACAACGGATCGTGATAGCTTAAATTCCTTCTTGGAGCAACAACTAACTTTAGAAGACAACAAAAATGGGTCACTAATGCAAGGGTATAATTTTTTTATTATGAATAAAAAAGAAAAGGGAAATGTAGTGGTGGATGCAATCCAGAAAAGAGGAAACTCAGTGCCTCCTTTGTGCAGCCTCAGTCCTCCAGTCAAACTGGATTGAGACTACAAAACTTGAATGCCAGCAAGACTACTTAACAAGGCAACTTATTCAAAGGATTTAACAAGATCCCAACTTGTCTAGCAAGCTCATAAGGGACAGTTCATTAAGATACAAGGGTAGGTAGTACCATTGCAAGAATTCTCAAGTAAAATATGTGGTGATCCAGTAATTGCCTCTGTATTTTTTCAAGGACTTGCATGAAGTTCAAAGGTTTTTTCATGTGTTCTCTCGAGTATATGACTAGCAAACTTTTAAAAAATACATGGTAACAATGACCAAACAAACCTGGGTTCAAACGGAGTGAAAATGTTAAAATCTTGTCTTTAATGAGAGAGGAGGATCACTTAATTGTGGAACCCTTGTATGACAAACTGCCTTTACTTGAAAACATCCACAGTCAAGAGCAAGAAGAGAGTGTGTGTGTTCATCAATCTTATTAGTTATTCTAGATACAAACTGACGGAATTTGAACTCGAGGTAGATCTAGAGATCATCATATATAGTGCCCCACACACCCTAAATCAAAGCTTTGATGTCAACCAAAGAAAAGTGTGTAAATGGAATGCCCTCCCTTGCCAAGATCTCTGGGTTTTTTTTAAGTTAGGAATCAGCAAAATATAGAAGCATGATGTTAGAAACCACCTTCCCCTATATCTACATGCATAGATGGCAAAGAGCACCAAGACTATATAATACACACACACACACACACACACACAGTGTGTGTGATAGAGAGAATAAGAGAGAGAGAATACGATGCAATTCCTCAAGCACTAAAGCATATAGATGCATAAGTTGTTCTACTCAACTCTAGGGAAAAGACTACAGTATAGAAATCAAAAACATATTGGGACATTGTTTTATGGGGCGCCATTTGACATTTATCAACAATCCCTTTATTGAAATTTGGGCTCACTTATTCATGGTTGAGTGGCTCCCACCAACTCCTCCACATACATCTTACCAACTTTATAACATCCTCAAAAAGATTAGGAAGACCTTTTAACCTAAGTTGCCGATATAAGTACAAGAACGGGTACGGGTCCAAGTATTGAATACGTGGATACGGGGATTGTTTTGGGGGGGTTTGGGTACAGCTGGGTACAACCATATATATATATATATATATATAAAAATAGCCATATAAGTAAAATTAACCACATAATATGCATAGAGGAAACAAAATAAGTTAAATAACCACAAAACATACTAATAATTTCAATGCCAAAAGCAAATATCATAATATTAAACGATCAAACTTTGATTAGTTTTATAAATTTATAATAAGTACACATAGTGCAAATGTTACAAATTACAATGTATGGAAAACAATAAAGACAACTAAGCATTCACTATAGTCTATATTAATTTTCATCTTCGGCTGCGATGTCTTCATCATGATATGGTTCATTAGAAGCACAAGTAGCAGCAATGCCACTCCCACTAGCTCCACTATACAGGGCTAGTGAAGCACCCTTCAAATCCATATCAAGCAATGATAGGTAGGCAATGGAGGCATCCAAGTCGGTAGTCTCTGGGTCCACATCCCAACACTTTGTTGCCCCTTCCTTGTAGTTAGGTTGCTTGTGTGAGAGAAGACACAAGTTGGAATGCACATAGACCAAATCCTTTGTCTTTTTCCTTGCCAACTTGTTGCGCTTCACTGAATGGATAAAGTTGTAGGTACCCTAGTTTCGCTCGACGGAAGAGAAACTTGCAACCTATTGAGGCAAGCCACAAAATCAGCGTAAATTAGAATTTATAAAAATAAAAATGTTAAAAGTTAAAACAAAACATAGAAAAGATCTAGAAGGGTAGAGAGTTTTTTCTTTTTTAAAATCTTACTTGTGATAGAATTTTAATAGTAAGTGGTTAAAGGTGGGTGGATGCTTGCCCATGGAGGTACCACCAAAATTGAGCTTCCTTCTTGTACTTGTCACGCATTGCACTAAAGGAGTGACCCACATAGGATATTAATTGTATAAGCTCTTCGCTAACTTGGTCTTCTATCTAGATCAGGGAAGAGTCTAGAGAATGTCGCCTTGTATCCATCACTAACCTCAACATCCCTATATGGTGCAATCCTCCTAGGCAAACAAAGGATCTTTGTGTTTTTGTATTTGGGCATCAAGGCAAAAGCAAGCAGATGCAATGGGGTGGTCATTTTGTTCCACCTTTCAATGAGATGCTACTGCACTTCCTTGAATAACCTCTTTGTAGTATCTTGCTCTTTGGCATTTATGATGGATCTAATGTTCTCAATCATTGAATCGATTTCATCATAAAGCTCACCCAAACATGGATGATCCATGTCCACATATCTCAACATGCGAACAATTTGCTCAATAAAACTCACCAAATACTCCACACATTTCAACCATGCATCATCAAGAATCCACACTTTCACCTTTGTGGCCCTCTCAGTGTTTCCCTGCCTCCATATACTCCAAAAGTTATTGATGACCAGCTACTCAATGCCTCACGCACCTTAACAAGTCATCTCAAGACAAAGGTGTGTGAGGCAAACCAAGTCTCAGCAAGCTAACACCAAATCAAAACAAGTTAAAATTAAAATTAAAATTAAATAAGTGTTCAAATTACAAACTTGCAAAATTAAAAATAAAAATATACATGATTCATGAATAGAATTTAAAAATTCAAATAAAATGTTACCTTCAACAACTGCAACTTCAAGAAGGTCCTGAAGATGCCTTGGGACAAATAATGGTTGGATATAAACATTTGGATCTCGCTCGCCTCCTCATAGACTTGTTTGATCCAATCAATTTTTGTGTCCAATTTTTGTAACATAAGGTTGAGGGAATGAAAAGCTCAAGGTGTCCAAAATATGTGCCCATACCTCTCAACCAACATGCCCGCAATTTTACAATTTTTAGCATTGTCCATTACAACTTGGATGTTTTGAGGCCCCACCGCCTCAATGGACTCTATCAAGATGTCAGCAATGAATCGTGCATCCTTCACTTGCCCCTCACAATGGACTTCAAAAACATTGCCCCTTTAGGGCTCACTACAACCACATTAATCAATGGTCTATTTGTTGTATCTTTCCATCCATCGAAAACGATGGACACCCCTATCTCGATCCATGAATCCCTGATGGGCTTCAATGCATCTTCAACATTTTTTTTCTTTTGTCAACAAGGTGATTTGCACCTTTTCATACCCTAGGTCAGTGAACCCTTTAGGGGCAGCATTTGATAGATCTCACCATATCCTACAAGTATGGTTATCTAACAACATTAAATGGCAGCCCACATGCATAGAGACAACATGCAATAGTCTGCTCTGCTATGTCCCTTGACTCGTTTTGGAATGACCTTTTTAATGGGCCCGCATCTTTTGTTCTCTAGCGAGCAAGAAGTGAATCCTCTTCCCCTACGGCCATGCCAGGTGTGGTAAGAAATGGGTGTGAAGGGGCACCCATACTAAGACGAGATTGATCAATAGCCAATGCGGCCGATCCTGTCTTGCTCAAAAGATGGTTCTGTCTTTTATCAAAAAGGGCATCTGCTTATTGCTCTTTGATGTATGCAAGACCCTGTGCATGTGACAAGCCCTTTCCTAGTTTTCCATTTATGCTTGGCCCATCACAAATTTTGAATCCTTCAACTGGAATTGCAAACAAATGGGCTTTCACCCATTTATATGAGCTCTCGTATTGATAGCCACACTCTGAACATTGCCAAAGGAAACACCCTCCACCTGGTAGTTGTTCAAGCAACGTCACATACTTCCAAAGGGGGGCTCAAGCACTGGCTCTGGAGGGTAACCCTTGACCCACTGAACTAGCACTTGCATTGGCAGACATTCTAGCAAATTGGAAATCCCTATAACCCCTGATAAAATTATAATAAAAATTAATATTGTTATATTTAGCATTTGTTGAAAGAATCTTTAAAATTTATTAGAAAACAACAAAAAAAAATTAAAACTAATTACAAACATACATTTAAAACTAGACGAAAAGAAAAAAAAAACCTACAAAACTGCAAAAAAACATACCTTGAATGAAGAATCCTCGTTGTTGCAAGTTCCTCAAGCTCTTTGGTCCCAAATAGGTACAGGTAATGGCGTAGATTTGTCACAAGGATTTCAAGCTTATGTAACTTCAAAAATGAGCAAGAGTGAACAAATATGCAATGGGAGGTAAAAATGCAATGAAAGGTAAATGTGTTATCTTTTGATAAAATGAGTGTGATTGTTGCTTTTAGGTTGCAAATGCACTTTCAAATGTTTTTAAATATTTTTTGAGGTCCATACTTGACTTTGACCAGCGAAATAAGGGAAAAAAATTTAAAAATGCTTTTCTTGGGCGAGTACGCGTAGAAAACGGGCAAGGTACGTCCCTGCTCCTATGAGAACACCAAGGTACCTCCCCCTGTGTACAGGTACAATACGCCTAGGTACAGGTATGGTAGACGGTATGTGCAAGAAACAGGCAATGTACAATCCTGCCCCTATGGTATGTTTTGGTACGTCCCCCTAGGTACAGGTACAATACGCTTGTGTACGGGTATGACAGGCAGTATGTGCACGAACGGGCATGTACCCTACCCATTTCCCACACATAGTACTCATTGTAACTGTACCCAAGGGGGATGTACCAGGGCATACTTGCAAGGGTAGGGACGTACCCTGCCCATTTCCAACGTGTACCACCGGCCATACTCATACCCAAGTGTATCGTACCTGTCCCCAGGGGGCTTAGGGGCATATCCAATAACATAGCTTTTAACTCAAATCTCAACCATGGATTGCCTAGTGAACACATAAACCAATTACTCTCTACAAATAGCCTAGTTTAAACAAACTAGGGGTGAATAATAAATCTCGGTAGGTTACATGGTAAACATAGAGTTTAGAGGTGAAGGAGCACTACAATAATGATAAATTTTTAAATTATACAAGGACATTACAAGCACAGTACCTTGCAGATCATTCTAGATAATACACCAAAGGCTTAAGATAATACACCAAAGGCTTAGCCTATTAGGTATGTCTATATTCACCATAGAGCCATGATTCATCTACATAGCACAGTTCTTGCACAAAAAGCAGATAAGAAACAATTAAAATACATAAAAATATCATCTCATTCGTTGTGAATAATTATAAATGTATTTACCCACAGCATATGTTCTTGATTAGAACTTGGAAAGATAAAAAATTTAAACCATCAAAGCATAATAGTGTGTCCCAAATCGGGGTCCAAATAAATTTTAGAAAATAATATAAAAAAATATCTCAAAGAATACTTAAATATTTAAAATTTTGGAAAATTATGGAATCCCTGCCTGCATCTTACAATATCTAAAAGCAAAAACGTGTACGTTTTATTGATTTTTTAATAGTTGAACTTCAAGATATCATGTCTGTAACACTATACTGTTTGAGGCCCCCAAATGCAAAAAGTGAGAGACGCTACTATGCTTTCACATTTTAAAAATTTGAAGTTCTCTTTGATTAACTCAAAACTGGCTGACCAACATGGTCATGGAGTGGAATGTCCATTTAAAATTAAACCCCTATATTTTTTCGTGAATTCAATGTATTTATATAGCCATATATCATGCAAGCTTGAGAATGGATACACCCCAACCTGGGGAGTTTTTACACATTCATTTCTATGTTTTATTCCTACATTGTGTTGGCTACGCTAGCTCCATTTGGGGAACAGCTCAGATCAACTAACAAGTTCAAGTTCAACAATTCGTTATGGGACAACTTAATAGGGCTAACATTGTCACAAATTATCCAAACATGAAGTTCTCATAGCATACTTTCTCACAATGTAACTCTTTCCATTAATTGTTTCATTCATTATTACCACAGATATTTATGATCTTAGGTATCTACCAAGGCATCACAAGGTAGCTCACTAGGTCTACAGTGTATCTCATATAAAATGGACTTGGGATCTATAATTCATCTAATGCCATCAAGGTTCTTGAGCTGTAACATATCTTCCACCTTTGGGAGGCTTGTCCTCAATGACTAGTTTTCTTATTAAAACTTAGGTTGTCATAGACTCTCCACTTGGATTTTCAATGCAGTGAAGTATTTATATGTCTATACTAAATTTTCTTGATCCGTTTCTTTGATGTTTATGTAACATGGGAAGATGCTGTCAGTTCTTGACAATATTCTCTTTTTGTAACTGAATGAAGATTCAAATCCAATTGACATGCAGTGGCTGCTATTGAAATACCATTAACTTTTGAGTATTGTGAAAGATCCCAATGTCTTTGGAAGAGCTTTGAGAAGCTTCTTGTGGATGAAAAGCTATTTTTGTGAATTTTTCTACAGTCCACTTGAATGATGTCAGTGGAGTTTTCAAGAGCACCCAACTTCTTCCCAAGATTCTTCACTTGGGCCTTCTTAGCCAAAGCCATTCTCATAAGGACTTCATCAGAATATGCATGGACTCTTTCCTAGTGGTCGGCGAGGATACAATCCCTCTTTCTGCTCCTGACTTTAATGCAGACTACATTCTTGTTCCCCATGCTCCCTTCTCTTCTCTTGCCTCTATCGACAGTCCTTCTTGGCAAAGCACCTTCCCCTTTGAAGAGTTATCTCTTATTATAAAGCTTTTGTATACAATGTCCTGGTTAGGGTTTACCAGTTTGGGTTATGTCCCCTTTTCTATCTTACTTTTATTTCTTCATAGCTTAGTTTCATATTCTTTAATTTTGGTTTTTGGGGATCCTTTAGTAACCATTATTAGCTTATAGCCCGTACTTTCGAGTCCCATTGGTCTCCTTAGGACACAAATGTAACTTTGTTCCTTCTTCCTTCTTTCTTCATAATTCCAAATTTTTTCGAGCATTTAGTATGATGTCTATTTTTCCCTTTTGCAATTTTTGGCAATATACTAATTGGCTTCAAATGGATTGATCCATATATCACATATTGAATGGCTTGTTTTGGAGTGCTGATTTGTGATTGTACTTGTTTAATTTTTAGCATTTTATAGGGGGTACACTACTAAGGTGTCCCTTCTATAATCATCAAGCCTTAGATGACTATTTATGTGCTTGTGTAAGTTTTTTTTAAAATTGGTTTGATTATTGGTGTACTAACTGTTGTCAACCTGGAGTTGCACCTTGAATCGAAGACGTGTTGAAATGGTTAATCCTCTCCAGTTGAAATAATGGGATCTTCTCATGAGGGTGGGTGCCTCAATGGTGAGAAGAACCTTTAGAAAAGGCCGGTTCCAGTAAGATGTATCAATGAAGATCTCAACTTCTACGCTACAAACTGCCTGAGGAAAAGGGAAGAAAGAACTTGCAATGAAATCCTAGCTAAAGTGGTGATACACCTAATTTGTTTGATCCACTCAAATCGAGCTTCTAAGAACACTGATTCAGACAAGGAAGAAGCAAAACTTCAACTCCGATTGATCAATACACATAAGTATTTCACGAATAAGTTTTATCTAATGATCTAAGCTTGAAGGAAACATAAAAATAGCCTTGATGAAAGGCACTAAACACCCACTAATATCCACTATAAACTCAGCAAAAGACAATCCAACACAGAACGTGACCTGCATAAATGACCAGCTAGTAACTAGGTACAAATCCAAAGTTGACAAAGAAGAAAGAAAATTTATCACTTAGGAAAATCTATAGCAATAGTACACTATACCAGCTACTGAAAATTGAAAAAACACAGTCATCTTCTCATTGATTTGAGAAAAAGTTACAGCACAATCTTTGACAGAAGCTTTCTTGCTAAAAGAGGGATGATTTTTACAAAGCTAAAAAGCCATTAATATAAAAAAATACAATAGCTAAGAGGTGACGCTAAAAATAGAAGAGGAGACAACTCTTTCATTAGCCCAAGTCCAATTTGCGTTGCATGAGCCTTCCAAATTTGTCTTTTCTATGTCTTTTGTCTTGTATGAAGACTCCTTGGCGTTGAAATGGACGGTGGCTAATTTTGGGATGTTACACTTTTTATCATGCAAAAATGGTACGCCCAGCTCCAAATATGGACTTTCTTTTGAGTTGTTTGAACGTTTGAAAGCATGAGATAAACAAGAGCATGCATGAAATCCACACCATGCTAAAATTAAAACTCCAATTGAAACGTTGGAAGCTCACTTGGAAAGTTTGAAAGCACGAGTTTGACCAAGAGATGAGCTTGACTTCAACAACCAATCAACTAAAGCTTTGACCAATCAATCGAAAATAGCCTTTGCTTGCATGGATTTTCCTCTTATTTTCGTCTCCCTGTTCGTGTCTATTTTCTGCAAACTTCTATTTTCTGTCCCTTTTTGTTGACTTTACCTTGGTCTTTTTATTTCTTGCGGACTTTATGTTTTGCGGATTTCATCTCCCTGGTCTTATCTTCTTCGGATATTTCATTTCTTGCCCAAGTCCAATTATTCCTTCGGAATTCTCTCTTGCCTTTGTTTTTTTTCTTATTTCCTTTCGGAATTCCCGTTGGCTTCTCTTTTGGATTTTTCCTTTGTTGGCTGTATTTTTTCCTTCAAAACTTTATGCTCTACCCCTTGAATTCTTTCGGAATTCTTTGTTTCCTGCCCTTCTTGTGGACTCTTGTGTTATCTCCCATTAGCTTCTATTTCCCTCAGGCTTTTTTGGTTGACTGGCTTTACCTTGGTCTTCCTTCGGAATTTTCATTTTGGTCCATTTCCTCTTCGAAATTCTTTCGGACTTATGTTTATTTGCCTTAGTCTCGGATTTACTACCTACCATTCCCGAAGGACTCCTAAATTCTCTTTCAATATTCTCTCGGGCCTTTATTCTTTTCTGCAGAAAAAAATGTCAATCTCGTTTGGATTTTCTGTGGTTAACAATTATTCCGAAGGAAAAGTCCGAAGGATTTCCTTCCCTAAATTTTCTTCGCTGTGTCTTATTCCCTCGGATTTTTTGGTTTCGACTTTCCCGCGGACAAAAGGTCCGCGGGATTTGTTCCTTCGCTTTCCAAAGAACAGCCCTTCAGTTTTTTTTGGAGGGCACCCGGGTCTTTTGTAAAGTCCTTGAAAAATGCATTCTCTCGGATTTTTGTCCTCTCGCCTTTTGGAAAACATGTCCAAGTCTTCTCTTACCCATTTATTTTTGCGGAAAAAAAAGTCAAAAAGCCTCTTTGATTTCCTTCGGACAAAAAGTCCGAAGGAAATAACCCTTGATAAGTGCCACTTGGAAATTCACTCGGACTTTTTCTTAAGTCCTTTTGAAAAAACTTTTCTCCCAAACAAAAAAGTCCGAAGATTGTCCTCTCATAGCCCGAAAGAATTCGGGCTTGTAGGTCTTGGCTATTGGTGACGGTTAGCAAAGAGATAAACTTTCCGACCTGCTGTAGGTGTCTTGCTTTCAAACAGACTGCATGCTCTATATGGTGGTTGTAGGTGTTTTGCCCTTGGATCGTGCTTGATTGTCTAACATTGTGGTAGGTCTTCACCTACGTTACCGGATACGCCTCCCCCAGGCCCTGGGAGCGCGGGGAAACGCGGATACGGTACGGTCTGGGTATGATCCGCGAGGGATACGGCTAGGGCACGTCTTGCTCCCTATGGATACGGCCGGATACGTCGGAGCGCGGGGAAACGCGGATACGGTACGGTATGGGTACGATCCACGAGGGATACGGCCAGGGCACGTCTTGCCCCCTGCGGATACGGCCAGATACGTCCATGGATGTATCCGACCGTAGGGCAAGACGTGCCCTAGCCGTATCCCTCGCAGATCGTACCCTTTAAAAATTATTTTAAAACTCTTTTTTCACTTTAAAAATTTTTAAAGTCAAAACTCAAAAGCGTAACCCTAAAACTGTCAGTGTGTCTTCCACTGCCCGTCTGGGACTCTGCATCCGCCGCTGATGCCTCCGCCGTTGCTGCCGTCGCCATTGCTGGCGCGTCCAGGAGCTCGCGCAGTCCCCATGGGCCGTAGGTTTAATTTTATTTTTTTTCTTTTAATTTTACTATTTAGCGTTAGCCTTTAGGGGTTAATAAATATTAAATATTCATTTAATGAATCTAGATAGTAATATTAAATATATATATTAATAATAATAATAATAATAAATATATTAATATAGATTTTAAATTTTTAACTTTTAAGTTAATAATAATTATTAATAATATATATTAATAAAAAATGTAGTTAATATTAATATTTTTTTTCTTTTAAGTTTTTTTAATTTATAATATATATTAATAAATAATATAGTTAATAATAATATTTATATTTTTAATATTTTAATTTTTTAATAAAATGATTTTTTTTAAATTTTAATAGTAATTGTTTTTTTTTTAGTTTTAACTTTTTAGTTTTTACTATTAAATTTTAATAGCAATTTTTTATTTTGTACCAGGACTGGAGCTATAAGCTTATACGGATTTGTCAAAAATTAGAATGTCTCAGGCCGCAAGTGCTAGTTCGGTGGGGCAAGTGATAACCCCCAAATCTGATCCACGAGCGCCCCTTTGGAAGTATGTGACAATATTAGAACAAATGCCTGGTGGAGGGTGTTTTCATTGGGTTTGCTCAAAGTGTAATGGTAAATTCAAGAGCTCGTATAGTCGAGTGAAAGCTCATTTGTGTGTGATCTCTGGCACTGAAATCAGAATTTGTGGTGGGCCAAGCATAGGTGGAAGGCCGAAAAAGGGCTTGCCACAGGGAAAGATCGTTGCATACATCAAAGAGCAAGAAGAAGCAGACACTGTTGTGGGGCAAAGATCGGAGCATCTTTTGAGAAAGAAAGGATCACCACCTATTGACCAGCTCGTGCTAGTGTGGTGACCCCATCACACCCCTTTCTTGTAACACCCGTTGCCGCTGAAGAGGAAGAGGATTCCCCTCTTGGTCGCAAGTGAACAAAAGATGCAAGCCCATTGGAGAGGGCATTCCAAAATGACTCCAGGGAGATAGCGGAGCAGAGCATCGCATGTTGTATCTACGCATGTGGGATGTCATTTAATACTGTTAGATCACCATACTGGCAGAAAATGGTGAGATCTATCAATGTTGCCCCTAATGGGTTTGTCACCCCAGGTTATGAAAAAGTGCGCACCACCTTATTGACAAAAGAAAGAAAACACATTGAAGATGCATTGAAGCCCATCAGGGATTCATGGATCGAAACAGGGGTGTCTATTTTCGATGGATGGAAAGATATGGCAAGTAGGCCATTGATTAATGTGATTGCAATGAGCCCTAAAAGGGCAATGTTTTTGAAAGCCGTTGATTGTGAGAGGCAAGTGAAGGATGCACAATTCATTGCTAACATCTTGATAGAGTCTATTGAAGCAATGAGGCCTCAAAACGTTGTTCAAGTTGTAACAGACAATGCTAAAAATTGCAGAGTTGCGAGCATGTTGGTTGAAGCAAGGTATGGACATATATTTTGGATACCTTGTGCCATTGATTCCCTCAACTTTCTGTTGCAAAAGTTGGAAAAAGTCTATGAGGAGGCAAATGAGATCCAAATGTTCATAACCAACCATCACATGTCCCAAGCCATATTTAGGACCTTCTCAAAATTACAGTTGTTGAAGGTAACTCTTAATTTAATTTAATATTATAACTTATACGTTTGTAATTTGTAGTGTTTTTATTTTTGAACAATTTTTTAAGTTTATTAATTATTTCAAATTTCAATTTGTTGTAATTTTGTATTAGGTTGCTGAGACTCGATTTGCCTCACACACCATCGTCTTGAGACGACTTGTTAAAGAGTATGAGGCATTGAGTAGCGTGGTCATCAACAACCTTTGGGGCATATGGAGGCAAGCAAACAGTGAGAGGGCCACAAAGGTGAAAGGGTGGATTCTTGATGATGCATGGTGAGAACGTGTGGAGTATTTGTTGAGTTTTACTGAGCCCATCGTCAACATGTTGAGATATGTGGACATGGATCATCCATGTTTGGGTGAGATTTATGATGGAATTGACTCAATGATTGAGAACATTAAATCCATCATAAATGCTAAAGAGCAAGATCCCACGGAGAAGTTCTTCAAGGAAGTGCGGTCGCATCTCATTGAAAGGTGGAACAAAATGACCACCCCATTACATCTTCTTGATTTTGCCTTGACACCCAAATACTACAGTGCAGAGATTCTTTTTTTGCCCAGGAGGGTCGCACCGTATAGGGATGTTGAGGTTGCCAAGGGATATAAGGCAGCATTCTCTAAAATCTTTCCTGATCCAGAGGTAGAAGACCAAGTTAGAGAAGAGTTTGTGCATTTCATATCTTCGGTGGATCACTCCCTTGGTGCTATTTGTGACAAGTACAAGATGGATGCTCAATTTTGATGGTACCTCCATGGGCAAGCATCCACCCACCTTCAACCACTTGCAATAAAAATTCTTTCACAAGATTTTAATTTTTTTACTCTACCCTTCTTTTGACCTTTTCGATGTTTTGTTTTAAGTTTTAACTTTTAGTCTTTTAATTTTTTATTTTTTATAAATTATAATTCTCTGTGGTTTCAATAGGTTGCAAGTTCCTCTTCAACTGAGCGGAGTTGAGGCAGCTATGGCTTTATCCACTCAGTTAAACACAACAAGTTTGCCGCAAAAAGGGCGGAGGATTTGGTTTATGTGCATTCCAACTTACATCTTCTCTCACATAAACAACCTCAATACAAGGAAGGGCCAACAAAGTTGTGGGATGTGAACCCAGAGACTGTTGATTTAGATGCCTCCCTTACATACCTTTCTTTATTTGACACGGAGCTAGACAATGCTTCACACGACTTGCATAGTGGCAGCTACTGGGAGTGGCACTGCTCCTGCTTGTGGTTCTAATGAACCACATGATGATGAAGACATTGCAGGGGAAGAAGCATATACTATATAGTGAACAATGAGAACGCTGATTTGTTTCTATTTTTGTCCATACATTGTAACATTTCCAATTTTCCACCATGTACCCATCATAATTTATAAAACTAATATAAGTTCGACTATTGAATATTATGATATTTGGCATTGAGTTATGAGTATATATTTTGTGGTTATATAACTTATTTGAAGTTATTTGTTTCCTCTATGCATATTATGTGAATAATTTTGCTTATATGGCTATATTTTTATATTTTTAATTTTTTATATATATTTTTGTACGACCATATCCAGTCGTATCCAAACCACCGAAAAAAAAATCAACATATCCCCGTATCCGTATCGGCAACTTAGGTCTTCACCATGATTGCACTTAATAGCTTTGTTGTAGGTGCCCTTTGTTCATGCTTCTAAATCACTACTCACCGTGGCTGCATTTGATATTTTTATTGTGCACATATCACCTTATTCATGCCTTTAGACTATAGATTAACCAGCTGAAAAGGGAATTAGACTGTTGTAGGAAAGTTCCGAATAGTAGGGGTGACAATTTGGTCTGTGGGGCAAAATTGTCAATACTAACCATTGAGGGTTGTTCAATGGATAAATCTTCTGGCAAAGTAATTTCAAATCTGCTTTTCCCCAATTTAGATGGAATTTGCACTTGCAATATTCAAGCAAATGCAAAATACATCAAAATGAAGAATGATATGCCAGCATCCACAATTGTGATAGTCGAAGCATTGCATGCATGAGGGTGGTTAATTTGTTGGGATATTGTTCTTAAACTTTATTTACATAAAATATTTAATACCATCCACAAGTATCATTGACTGGCTTAAGTTATTACTTATTAGTAATTGCAGAGTAACATCTTTTTCTAGTTTTGATATGATTCTGGAGTGTAAGCTAGATTCTAGATTCAAAAAAAATATGCAGGTTTGTTTCTTTCGGATGATGTATCACCTATTCATTTAAATGTGACATATTTAGTTAAAGTGAGTAGTAGCCTAATCACAACAAAGTACATATCGCAACAAATATCAACTCACAATCTCAACATAGATATAAATACAAACTCACGCCTTCAATTATAATGAATTTTGTATTTGAGTTGGAATGTTCGTGTATGACAACGGCAAGGAAAAACTCTTTGTATTTCTTATTCAATGCTCAATGTATTAGCTTTGTCTGTGAATATTAGTTGTGTACTCATGAGACATGCTCCTTGTGTGGTAACATTCGCTTACCAGAAACAGTAATTCAGCTCCTTGTATTGCACCCTAATACTCCACAATGTATATGCCATTCTTTTTGGAAATTTGATTCACCCAAGTATATTCATATCATATTAAAAAGGAAAAGATTTAAAGACCTAAAAATAAAATATATATCTTTCATGGGGGTTAAATTCATTTATTTTTTACATTTTTTCCCAAGTTACTTGTTGGCAGACCCCATTTGGGTTCTGCATTCCCGTCTCTGAATATGCCAACATTTATGTAAGTGTCAAACCTTATCAAGCTAAAACAACACAAGAAGCACTTTCAGAAATTGTCTATATCTTATTAAAGGAAAACACATTTTTGTTCCTTTCATTTCAAGGAATAAACAAAAGAGCTAAAGTTGAAGACAAGCATACAATGAAAGAGATGCTTTGCTAGGGTATCATTCGACATATATTCTGCCACAAGTAATCGCTCGTCCCCATCACAACAGCATCCTATCAAATTTACCAATCTCTCATGGCGAAGTTGTCCCACAGACCTTGCTTCCTCCTGCACTTCGACAATTTTCCTAAATAATGTCATTCTGGAAAAATGAAAGAAAGGTCACATAGCATACACCAAATTTATTCTTAAGTAAGAAAAAGCACATTATAAACTTAAGTCAAACCTTCAAGAAGAGCAAAATTATTTACAGAAACATCAGATATTATAGCGAGAATTGACACTACATGATATGAACCAAAAACATGACATACTCTGGCTCATGCATTCAATTAGAACAATAAAATATAGAATCAATTTTTTCTTAAATAGCAACTAAAAATTTGCTAACAAACTAGAATTGAACCACTGTCAAAATTTCACCAGGCAACAAGCAAAAATGTCAGCAATATGGCAAGAAAAGACAAACAGATGACAAAGCCAACCCTCGGAGAAAAACACTCTTAATCCCTAATAAATTATGCTGAAGTTGGGGGTGAGATATTCCATGTAAGCTATGGCTGTTTGGAACTTAAAGTAAGAACTTGGAATGTTCTCATTAGAATGAATGAGGGAACTATTGTAATTGAGATTATAATACATAATATCTCCATCCCATCTACGGAAAGCAGAAATGTCTCTGTCAAGAGCCAATTTATTGATAAGATATAATTTAATGATATAATGTGAAGTAAGATCAAGTCTCCACAAAATATCATTTCCTGAGGGAAAACTAACAGTAGTGCTCAAAGAAAAAAAACAATTTCCATTCTAAATCGTTCACGAAATGAATTATAGAAGAGTTTATTTTCTAAACAATTACAAAAATTTATATATTGTTACCTGGCCATAATGCATTGTAACTATAAACCTATACTGCATAAGATAAAACATTTTACAAGGAGTGTTGCATTAGAACTCAATAGTAAGGAACGTACACCTTTTTAATCAAAATACAAAATAATTCATACAAATTCTCTTAAGTTCTATTTTGAAAGCAAGCCCTTTTCTTAATGTTGGTTTGAATATTCTCTTTTGCAAAATTAAATCATTTCAATGCCAATGCTGTGTACTATAGTCATTATCTAGGGTCATGACGGAATTGAAAGGTGTCTAATAACTAATATAATTAAAATTCTGTAGAGTATCTGTTTCGCTAGAACTTTTTATTGGGAAACAAGGACTTGAGCCATTGTGCTCTTTAAAAGAAACCAAACAAATTATATTTTTGTCTCCACATGACCAGAAGTTGTTAATGCCTTATGGATGTCATTATCAGCTGCAGCCATCACATTTCACGTTAATATCTGCAATGTTGTAATCTTTAAAATCATAGGTTACTGACATAAAAATGAGAGTGACTACAGTGCACTTCAAGAGATTAAAGAATGGTTAAAAGAGCATCCACTATGATAATATTGTTATCCAATACTATCGACCAAGACTAAAGAAATTACTAGTACCATAGCATAATGTCATACCACTCTTTTTTCGCGTTTATGTTTTTATAGTTACTTATATTCACCAAGACAAACAATAAGTAGCAGTAGCACAAACTTATGCATATATTTTTATTAAGAGGGAGAGGGAGCGAGAGAGGTAGAGGGGAGAGAGGGGGGGTAGAAGAGAGAGGGGAGAGGTGGGGGAGGTGGACAGGCAGGCAGGACGAGGAGAAGGAAGGAGAGTATGCATGTCCAAGTATGACCAAAGTAGGTCAATCTAACACTTGCAGGAGGGAGTAAAAAATGAGCTCCAATGTCTAAAAGAGACGAGGCTACAAACTAAATGCTATAAGCACAACAACAACAGATCTTAACTACGAGGGGTGAAGCCAAAATAGGTAAACCCTAAAACATGTCAAAAAATACATTGCATGTTACAAACTGTAAAAATACCCATGTGAGAAGACGACCCTGTCACTAATGCAGATAAAGCTGATTGAGACCATGGTTAGAAGTGTAAGATGGCCCTAATTTATATAATAATGCAAATAAAATGAAGGATCAGCATCCTCATCCACCACCATGAAAGAGCCAATACAAGATCTCACATTGCCTGGACTAAGTGGGCCAAGCCAGGAAATCTTGAGGGATGCACAGAACGTCTCCCAAAAAATCTCCTAACATCCATGGCCAAATTTCCTCCAAAAGTAGGGAGGAAGACGGTAACGTGCATCTACACTCATATCTCCTAGAATGTGGATGAAGGGTAGCTAACACTCTATGTTGAAGAACAATGGACTTGCCACATCTAGTGAAAGAAGAGGTGGATGTTGGTACTTCAGTAGCTACACACAAAGAGGAACATGGTCTCAATAATCTATCACCATCTCTATGAGTAAATGTTGGCATCCGGTGGACGCTTAAAATCTCTAAAAGCTAGAATAGGTTTTTTTAATAAAAATCAAGGATATTATAAATATTAACAGTAGGAAACGTACAAAATACTCAAATCCCTATTAGAAGGCAAGAAGGTAATGTTGTACCCATAGTTACCATGTTCGAAAAATTCGGTTTGTTCGGAAGGGGGAAAAAGTTCGGAAGTTCGGAATTTTGAAAAAAGTTCGGTTCGGTAAGTTCGGAAGTTCGGAATTATATATATATATATATATATATATGCAAAATATTTCAATCTACTAAGGAATGAACATTAATTTAAGTTTAACACTTGCAAAAATGAGAAATGCATAAGAATTTCAAACTTGAATTACATTAAAAGATAGCAAAATATTCATAGTTTAGAGCCTAAGCTCAAAATTGATATAGAACTTAAGTTTCAAACATTTGCAACATCAAACCCAGCTTCAAAATCAAAACTAGCACTAGCACTAGCACCATCATTCATTCATTACTTCAAAGACAAAATGTACATTCAAATCTAGAATAAATCATCTCACTTGCCCACAAAATCATGAATGCCACTTCCATTATTTTTCAACTTTATCATTTACTGACACTTTCTCTCACAAGGGCTCATTGGTGCATTGAATCTCACAGAGTGCATGCCTTAAGGGGTGCACTGGGAATGGGGTGGGATCTGCTTGTGGCACTTTGCGAGAGATATTTTCATAATATTCTATCACGCATACATCCCTTCATGTAGCCTTCATACCTCCTATGATGTCTCCTTGAAATCTTGAAACACTGAAATATGGCTAAGTTTGAAACCCTGAAACCCTGGAATCTGACTAACTCTGAAATATGATAGGATCCTCCAAAACCTAGAATTTGCATTATAGCTCCTAGCAGTCCGAAACCCCTCTCAAACATCCTGAAAGTATATAAATAAAATATAACTTAAAACTTATACTTAAATGTTTATTTTATTTATATACTGTTGGGTTCGAAAAAAAAAAAGGGTTATTCGATCAAGTTCGACTGCACAAATTCGGTCCATGCCATTTGTTCGGTTCGAACCGAACATGAGCCATGTTCGGTCGAACATGGTAACTATGGTTGTACCTATTAGAATTTACTAATGCTCACTTAGTATTTACCGTGAGGTAAATTATATTTACTGGTAGGTTTTGTTACCAGTAAGATTAGTTTGTTAATAGTCATTAGTTAAACGTATATATTGTTAGCTTAACAATATATTACGTATATAGCTTTATATTGTTTGGAGGTTGTTTAGTGAGATTTTGTAGGGATATGAATATCCCCAATTATAGGATACACATATCCTATATATTTATATTGGTGTTCGGAGGTGAATTACAATAGAGAAATATATTATTATGTGAATTTGAAAAATATTTCCTGTGTATATGAGTGTGTTCGACTCTTGCATGGATTAGATAGTTGAACAAAGCTCGTACTATTACTATCAGTGGTATCAAAGCAAGTTTCTTTGATGGAAAGATAAAAGAATAATAGGGGTAGTTGATTCTTTCTTTGCCCCTATAGATGAAGAAAGAATGATTATTGAAGAGTTTGTAGACAATCAAAAAAGAGTGTTTCTTTTCATATTCATAGTTTTTATTTTTATTTTAATATGAGTTTTCTTTGGAGCTATTCAGATTTGTGTTACAGCCTATTTGAATCTGCTTTTATCATTGTCCATTGAAAAGCATCGGTTCTATCCTACCATTCACGCCTGGTGGTTCGTATTTTTTGGTCCCTTGTAGCATTGTCGTCTACAATTCAAGCAGTGTTCCATTTTGATAGCTACGCTATACAGTTCTGGCAAAAGATCTACATTCATATGCACTCAGTTGTTTAGCAGTCAATGCTACTGCAAAGATCAAGAAGTTCATATTTTATTCGCTTGAGTCCAATCAAAAGTAAAAGCCGTTTGTGTCTTCATATCAATGCTCTATCAAGTGTCATGGCATTACAATTATTGTGCAGCCATATTGTTAAAGTTGTGCGTTAATATCAAAGAAGAACGACTCTTGAAAGTCTAAGACCTGACAGTTGTATTCATCAAAAGCCAATCTTCAGTCCATTTCAAACGACGTCATATCTCTGTCATCCACGAGCTTTTCCGAGATCTACATTCACCTATCCACAAGCTTCATCAAACACAGTTTCGAGCTTTCATCTTCAAGTGCACAGAATCAATTCGTCTAGCTATCAACACCGTATGCATCGTCGTGCTCCAATCATGATCAATGGCTCATTACCATAGGAATAGATAGTCTATTGTTTTTGGATTAGTTATGTCATATTTAGTATATGACATTGTATAGTAATAATCATGGGTTTACTAAATAGTTTTAGAAACTTGAATAGTCAACAAGATTTAGTCTTTGTTTATTATTTGAGTTTAGTTCAGCTTTTCATATAAGTTTTTAGATTAATGTTTTTAGGTTTAGTCAAGTTTAAGGTCGTCTTTATATCAAAAGTGTCAAAATTACACGTCCACCTAGATGTAATGGAAGCAATATCGGGCAACCCCGACTTCTAAATTTGTAATGAATGTGTCAATCTTGTGGGGGGAACCTATTCCCTTCAAAATGACATGCATATGAGCTTCAAGTCTTTATCGGTTGAGTAAGCAGCTTCTTATGTAGGAGGATGGATGAAACGGAGGCTGGAGTTCTTTCAATGACCTCTTGTTGAGTCACCAACAACGGGGCCGCAGATATGCGTTGGTGGCGTTCTATTTTCCAGTTGTGTGCTGTGCATTTCCTTTTTATATGTTGCTAGTATATTTTGAATAAATGTGAAATCTATGAATAAAATTCTTATGTAACCCCTTTAGAGTGAGCATTGTAGAATGTTGCCCAACATGTATTATAGCACTCATAGATCTTGAAACGGTTTGTGGAGATCCAAAAAACCACAGGACATGAGTGTCCAGGTTTGTGGTAACCCTGTTGAAAAGCATGGAAGGATTGAAGAGGAATGTTTTTCTTTTATATCAAGGTTATGAGGCAAGAGGCACGTTGCAGTTCAGATAATAGGTTATGTTTTACCATGTTCGCATTGGGGGGTGAATGTTAGAATTTACTAATGCTCATATGGTATGTACCATAAGGTAAATTATATTTACTGTTACGTTTGTTACCAATTAGATTAGTTTGTTAATAGTCATTAGTTAAATGCATATATTGTTAGCTTAACAATATATATATATATATATATATATATATATATATAACTTTATATTGTTTGGAGATTGTTTAATGAGATTTTGTAGGGATATGAATATCCTCAATTATAGGATACACATCCTATATATTTGTATTGGTGCTCGAAAGTGAATTACAATAGAGAAATATATTATTGTGTGAATTTGAGAAATAGTTCTTGTGTATATGACTATGTTCGACTCTTGCATGGATTAGATAGTTGAACAAGGTTCATACTAGTACTATCGGTACCAGTGTTTTTTAGCGTAACCAACATTCTAACAGTAACATAGGACCAATTGATACAAAGACTCCATACAAGTGTGAACCAAAGTGAATCTAATACATTAATATTTCTAAAGGACTAATAGCACGACCTTTAAACTTACGGTTGTGGTAAACTAAGAAAGAAGACAACATGGATGTAATACAATCTTACAATACATAACAATAAAATATTTTCAAACAAAAGCCCTGAGTTCATACTTGTATTTCCTTTGAATGGGAGGTATTATGACATATGTTCTAAAAAGACTCCTTGTTTTGTACGATTTTTAGAAAAAGTGTGGGTGAGGTTCCGATGGATCAACTGTCATTTGATATTCATACAACCCCTGGTGGAAGTTCCCAATAGTATCGGGTGGAGTTGTCCCCCATATACGAGGTCTCATCTGAGAAGCCTTGTTGGTTTTTGCTTTTTGGGAACAACTAGAATTCAATAGAACAGGATTGTTAGTTAAGTAGTCCTCATGATCCCTTGCGAATCATGGGATCTGAAGGTGACCATAAATAGAGGTAAAGAACCAACACAAGGATTATTAGTTAAGTAGTCCTCGCAATTTTTCGACTATCCCCATGGGATTGTTTTCTGCTACCTCTAATGGGGATAGCATAAAAATGTGATGAGTGATTCTCATACTAAATAGGACACCTATGCACCTGTATCTCCACCTTGTGGAGAAAACAAAGGCAACATATTATATTGCTTTAGGGAATAAATATGATGGTCAGTCTCACTAAGTAACTAAAAAAAGTGAACTCCCAAATGAGCAAGAAAATTCTTGAAGCCATGGGACCAATGATATTGAATATAGTTAAGGTAGATGAATGTGTCATCAATGCTCTATAGGAAATGATTGATATAGATAAAAGTGTATACTCATTGTAGTGCCCTGATATGTGACACCCATTTTTTAGACACATTTAATGCATCTCTAGACTATACTATTATCATTTTGCATCCTTATGCGTAGTAGGACTTACGTATTTTGATAAGACTGGGTTGTATGATGACATTTCATGCTTCCACCATCCACATATGTTGAGATGCTTGTACATAATTGTAGACTTAATGGAATGTCAAACATTTTATATGTGGTACTTATTATCATATGACATTTTATCAGTTGGACTTGTTTAGATTATTCAATGATGTGTTATAATTCAGTTTATTAAAATTATCATGTGAATATTTGAGATTTTGTTTCTACCATGTTATATTTGAGATATTGTGATGCCATTTGGTTTACGTAAAGTTCATTGGATCCATACCAAGACTATGCAGGGTTGAAGGGGGTGCATGATTCCATGGGGGTAATTGAGTCCACAAGGCAGAGGAAGGTGCAATCACATTTAGGTAAATCGACTACAGAAACAGACTCTTTACATAATATGCATTTTGATGACAGGCAACACGCCATTTTGAGACTGAAAATTTAGCCTCCGGGGTTGACTGATTGACTTGGAATGGTGACATGGCACCATGGGTTAGGTGGCATAATAAGTGGACCACTAAAGCAATATGTATTATTAAAAAGAGAATACTCTTTGTTTTGAATGTTTGAAAGTTAGGTTAAAAGGTAGAAGTGCAGATATATATTTAAAAGGTGAATAGTACAAAGAAGAGGAAATGAATGTACAACATTGCTAGAGCTCAATAAATGCAGACATGGCCTTTCTACAAAAACACATACTTGAACAAGCAAGTCAAAGAGCCTAAGAGGAAAGCAAATCAGATTGGGTACCCACGCCCATTGAAGAAAACCTGTGAAACTTGAAATACAACACATTTTTCCAAAAAAAGTGACATATATGGGATGATGTTGATATGGAAGCCCATGCTCAAATTTATGAGCAAAAGAGCCGAGTACTCTGTTGGCAATTAGGAGAAGATAAGAGAAAGGACAGAAAATGCTGGAATTATTAACTCATTCACTTTTATCAACAGTAAGGAGTGGGAGAAAAAGTTCGAAAATGCCATTTTGAAGAGATGGCAGTTGCAGAGCTCTAAACAGAGCATTTTGGGTGATTGGTGTGAAGAAACCCCCACCCTCAATTAGCCCATAGGTTGACAGCAATTTTGGAGTGCCCCCATCCTTTCCTTTACCTTTCAAATGTTTCTAACACATCCATTTTTAATCAGAGGTATATTCTGTTTTGCTATTTTGTACAAGAGTGTGATAGTTATGTTGATTTAATTCTTCTATATCTTGTGGAAGTGTATTGTTGCTGCTCTCTTTCCTCTTTGATCATTTGATTGCTGTCATCTTCCTGTATGTGTGAGGTGGGATGAGAGAAAAAGAAGAGCTTTAATGAAATGTAAATTCTACATTTTACCTTTGTGTTGAAAAATTGAAGTTTTATTCATATTTTGGGTGATTGGTGTGAAGAAAACCCCGCTCTCACTTAGCCCATCAGTTGACAGCAATTTAGGAGTTTCCCCATCGTTTCCTTTACCTTTAAAATGTTTCTAACACATCCATTTTTAATCAGAGATATATTCTGTTTTACTATTTTGTACAAAGGTGTGATGGTTATGTTGATTTAATTCTTCTATATCTTGTGGATGTGTATTGTTGCTGCTCTCTTTCCTCTTTGATCGTTTTATTGCTGTCATCTTCCTGTATGTGTGGGGTGGGATGAGAGAAAAAGAAGAGCTTTAATAAAATGTAAATTCTACGTTTTTCCTTTGTATTGAAAATTTGAAGTTTTATTCATACATTTTATTTCAAGGCCTTGTTGGGTGTGGGAAAGCAGGAAAACTTTCAACCCAAATATGCATGGATGTTAGCCATAGAAGAGGAGGAAAAATCATTGCTAAAAACCCCTGTATTTTGTTCATAAAGATTAAATTTATGTTGAGTATAGAGAGGGAAAACAATCCAATCGCAGCTCTATGATATTCATGAATAGGAGAGGTGGGAACATTCTAAGTCATTACGTGTTAAATTTGTGCATGCAAAAATAATAAAGAATGAATGGAATGAGAATGTTTCGTTAGGGCCCATTCGGTTATCCAGTGGGCTGGATCTTATTTTCTCACATGCTTGTTGAAGTTGGTTGAACAATTCTTCCCTGATTGTTTTATAAATGGTGAATGCTTCTTGCTCACTTGCTTGGCTTCTTCATGAACATGCTTTTATCACAGTTGGTGTTATGAACTTGTTACAACCATCTTTCCCTTCTCTCTAAACTTTGTAAATGCAAGGCATGAGAAATATCAGGGCTGTGCGGGTGAAAAGTTGCAATGAGAAGTGATATAAATGAGCAATTCGGTTTATTTAAAGAGTACAGCGTGTGTAAAGAATTCAAAGCTGAGAAATCATCTTTATCCCTTACAGACCCCTGCACCCACTGAGAGGAAGGTCGGGCAGTAAAAAACACATACGTTGTGGTGTTGCTAGGGATGGAAGAACAAAATTCGCGCTCCAAACACCGGTTTATGGTGCACACACCCTTATCCCTATATTGTCTTATTTTATTGTTGCTTTGAATGCATTGTGCAAGGAAAGAAAGAATATAACCATGTTCAAAAGTTCTCGGATTTGCAAGTTCCCATGCTGTTCAAATTAGTAGTTTAGTGCATGTGTCTTTTAGATAATATAGCTTTTGGGACTCCGTGTGGGAAATGGCTTCACAGAACTTTTCCACGGCTTTGCATAAAGGATGCTTCAACTCAATTTTGCAGTTATTGGGAGTATTGCAATTTATTAGTGAAGTTGTATAATCAGAATCGTCATATCATAAAGTTTCATTGGCATAAATGTGCAAAAGATGTTGAATTTGAAGCATAGTTAATTCCTCTCTTTTCTATGGAAAAGATGATTGAAAATGTAATTTGGGCATAGTTCGGAGGCTTGCAGCTAATAGGACTGGTATTTAAATGTTCTGCTTGTATTATATGTTCAGCCATGACAATGATTTTATGACCCTTGTGTAGTTGTATGAAGAAACGTTGTACACCATGTATGTCATTCTTGTTATGTGAAAGTTTGCAGCTCTCCTTACTCATAGATTTTAGAAGCAAGTGCAAAGTTTGCAGTTCTCTAAAAGAGACTATCTTTCCTATTTCTACATAATAAATGATGTAAGTTATCCCTTGGATCATTGAAGGCATGGTAATAAAACGTTCGCAGCATTTGGACTGCTATTAAAATGTCTATGCTTCACCTTGAGGAAAGGCTTTAGAATCTCGTGTTACTGTATATACATTATAATGAATATAGGAATGAAAATTTGCAGCTTTACATATTTTAGCATATTTTATTACCTTCAATTTATTTGCGTCATTGTTAGTAGCTTTCGAGTTAAGGAGGATTTCAAATTTGTAATTGTCATTTCCCCTTTTTCCAATAAAGAGAAAAAATAATAAAGTTAATATTTTAAGTTGTTTAAGTAACTTACTTTTTATCATATTAAAAAATGACAACTTAGTATTACTACTTTATTATTAGAAATAAAAGAAAAGGGAAAAGTACAAATAAAAGTATACTTTATTAAAGTAAAGTAAAAGGCCAACTTGGAAAAAAGGGACAGAAAAAGTTGTAAAAGAGGGCCTTGGGGGTCATTTGGAATCAACTTGATTATTACATCTATTTTGAGTTTGGGCATTCGCTTCTGACTTTTGCATTTGAGGACGAAAACCCTCCATTGCAATTTGGTTTGTGGGGACGAAAACCTCTATTTTCCAGTTATTGATCTAAGGACAAAAACCTTCAAAGTCACTTGTGATAATTAGAGCATCATCCAAAAATTCAAATCTTCATCAAAATCAGTCAAGGAAATATCATATTTTCATCCAGAACTATTAGGGCATCCATCCAAGGGCTGACATCACACCCGAGAGGGCTTACACCACACTTATGGCATCCACTGTTGTTGCCATACTGCCCATAACAGCCATTTACAATCTATCGTACACCCAGATCAATCATTTACTGCAGCCGCACCCCTTCTTATTGGATGGCGTCACCCCACATGCTAGTCATACACTCCAAAACTGGGGTTTTCAGTGTCTGACCTGATGTACACCTGCTAGACTATAGCGATGTTGCGATTAGGGTTTTGGGAGGACTGTCTTACCAGACCAGTGATCGTACCAGCCTAAAAGGAAATTGTAGATCTAAACCAGACATGTTTTTGAGGATTTTCAGACAATAAAGTGGTACTTAGGTTTTATCATGCAATTTGTAATTTCCATAATTGTTTTCAGCATGTTGTCTATATAGCCAGTTGACTAAAATAAAGATTACACTTGTGAGTTTCCAACATCTTTTATCGCATATATTATTGTGGTGTTCGAATGACTTTTTAGAATTAATTATAAAAAACTGAATTTAGAATTTATTCTAAAAAGGGATATTTCAATGGTATCAAAGCCAAATTCTTGTTAACATGTTGGAAAAGTCGACATCTTTCTATAATATTGCATGCATGCCAATGGTATCAGAGCATTGATCTTGCCAACCTACAAGGTCAAAAGCTAACAATTGAGTGCAGATCCACAATGGACACATGAGTGAAAGAGAACTTAGGAGAGAGAAAATGGATTGGCAACCTAAGTTCTTGCCAAAGGAATAAGACAGATCCTATTCAAGAGGTGTTGATGCGAATACAGAAAGAGCAGCAAAAAGCTAGAGGTCGTCTTGAAAAAAATCAACAAAAAAGCAAGACAAGAGGTACAGACAAAGAGCCAAGATTTTAAAAACTAGCTTTTGACACAGTTTTCTATCAGCGATAAAGCCCTAGATTCATTTAGAAGAATGCAAAAAAAATATCATATTCAAGAGAGCATGGTTAGAAGAGCAGTGTGATAGAGATGAGGTCAAACTTTTTACCTTTGATGAATATGATAAGAAGTCTGATATATACACATCTTATAATACCTTTAAAGAATTCTTGGAGATATACACAAAAAATAGAAATAGAAGGTTGAAGAAGAAAGATGGAAAGTCAAAACCTCAAAAGAATCCCAAGAAAGAAATCAGGAAGCAAGAAAAGTCAGATCCAAAAGGAGTTGGTGAGCAGCCCATAAAGGAAACCATCATGCAAGAAGAAAGTGAAGGATCTTCAATAGAAACGGGTGTGACTTCTGATAAACAAAATGTTTGTATTAACAATGTAAAGGAAGAACATGCATTACATGTTGAATGCCAAGTGTCTAAAATTGATGTTGTTCCAGCCCAAGAAACATTACACATTGAATGTCGAGTATCCAAAATTGAGGATGTTTTAGCCCTAGAAGCACCCATCAATCTTCCAAGCATTGCAAAGTTTGAGTCATACCGTGTGAGATTGATTTTCAAAGTAACTATAATGATGAGCATGCAAGTAAGGAGAAATATTCCTTTGATGCCACTAATTTTGAAATTTTGAATTACAAGAATAGTTGTGTCAAGGAAAAGCTCCTACTTCTAAATTAGAAAAAGGAGATAAGCAATTTGATTACAGCACAAGGTATGAAAAGGAAAGTCATATTTTAGATTTGTCGTTTCATACTACGTCATTTCAAAGTGGTTGTCATCATGGAAAGCACTCTAAAAATGTAGAGAGGGTGAAGGACACCACTTGTAGTAAAAGATTTAGGAATCATTTTGTTTTAGTTCAAAATAGTACATGCATAAAAGTTTGGGATACGGGTATTTGCAGGATGGTTTAGGCTATGATGTCCCCTTTAAAATCACTATTCGAAAATATAAGGCAATTAATTAATTATTGAAATAGAACTATCTTGAGTAATTATTAAAATTACCGAAAAAATGATTTTAACCATTTGAAAAATTAAAGTAATTTTATAGATTATTCTAAGGGACTATAATTAATAAATTGCTTGAAAAGTGATTTTTATCACTTTAATTATTAGAGAAATTTAATTAATTATTTGATTACCTAATTATTTAATTTGCTTAAAAGTAATTTTAATTACTAATTTATTAAGGCAAGTTATTTAATTAATTCAAAAAGGCCTAAAGTGAAATTAAAAGGAAAGTCAGCGTGGGAGCTAAAGCAAAGAAAGGAAAAGATATTCTAAAAAGGGCAAGTGAGGCTTATGAAGTATTTTACCTCCCCAAGGTGGTTTCTCCCCCTTTAAAAGATACAAATACAAGGTGAAAATCACAATTGAAGACATGTTGAATTTTGATAATTGTTCTTCATGCTTGAAGAAACTATAGAAATGCATACCCAATAGAAGTTCGTTGTTTTCGTGTTGATCAATTTACAAAAGATGTCTTTTGACACCACTTTTGCTAAGGAGATCTTGTTCTTGCCTTATAAGTGAGAAAATTTACTTTGGGGAGTTCTTGTGAAATTTCATGAGGGTTTTGAGGCTCATTTCTTGCATGTTAACATTGTTTAATATTTGTCTTATTTTTGCAAGTGGAGCGAACCACTTTAGAAGCTTGGATTGAGGGTTTGGAGGCCTCTTTTAGTCTATTTTATGCAAATTAAATATTTTGATTTTATTTGCTAATTTTCTACATGTTGACATGAGGTTTTGGAGGAGTTTCGTGAAGGGTTTGAAGCCCTAAATTGATAAAAAATTAAATAATAATTTTCAGATTATTATTTAATTAATTTTGATAGATTTTGAAGACTTTTTCGCTTTCAAAAGGCAAGACCTCGCTCTCCTAATTTTCCTGCACTTGGCGAATTGAGTGATTGGCTTGGAAGGCAATTTTTGGTCATTTCTATGCCCTAGAAGGTTCACTGGAATTTTCTAGTATTTTTTTAGCACTTGTGATTTTTGGCAAAGATTTGAAGCAGAAAATTATTCAGAACAGTTGTATTTTTGAAATTAAATCAAATTTTTCAGCCATCATAAAGTGGCATTCAAGCTTCAAAAATTTGGCAAAAAAGGTACTTGTTTCGTGCATTTAATTTTTTGATTATTTCTGCAAGTATTTAGTTAATTTTGGGACAAGTTATTCGCTGGAATTCATCTACAAAACTCTACTATTGTGGCATCTAGAGTTTCTAGGGCTTGACAAAGATTTTTGAACCTATTTTGCAAACTAGGATTTGCTGATTTCATTTTCAGAATTGTGGAATTTAGGGGAAAAGCCCTTATGCATGAAATCGTCCCATTTGGGGACATTACACAAGGATCGCTTGAGGACAAACAATCTTTGAGAAAGGCAGACTGTCATGTCTCCTTTTTTCCATTAAGTAAAATAATAAAGTTAATATTTTAAGTTGTCTAAGTGACTTATTTTTTATCCTATTAAAAAGTGACAACTTAATATTACTTTATTATTATTATTAGAAATAAAAGAAAAGGGAAAAGTAAAAATAAAAGTATACTTTATTAAAGTAAAAGGCCAACTTGGGAAAAAGGGATAGAGAAAGTAATAAATGAGGGCCTTGGGGGTCATTTGGGATCATCTTGATGATATCTATTTTGAGTTTGGGCATTTCCTTCCAACTTCTGCATTTGAGGATGAAAACCCTCCATTGCAATTTGGTTTGTGGGGACGAAAACCTCTATCTTCTAGTTATTGATCTGAGGACAAAAACCCTCAAGGTCACTTGTGGTAATCTCATCCAAAGATTACATTTGGGCTTCAGATCTACATCAACATCAGCTTTCAAAATGATAGAATAATTAGGTCATCATCCAGAAATTCAGATCTTCATCAAAATCAGTCAAGGAAATATCAGATTTTTATCCAGAATTGCTAGGGCATCCATCTAAGCGCTGACATCACACCTGGAAGGGCTTATGCCACACTTTTGGCATCCATTGCTGCTGCCATACTGCCCATAACAGCCATTTACAGCCTGTTGTACACCCGGATCAGTCATTTATTGCAATCGTACACCTGGATCAGTCATTCATTGCAGCCGTACCCCTTCTTATTGGCTGGTGTCACCCCACATGCTAGTCATACACTCCAAAACTGGGGTTTTCAGCATCTGAACCTAATGTGCACTTGTTAGACTGTAGCGTTGTTGCGATTAGGGTTTTGGGAGGACAGTCGTACCAGACCAATGACCGTTCCAGCCTAAATGGAAATCGCAGATCTGAACCAGGCAGGCTTTTGTGGATTTTCAGACAATAAAGTGATACTTAGGTTTTATCATACAATTTGTAACTTTCATAATTGTTTTCAGCATGTTGTCTATATAGCCAGTTAACTGAAATAAAGATTACACTTGGGAGTTTCCAGCACCTTTTATCGCATATATTACTGTGGTGTTTGACTGAGTTTTTAGAATTAATTATAAAAACAGAATTCAGAATTTATTCTAGAAAGAGATATTTCAGTAATGTGATGTGTAGAGAACTTAACAATAAACTCCCCTTAATGGGGTGGGATTAACAGATCGAACATCATACAATTAATGGGGTAGTTGCTACCTCGAGAACTCACAAACTAGTAACAATAGGTATAAGAGGCAAGAGCTGCGGAGATGGGATCTTCGCAGTGATTTCTCACTTCAAACTCGTTACCTAAACCACCAACACATAAACCCTTCTCTTTGTTGCATGTATTCACTCCTTTCATGGTTGAGAGTGAGTGTGGAGTTGAGCAGTTGTGACAGTTTTGGGGCAACCTTGTTTCCTCTTCCTATTAGCATAAACATACACACACCATGTTAGTGAGATTGACCCATGGGGGCGGGAGTGAGAAGTTGAAAGTATGCCATACTTATGTCACACTCATTTCCTTGGTTGCTGAAATGAAACTTTTACTTGAATTGCAGAAGACATAGTTTCTATGGCAAAAAGTCTGAAATAATAAGATTACGGAAGCCAAAGGTCAAATCAAGGAGGGAAATTTCCATTTGTCACATAAAACATATACTAAGCAGCAAAGAAGATAAACTTTCACATTTTGGTGTCAATCTCACCTATGATGTAGTTAATAGCAGAAGCAAGGGATTATTATTGCCAAATATGGGCACCGTATAGCACATATTTGAGGCATTCTATTTCGATTTAAAGTTTTATGGTAATCTGCTAAACATGAAAGGATATTTCCGCAACATATCCTATTACGGCCTTGAGCAAGCATACACTACAAAGAGGAACCATCAATCCACATTCAAATTACTAGGAAGAAAATCTACGACCAAAGATGATGTAGAACATCTCAATTCAATAGAAAAAGACTCAGTTACATCACCATAACTCATTTATAACATCAACAGGTGATTAACAAGTAACGTTCAATTTTTTTTAAATAACCTTGATATTTTGCTCTCTCCTTGCAAGCCTAGCATTTATTTTGGCATTCAATTCACCTTTATTGCTAGCAGGGCCAACAGTTTAATTAATGGCAATTCAACACATATGAAAAGGCATTAAATGATCTAATTAGTAACGACCACAAGATAAATGAATGCACATTGGGATCAGGGACATGGAAAGAGAGCAAGCTGAGGATTAAGATGATTCCACTCCGCTTGCATCAGCACATCCTCCTGTGACATAAGAAAAGTTGGCCAGCATAGGCTTGGGCTATTTTTTCTATGTTTGACTGTTTCAACAGAAATTGAGTGCCATTTAAATGTTGTTGACAGTTGACTACTGTGAGGTACAGACTTCATTTCAAAAAGAAGTAGCTAGCTGACCACAGTTTTGACTACTATGCTTCCCTTTACCAGGAATTTCATGCTGCTTTGACTGCTGCACTTGCTTTAACCTGTTAACTGCTGTAATTATGCCGACAGAAATAGTGATAGTTGACTACCACAAATCTCAAATTCTTCTGTCATATGAATTGTACTTTTGTTAATATTTAGATCCCATTATGGATACCTGTAATTCGCCCTCATAGTAGTTGACACCTGTAAATCATCACATGATGAAATTCAAATTTAAATCCCGTTTAAGGTGTTTGTAATGGCCCCTGGTAGTTGAATCCAATAAATCTTCTCATAAACATTTGTATAATTGATTGATTTGGTGCTGCCTACAAGCCATCCCCATGGTGCTTGACACCTATAAGTTCTCACATGCAGGATTCTCCCTAGGAAGATCCTGTCAATCATTCTCTAGGGTTGACTATTTGTAACCCTTCTCTGGAGGACAAAATGTTAAAAGAAAGAAATATTAATGTCCATATCAAGGGTTGAATATTTGGGCTTTGCAAAGCTCCTATTACATATCAAGCATCGATGAACAAGGTATTCGGGAAGTTCCTTTGCAACTTTGTTTGTGTATTTTTTGATGATATCCTTGTTTACGGTAAATTATTAGAATCCCATCTAAAGCATTTGAGCACTATGCCAGATATCTTAGCTGAGCGGAAGTTGTATGCCAAAGCATCTTAATGTGAATTTGCTAAGTCATCCATGGAATACCTAGGCCACATTATTTTTAAATAAGGGGTGTACACAAATCATAAAAAAATAAAGGCGATATGTGATTGGCATGTGCCCAAGACCATAGTTACCAAATCCAACCGGAATTGCACCAAATCTGGCCAGATTTTGATTTTCTGGCCGGCCCGGATAAGTTCGGACCAGGGCGGCCCTTCTTTCAAAAAAAAGTAATTTTTTTATGAGTTTTCTGCAGAAAAAAATGCCCAACAACCATAAATCTTATATAAAATTAACATTTTATATTATGTTATAAATGTTTTTCATTGTATTTGTCAATTTTTGTGTATATATATGTGTGTGTGTGTGTGTATACTGTATATGTACATATACAGTATACGTACATATACAGTATACATACACACACACACATATATACTTATATATATAATATTAATGTCCATATCAAGGGTTGAATATTTGGTCTTTGCAAAGCTCCTATTACATGTCAAGCAATGATGAACAAGGTATTTGGGAAGTTCCTTCGCAACTTTGTTCATGTATTTGTTGATGATATCCTTGTTTATGGTACATTATTAGCATCTCATCTAAAGTATTTAAGCACCATGCAGGATATTTTATCCGAGCGGAAGTTGTATGCCAAAGCATCTTAATGTGAATTTGCTAAGTCATCCATGGAATACCTAGGCCACATTATTTTTGGAGAAGGATATTTTTGGCCGGCCCAGAAAAGTTTGGTCCAGGGCAGCCCTTCTTTTTTCAAAAAAAATAAATTTTTTTATGAGTTTTCTGCAGAAAAAAATGCCTAGCAACCATAAATATTATATAGCATTAACATTTTATATTGTGTTATAAATGTTTTTCATTATATTTGTCAATTTTGCATATGTACATATACATATGTGTGTGTGTGTGTGTGTGTGTGTAAAAAAGGGTGAGTGCCCCAATATAACCCTAAGTTTACCAATCAAAAAGAATGTTTTTACGATATGGGGATGAATTTTAATGTACCAAAATGATTTGCAATTTTTTTTTTTTAATAAAACTTTGTACATTCATGTAAATCTATGTTGACTTATATTTCAAGAGTAGTAGTTTACAATAATTTATTTGGTATCTAGGTGATGTTTATATGGATGTGAGTAAAAACTATATTGACTGATATTTTAAAAGTAGTGGTTCATAAGAATCCATCTCTCATGCACATGTATTATTTAATTGACACTTATTGCATCTAGTTGATAGTCGCATGGGTGAATCACTTAACACTCATTGCATATAGGTGATGTTCATAGGGGTGCGAGTAAATCTACACTGCCCCATATTTCACAAGCAGTGGTTCACACTTATGAGCAAGAATAATCAATGACTGTTTTCTACTTTGGCCCAAAAAAAAATATGGGTATGGTTCTATTACTTTATATAATCAATAACTGATTTCCATAGATAAGTCATATTCAAAGTCCTTGGCAGTCAAGAATATCAGTTATGTCAATGTATCAAACATGTTAGTGACCCCCTCAAGCATAGTTTAAATTGTTTGCCATTGAATAAGGCCACAAATAATTTAATTCTAGCAATCTAAACATGATTTTGTGTGATGCACCAGATATCGCCATTATTCCAGAAGGGACTAAGAGAGTGCCTTAGAATATGCTGTCTCACTTATAGCTTAAAAGAGAGAATTGTTTTTTATCCATTTCGTTACATTTGTTTTAGTTAGTAAAAATGTATTCTTTCAATTATACATTTTTATGTCATGCTTTTAAGTCACTTAACTAGGAGATCACTGATAGGGAATCTTCTATGGTCATTGATGATGATGGATAAAAAAATACATTCCCTCCTGTAATGGCGACAGCTGTATATGTATATAATCCGGATCGGATTTTTCCAAACTTTTTCAAGAATTCAGGATTTTCAGATTGTTTTGCCCTCCCGAACGGATCTGGATTTCCGAACTTGGTAACTATGCCCAAGACCCTCAAGAAACTTTGTGGTTTCTTATGATTGGCAGGATTCTACCAAAAGTTTGTAGGAAATGCCTCTACAATAGCTCATCCTAACTGATCTCGCAAAAACAGATGCTTTTAATTGGTCTATTGAGGCACAAAAGGCTTTTGATGAGCTCAAGCAAGCTCTTGTGCTTGCTCCAATATTAATAACTCCTGGTTTTTCCAAACCTTTTGTCATCGAATATGATGCCACTGTGTTTGGGTTTTGTGCTATACTTTCTCGAGGTGATCATCCCATTACCTTTGAAAGCACAAAGTTGAATGACAGAAAAGGCAAATGTCAACATACAACAAGGAGATGTTGCCCATCCTACATGCAATGCAATCAGTTTTTATTGGGAAGCAAGTCTTTCAAAACTGACCATCTCAACCTCGAGCAGTTTCTGATTTAGTGAACACTCCCAAAGGAGCCAAAAAAGTGGGTTGATCATACAATTATATGACCTTGAGATGCTCTCTAAGAAGGGCAAAGAGAACGTGGTGACAGATGCATTGTCACACTAAGCAGAGTCACCCATCATTCAGGCCATCTCCATAAGCCAATCTACTTGGATATAGAATATTCTTAAAGATTCAAGTGACCCTGCCACGGTCCAACTTATTCAAGAAAAATGCCAGGTTAAGATGGTCCGATTCAAATGGTCCAATTTTACACATGTTTATGCTATATAAATTTTAACATCTATATAGTAAACATTTATAGAAATACTTATTTTTCAATCCCAGATTTTTTTCTGAAATCCCAGATTATTTTTTAATTTTCACCTCTTCCATCTGAATCCAAATTTCTGAATACAAATCAGGATTTCCGAACTTGGTAACTATGGTAAAAATACATGGCAATATCAGCTTATCTGTGTGAACCATTGACAATAGAAAACATTTCTGTTTGATCATCTCGATTCTCTTTAGGAATGGAATCCCAATACCTTAGACAGCAAAATTTAGTTGGTTTGCTTGTTCTTTATCGTTTCCATTTCCATAGCCCTTCCGATCTAGCTTTCATGATGAGGATGTAGTTTGATCACCACTGCTTTTCCTGAACACACATCAAATGTGTTTTTTTTCAAATTCTCAATAAACTGCCAAAACTTTTCTTACAAAATTTATGTTTCTGTGTTCATAAATGTTATATATGTAAATTATGCAGTATTTTAGATGGAATCAGCTTCTATGTTGGGATGGTCTACTTTGGGTTCTGTAATAATATGATCCATTTCAGACTTCACTTGTCTTGGAACTTTGTAGAATATAATTCTTATTTTGAAAAGTTTAGAAGACTTTATGACACAATGTTTCTCTGGGGCTACTTTTTAAAGCTTATAAAATTTAACTTCTTATGTAAGTTTTCAGTTAAATTTTCAAAACCTGCCAGAGAAGTTTGTATTCTAGTTCTGTTTGGCATAGATAGTTTGGATATGGTCATTGTTCAGGGTAGTTTGGAAAAGCTTCTTGTTCATGGCTGAGTTTTTGGAATTTTGCTTTTGTAGAATGATTTTTGTAACTAGTAAAAATTCACTTCGGAATTATTTAAAGATTAAAAGATTTTACTTGATCCATTATCAGAATTCAATCAAACTGCATTCAAGTTAATGATACTCTTTTTGCATTGTAACTGGCACAGGAAATGCTTTCAGATCAGTCATAGCGAGTAGCCACATTTCATCTTATGCATCGAATTCAAAGAGAATTATTAATTAAACTTCTAGTGAGTTAGGATATTAGGATCTGTCACATAGACATCATATTTTCTGTATTGTAAAATTCCTCTCAAACTTGAATTTAGTTAGGACTGTTCCAACTCAGTTATATAGGAATAAAATAATCCTTGGAAACGCAACCCTAACATAAATCTAAAACAAGAATTTCTATATCTGACTTCTCTTGGTCATTCCTTCCATGTTTTATTTTCTGCACTTATATGCTTCATTCCTTGAACTTACTCTTCCTGCAGTGAAAATGGCATCTCACCAAATATTTCATAACTAAAAAACAGTTTTCGTCGTCACCCATGCCTGATTGCGTTGTGGAAGACTCGAAATGTATCGTCATAAAAACAGTTTTCATCATAAAGCAATATGAAGAGGAAAAATCTCAAAGAGGCAATATTTATGTGAGCGTGATAAATTAACATGTGAACTTAAGAGATCTAAAGCATAAGCTTTACATCAATTCAGACGCTCCTGTAAAAAATCAAAGGATCATTGGACAAGCTCCATTGTTGTAAGCAACGGCAAAGACAGTGGTGATGAAGTTCTTTATTTGTAAGATAATGTCTCTTTCCCTTAAAACTGTTCTTTTAACTGAGGTGTATAAGAAAAGCTGCAGAGCGCGGAAGAGATATGACAGAAAGCACAATGAGGTAGAACAGAGTTGAAACCTTATCAATGAGAGTCATTCAAGTTTGACCCTTCCTTTCCCAACTTCACCTTTGGTTTTGTAGTCAACAATCATAAATTTTTTAGGTGAGATATATAACTCAAAATTGTGAAGTTTGGAAACTGCGGTTTTCAGTGGAAAGAACAAATTGAATAATGAGACTGCTGCTGTAAAACAAATTTGGTTATATGTCTGACTCTGCAGTACACCCCGTAAATAGAGGGGTGACTCGTAAGCATGAAAAGCTGGGAAATAAGTGGGAAACCATTAGAGGAATTTAGCAATTTTGCAGTATTAGATCAAGTTAATTACTGGGAAAAGAGGAGAGAAGTACCAGAAATTGACGTGCATCGGCTGCCAGAGAAGTTTGTATTCTAGTTCTGTTTCACATAGATAGTTTAGATATGGTCATTGTTCAGGGTAGTTTGGAAATTTTTCTTGTTCATGGCTGAGTTTTTGGAATTTTGCTCTTGTAGAATGATTTTTGGAACTAGTAAAAATTCACTTCAGAATTATTTAAGGATTAAAAGATTTTACTTGATCCATTATCAGAATTCAATCAAACTGTGTTCAATTTAATCATACTCTTTTTGCATTGTAACTGGCACAGGAATTGCTTTCAGATCAGTCATAGCGAGTAGCCACATTTCATATTATGCATCAGGTTCAAAGAGAATTATTCATTAAGCTTCCAGTGAGTTAGGATATTCGGATCTGTCACATAGACATGATATTTTCTATTTTGGAAAATTCCTCTCAAACTTGAATTTAGTTAGGACTGTTCCAACTCAGTTATATAGGAATAACGCAACCCTAACATAAATCTAAAACAAGAATTTCTATATCTGACTACTCTTGGTCATTCCTTCCACGTTTTATTTTCTGCACTTATATGTTTCATTCCTTGAAATTAATCTTCCTGCAGTGAAAATGGCATCTCACCAAATATTTCATAACTAAAAAACAGTTTTCATCATCACCCACACCTGATTGCGTTGTGGAAGACTCGAAATGTATCGTCATAAAAACAGTTTTCATCATAAAGCAATATGAAGAGGAAAAATCTTAAAGAGGCAATATTTATGTGAGCGTGATAAATTAACATGTGAACTTAAGAGATCTAAAGCATAAGCTTTACATCAATTCAGACGCTCCTGTTAAAAATCAAAGGATCATTGGACCAGCTCCATTGTTATAAGCAATGGCAAAGCCAGTGGTGATGAAGTTCTTTATTTGTAAGATAATGTTAACTGTTCTGTTAACTGAGATGTATAAGAAAAGCTGCAGAGAACGGAAGAGAAATGACACAAAGCACAATGAGGTAGAACAGAGTTGAAACCTTATCAATGAAAGTCATTCAAGTTTAACCCTTCCTTTCCCAACTTCACCTTTGGTTTTGTAGTCAATAATCATAAATTTTTTAGGTGAGATATATAACTCAAATTTGTGAAGTTGGGAAATAGCAAAGGTCTGATCCTAAGCATTTGCTGTTTTCGGTGGAAAGAACAAATTGAATAATGAGACTGCTGTAAATACAGGGGTGACTCGTAAGCATGAAAAGGTGGGAAATAAGTGGGAAAGCATTAAAGGAATTTAGCAATTTTACAGCATTAGATCAAGTTAATTACTGAGAGAAGAGGACAGAAGTACCAGAAATTGACGTGCATCGGGCCAAGCTGCTTTATGGAAGCGCTTGACAGCAATGGGGCGGTTGTTGAGAAGGCCTTTGTAGACGACGTTGGGAGCCTTCTCGCCATGCTCGGAGACGATGTTGTCCGCCCTGAAGCCCCCCGTCGCCGCCCTCAGCTGCTCCACCCCGTACTCGCTGAAGACAGGCACCCACTCCTCCTTGTGCTTCTGCTTCTGCTTCTCCTTCTCCTCTCTCTCCTCCTCGCCTTCTCCCGACCAAGATGACGACGTCTTCCCTTGACCCGGCCACCAACAGCTGCTCAATTTCCAGCATCGACATCCCATTCTCGCTCGCATTCGCATCTTCATTTTCATTTTCATCCTCATTCTCATCCTCCCCGCACACAATCCCCCCTCTTCTTCTCCTTCTCCTTCTCCTCCTCCTCCTCCTTCCCCTTCCCACCCTTCTTCCTCCTCTTCTTTCACTACCCTCTCTTTTACGTATTGCATTTTTATTCCTCCCACTGACTCAGATTTCAATTCCTAACAACGCGTTTTGCAACACCAAAGAAGCAGAGAAAGAGCGAGAGAGACATATGGGTTGATTTTTGCGAATTACTTATAATACAACAATTGGGGAGTCGAGTCCAAATCATTTCTTTTCTCCGATTCATAAATAAATGTAAATGCATGTATACATATCATACCTACCTTTTTATTTTTCTACTTACCAAATACCGATTTGCCTTTGCCTTTCCCAACTTTTTACTGCGCAGTGAAGGAAAAGGAGGAATAGAAATTAAAAATAAAATAAAATAGAGGGATGGGGTCTGAAATGGCCGTGTATCTCATCATAACGCCATGTTTCCTCATCATAATGGGAGGGAATAATATAAGATAAAATATGAAGATTTGACTGAGTGGGCCGCGCTTCATCCCACTTGTTTGGCGGTTGCTCTTACTCTTACTCTTACTATTGCTGCTCTCGAGATCAATCTCGATTACCCACCCACATGCAAAAACCAAATAATAATTAACCCCTCCCATCTCCATCTCTTTCTCTTTCCCTTTCCCTTTCCCTTTTAACTACTCCTTTAACTCTCCAACTGATCACACATTAAAATTGTCCAACCAATCAGACGCAAAACTATCTTCCCGGCTTCAATTATTTTATCCTGTGTTTATTGGATGCTAAATATAATGGTTTGCACAAATTTGGAGAACAAAATTTTGGGCTTTCCAAAAACATATATAACCCCCTACACACCTTACAAAAACATTTTTATCCGCGGAGCTCAACATCAATGCGCACCCAAAGTAGGTTCTCTTGGCATTTGTTAATCAATTCCACATTTCATTTGACATCACCTCTAACATTTGTTTACTCCATACAACTCCATTTTTATATAATATTTGTTATATTTAATTGATATTGTAATTTTATAATTTATTTTATATTTTAATAATTTATACAAGTTAAAGTTAAAATTTATATTATTTAGATTGTATAATAAATAATTTGTTGGGTGAATATTTTGTCGGCCAGCTAACTGGTGACCGAAATAGTTCCTATCATTACAGCGTAGGAAGATTGGTCGTCCAGGGGCGCAGCTTTATTACATCAACCAGAGACAAATCTCTCCTCTCATCAAGGGGAGGTTCCCTATTAAATATGTGGAGGCTATATACTATATAAATAAGCAGAAAGTAAGACACATGGGTGGGATAAACCATCCATCTCTCTTTTTTCAGAGATGATGCTCACAGACAAAGGACAAATCTTGGGTGATTGGTGAAGGTACTTCTCTTCTTTCAGAAGTAACATTCAGCCAAGAGCCAGATCCCTTCCTGGATAAGAGAAATCCTGGTGAAGCGACAGAAGGCACTTCTCTTCTTTTAGAAGTGCTTGTTCTTGCAAACAACAAAAATCTTTCTGGTAGGATAAGTAACATGGTGCCAAGGGCGTAGCAACCAGCAATCTAAGATGTAGCACAAAGTCTCCACCTTGACTGCCCAAGAGTGAGATACAAAGAACAATAGGGGCACAAAGTCATCCCAAGGTCCTTTATACAGAAACAGAAAATAAACACACACTGAAAACAATTATGTCAGCACAAAGTCTGAAAGTAACTAGTTTCAGGACACCTTCCTTATCACTTCCACTAGCTCTACTTGTTCAATTAAATAAACAAGAACACATTCAGAAGACAGACATAAGAACAATCTCTTAAAATGATACAAGCTATACAGCACAAAGTCTGCGAATCACTTGCTTTCTCATTTAAATAAAATAATATGAAATACAATCTGAGCTCAAAGTCTCAGTATTCCCCTTTCAATTTGGGCAGAGTTTTGCTTCTGTTAACAGAAAAATCTCCTTTGTAACAATAAAAGAGTTTACAATATATAGCACTCCAAGAAAGACTTGGGCGCTTGTTTTCATGAAAAAGGTCCACGCCGAATTGAATGCCTTCAATGCAACTTCAATTCTGTCTGGAGGGACCATACTGGGAACAGTGCATTGCCATAATTATGGCGTGTCCATTCCTCTAATATTTCTCTTCTTAGTATGGATTGTCTGGTCATTTTCCTGATGTCTGCCCAACTGTCCAATTCGTCATTACTTCATGGAAGAAAAACAGGTTTGCGTCCTTGATTTGGTGCGCTAAGAAGTCTACTTGATCCACTGTTTCACCTACTAGAAATAACTCTTTTGAAGATATTTTTGGTCCTTTGGTCTCGCTCCTCTCTTCACTACTTAAGCGCTTCTTTGCTCTCTGGTTGAACCATCACTTTAATTGAACTTGCCTTTGGAATCGTCCATGTTGCTTCTTTGTCCTTTCTAGCCCTTCTTGTCTAAGTCTTTTGGGGGTCATTTCTGCGTCTTTGACAAGTGGCAAGTTCTGTTGTTATGAAACTCATTAGAAACTTACAAAAAATGGGATCCACGACACGTCTTGCCCGATTAACTTCAAAAGGGGAACGTGGATGCAAACACTTGTCACGTTCTATTGAGTCATAACAAGACACGTGACGCATTTTTCTTAACTTATAGAAGCTTTAGAAATCTTTTGAGGGTCTTGCGGAAGATGACACATGGCAACTTTCGTTGCACTTTGTCTTTTTCCATCGGGCATTTTTTTGCGGGCTTATTTCCTTTGGTCAGGTTTATTTCCTTCGGACAAAAGTCTGAAGGAATTCTTTCAGGTTTTGCCTTGGTCATTTTCTCGCAAAAAATACTTTCAAAAGAATTCTAACGGCTCTTTCACTTAATAATTTCCTTCGAACAAAAAAGTCCAAAGGAAATGTTCCTTGTCGGCCTTTAAACAAATCCGAAGGAATTATATCTTTTCAGTCAATCGCTTGGTTATTCCTTTAAGTTCTGCACTTTATTTGAATTTCAATGGACATTCCCTTACTTTAAATTTGATGTCTGCGGAGCCGTCAATGGTCGCTAACCGCTTTGAACCATGTTGAACCTTAAACCTTTGAACCCGCTGAAAGTACATTGGTTCATTGGTTCATCAGTTCATTATGCCTCTTTTGTTCCATCGCTTCTTAGTTCAATCGCTTTTCCACTCCTTGGTTGAACCATCATTTGAACCACCTGTTTGTTGCTTCTTTCCTTGACTGAGGCCACCTTTGAACCTTTGAACCCATGAACCATTGAACTTTGAACTCTTTCGATTCAAAGTTCAATCGATTCATTGGTTCATCCTTTGTCCGTCACTTGTTCTTTCTAAGCTCTTTGATCTTCATCGCACTGGTTGAACCTGTGAACTCATTGAACCTTTTGGTTCAAGGTTCATCGATTCAATCTTTTTGATCTTTTTGAACCAAATGCGTTGAACTATTTGGTCGTTGAATCTGTTGAACCATTGAACCCGTTGAACCTTTGAACCAAACTAGTTCAATGGTTCAACGGTTCAATGGTTCAAGCCTTCTCTTTGATAAGTGTTTTGAAGCCGTTGAACTTTGAACCTTGACAAATGTGCTTAACTCTTGCTGATGACTTTGAACTATTGAATCCGTTGAACCAAATTGTTTCAAAGTTCAACGGTTCAATGGTTCAATCTTTGCTTAGAAGCTTGCCGATGAACTCTTTTGGTTGAACCAACTTTGAAATCGCCTTAAGTGTTGAGAGCTTGCTTCTTTGCTATAGGGTCCGTAGAAATCAACTTGTGAAGCCCGTAGAACTTGGCCTGCAGAGTCTGTAGATTTTCTTCCTGCAGAGTTTGTAGAGTCAAGCCTATAGAGTCCGTAGATTCAAGCCTGCGGAGTCCGTAGATTTCTGAGAAGCTTGAAAAATGAAGAACCTGAATGCTCAAAATAATTTTTGAAATGGGAAGAGAGAATTTTGGTTTGTAGGACCAAAAAAGTTCAAATGTTGTCCCAAAAATGAGCGATATTTTTGGGGGACAACAGCTGGCTCCAGTGGGGGAACTTCCTTCAGTTGAAAACTTGAAACAACTAAGAGGAGTAGAAACTAGAATCTCTAGTGCCTTAAAGTATGCCATTGGGCTATAGAGTCATGCTACCCAAAAAATAAAGGCGCCAAAAATGAAAATGAAAAGCACAAAATAGAACTAAAGACTATACAAATATATATATATATATATATATATATATATATGTATGTATAGATGATCTTATCTGATGCCTCAAGGTTTGAAGCACTTCAGATGCCGCCCACTGTGAGACAGTGAAAAGGGGATGCCATCCTGATAAACTAGTAAGATACCATTTTGTCCCCAAAAAGGATTAGGACGAATGGAACTCTCCACCAAGAAACCAATTTTTTGCATCTTCCTCTTGGCTCTTTCTTCTTCTTGCCCCATGGCAGGATGTGGTCTTCAATCTGAAAACCATAACTCCCTGCTCTCTTGGTGAAGAGTTCTTTTTACTGACTTTGAAGTACAGCAGTATGGTCCACCACCATAGCTTGTTGTTCTGCTAGTCCAATCCAGCACATGCTTTGATTGTCAGCACCAAACTCTTGACAAACCATCAGCTCAGCATCTCTTTTGGTGTGAAAGAGTTTGATATCTTCATCTTGAGCAGTCTTCAATCTGAGCAATAGAGATTCGCATCCAGTTGTGTTGTTGGTGTTGTTGAACTGCAACTTGCATGAAGGAAAAATATCTCCTTGAGGAGATATCAACACAATCCCAGCTCCAGCATTAGTGAAAGAATTGTTGCCATCAGATTCCAAGATTCAAGCATCATCAGAAGCTAATCTTCTATTAGAGTTCTCTTCATTGGAGATGGAAGATCCTTCTTCATTTGTATTGTGCCCTACTAATTCTTCTGATGCCTTTTTTGGATCAAATCCTGGATTGCCAGCTACGAGACTTTCATCAACTGAGACATGAGCATCCTCTGTGGTCAAAAAGTAATTACCCCTACTTGAAGGCTCAAACAGAATTTGAGCTGCAGGGGCTGACATTTGGGTGACCACAATTTTTGCCTCAGACAGGGCCATACTTAGTTCTCCACCAATGTTTAACTGCTCAGGATTGGCTTGCAGGAATTCAAATTTAGTCATTTGAATTTTGAATCTTTTGACATGATCAATTATATCAGATGACTAAAATGGACTTGGAAGAGGGGATGGGAGTTCATCCTTTTGGTTTTTGGGAGGGGGAGGACTGGTCTGCGAATTTGAAGTAGAAGGTGCAGAAATGTTCGATGTACTTACCTTTTTGGCAATCACTGGGTCCTTTGACTGGAAAGAGAGAGGGGTTCTCTGGTTAGCAATTGAATATACTAGTTGGGGTTGCTCTTCTATCTTTTCTTTGTCATCCTGCTAGGCTAACTGATTCTCATACTGGGTGAATACTGTGTATGATCCTTTGACTGATTCACCTTCACTTCTGAGTTCATCCTGGTAATTCAGGAAACTAATGTGGGAGTCGCCAACTGATGCTTCTTGATCCTCTATGAAGAGATCAACGTCATTTTCTTGCTCAAACTCAAGTTGGAAAGAGAAAGCATGTTTTGTTTCCAAATATCCAACTACTGAGTTGGTTGGAGGTGCTTCAAAGACAAGATTCCTTTGTGGGGGAGAAAAATGATTTGGTTGCCCTTGATTCTTGATGGCATTGCCTTGATATGGCTGATTCTAAAATGCCCTCCTTGGCGTATCCTGATTAGGAGGAGTAGACATACTTAGGGCCATTTGCCTTTTCAAGGCTAGTAGTTCATTTGCCAACTTTTGCACCATTGGGTCAGTGGTGGCTATAGATGGATACTCAGAAGATGAAGAGGATTTACCTCTGTTAGGATCTCTCTTTATCTTTCCTGCCAAGATAAGGTCATCTTCTAGCTCAGTAGCCAAGTCCTGAGTAGCAACAAGGTCTATGTGTCTAGCCCATCTCAGTAAGAAACTCACTTCAGGCAGTTGTGAGTTGATGAAGAAACACTTGAGATTTTAAGGTGTCGATTGGGCGATCATGGGAATCCTGTGCCTCAGCTTGTCAAACCTGGTAACGAAGTCCCTCATAGATTCATGGGGCTCCTTTATCTATGTGAGCTAGGTTAGCAAGGCATGTGCATATTTTTCAGACTTGAACCTTGCTTTGAAATTGGCTTTAAGTGTATTCCAGTCAGTCACTGATCCAACTTGCAGATGGTAGAACCACTCTACAGCAGCACCTTGTAGGGTCTCCATAAAAAGCCTGACTGCCACGTCTTCAAATTCCACCTCCATCACACCACAAGTTATGATGAAGGTTGCAATGTGTTCATCAGGGTGAACTCTCCCATCTCCAAAGAATTTGGGGAAGTTATTTTTTGAGCTGCATGGAAGTTCATGCAGAGGTGGAGTTAAATTCAGTGGACCAAAAGAGTTACCCCAGGGGCCTTGAGCCATGATTTGATTATGAAAAACATGGATAACAAATCTGGGTGGAGTGGCCAGATTGCAGAATTAAAATAAAAAAGCGCTGGCCCTGCTTCAGCTTGAGGCTTTAGACTGTGCACTCTTTTCCAGCAGCTCTAGTTTTGCAGACCAGATAAAATAACAGAAGTGGAGGAAGATGGTAAGGCTATAATGATAATGGGTAAGACATGGAACGGAGTCACCAGAGTCTATAATGGATAAGGGTTATAATGATTATGGGTAAAACACATGTGATATTTCAATCTAAAATTTGAGGTTCTGAATTACACAAAATTACTGTGTCCCCAGCAGAGTCGCTAAAAATTGTTAGGTGAATATTTTGTCGGCCAACTAACTAGTGACTAAAATAATTCTTATCACCAGAGCATAAGAAGATTGGTCATCCAGGAGTGTAGCTTTACTACATCAACCGGAGACAAATCTCTCCTCTCATCAAGGGGAGGTTCCCTATTAAATATGTGGAGACTATATACTATATAAATAAGCAAAAAGTAAGACACAGGGGTGGGATAAACCATCCATCTCTCTTTTTTCAGAGATAATGCTCACAGATAAAAGACAAATCCTGGGTGATTGCTGAAGGTACTTCTCTTCTTTCAAAAGTAACATTCAGCCAAGAGCCATATCCCTTCCTGGATAGGAGAAATCCTGGTGAAGCGACAGAAGACAATTCTCTTCTTTCAGAAGTGCTTGTTCTTGCAAACAAGATAAATCTTTTTAGTAAGATAAGTAACAGAGTGCTAAGGGCGTAGCAACCAACAATCTAAGATGTAGCACAAAGTCTCCACCTTGACTGCCCAAGAGTGAGATACGAAGAACAATGGGGGCACAAAGTCATCCCAAGGTCCTTTATACAGAAATAGAAAATAAACACACACTGAAAACAATTATGTCAGCACAAAGTCTGAAAGTAACTGGTTTCAGGACACCTTCCTTATCACTTCCACTAGCTCTGCTTGTTCAATTAAATAAACAAGAACACATTCAGAAGACAAGCATAAGAACAATCTCTTAAAATGATACAAGTTATACAGCACAAAGTCTACGAATCACTTGCTTTCTCATTTAAATAAAATAATATGAAATACAATCTGAGCTCAAAGTCTTAGTATTATCTTTTCAATTTGGGCAGAGTTTTGCTTCTGTTAACGGAAAAATCTCCTTTGTAACAATAAAAGAGTTTACAATATATAGCGCTCCAAGAAAGACTTGGGCGCTTGTTTTCATGAAAAAGGTCCATGCCAAATTGATTGCCTTCAATGCACCTTCAATTCTATCTAGAGGGACCATGCTGTGAACATTGCATTGCCATAACTATGGCGTGTCCATTCCTCTAATATGTCTCTTCTTAGTATGGACTGTCTGGTCATTTTCCTGATGTCTGCACAACTGTCTAATTCGCCATTACTTCATGGAAGAAAAACAAGCTTGCGTCCTTGATTTGGTGTGCTCAGAAGTCTACTTGATCCACTGTTTTACCTACTAGAAATAACTCTTTTGAAGATAGTTTTGGTCCTTTGGTCTCGCTCCTCTCTTCACTACTTAAGCGCTTCTTTGCTCTCTGGTTGAACCATCACTTTAATTGAACTTGCCTTTGGAATCGTCCATGTTGCTTCTTTGTCCTTTCTAGCCCTTCTTGTCTACATCTTTTGGGGGTCCTTTTTGTGTCTTTGACAAGTGGCAAGTTCTACTGTTATGAAACTCATTAGAAACTTATGGAAAATGGGATCCACGAAACGTCTTGCTCGAGCAAATTCAAAAGGGGAACACGAATGCAAACTCTTGTCACGTTCTATTGAGTCATAACAAGACACATGACGCATTCCGCTTAACTTATAGAAGCTTTAGAAACCTTTTGAGGGTCTTGCGAAAGATGACACGTGGCGGCTTTCGCTACACTTTGTCTTTTTCCATCGAGCATTTTTTTGCGGGCTTATTTCCTTTGGTCGAGCTTATTTCCTTCGGACAAAAGTCTGAAGGAATTCCTTCAGGCTTTGCCTTGGTCATTTTCCCATGAAAAATACTTTCAAAAGAATTCTAACGGCTCTTTCACTTAATAATTTCCTTCGAACAAAAAAGTCCAAAGGAAATGTTCGTTGTTGGCCTTTGAACAAATTCGAAGGAATTCTATCTTTTCAGTCAATCGCTTGGTTATTCCTTTAAGTTCTGCACTTTATTTGAATTTCAATGGACATTCCCTTACTTTAAATTTGACGTCTGCGGGGCCGTCAATGGTCGCTAACTGCTTTGAACCGTGTTGAACCTTAAACCTTTGAACCCGCTGAAAGTACATTGGTTCATTGGTTCATCGGTTCATTATGCCTCTTTTGTTCCATCACTTCTTAGTTCAATCATTTTTCCACTCCTTGGTTGAACCATCATTTGAACCACTTGTTTGCTGCTTCTTTCCTTGACTGAGGCCACCTTTGAACCTTTGAACCCATGAACCATTGAACTTTGAACTCTTTCGATTCAAAGTTCAATCGGTTTGTTGGTTCATCCTTTGTCCATCACTTGTTCTTTCTAAGCTCTTTGATCTTCATCGCATTGGTTGAACCTATGAACTTATTGAACCTTTTGGTTTAAGGTTCAATCGGTTCAGTCTTTTTGATCTTTATGAACCAAATGCGTTGAACCATTTGGTCGTTGAACCTATTGAACCATTGAACCCGTTGAACCTTTGAACCAAAGTGGTTCAATGGTTCAATGGTTCAAGCCTCCTTCTCTTTGATAAGTATTTTGAAGCCGTTGAACCTTGAAGCGGTTGAACTTTGAACCTTGACAAATGCACTTGACTCTTGCTGATGACTTTGAACCATTGAACCCATTGAACCAAATTGTTTCAAGGCTCAACAGTTCAATGGTTCAATCCTTGCTTAGAAGCTTGCCGATGAACTCTTTTGGTTGAACCAACTTTGAAATCGCCTTAAGTGTCAAGAGCTTGCTTCTTTCCTGTAGAGTTTGTAGAAATCAACCTGTGAAGCCCGTAGAACTTGGCCTCCAGAGTCTATAGATTTTCTTCCTGCAGAGTTCGTATATTCAAGCCTATAGAGTCCATAGATTCAAGCCTGCAGAGTCCGTAGATTTCTGAGAAGCTTGAAAAATGAAGAACCTGAATGCTCAGAATAATTTTTGAAATGGTAAGAGAGGATTTTGGTCTGTAGGACCAAAAAAGTTCAAATGTTGTCCTAAAAATGAGCGATATTTTTGGGGGACAATAGCTGGCTCCAGTGGGGGAACTTCTTTCAGTTGAAAACTTGGAACAACTAAGGGGAGTAGAAACCAAAATCTCTGGTGCCTTGAAGATTAGTCATCCAGGGGTGCAGCTTTACTCCATGTTGCTTCTTTGTCCTTTATAGCCCTTCTTGTCTAAGTCTTTGGGGGGTCCTTTATGCGTCTTTGACAAGTGGCAAGTTTTGCTATTATGAAACTCATTAGAAACTTACGAAAAATGGGATCCATGACACGTCTTGCCCGAGCAACTTCAAAAGGGGAATGTGGATGCAAACACTTGTCACGTTCCGCTGAGTCATAACAAAACACATGATGCATTTTGCTTAACTTATAAAAGCTTTAGAAACCTTTTGAGGGTCTTGCAGAAGATGACACGTGGTGACTTCTGTTCTGCTTTATAATGGACATGCAGCGGCTTCCGCTGCACTTTGTCTTTTTCCATCGGGCATTTTTTCGTGGGCTTATTTCCTTTGGACAAAAGTCCGAAGGAATTCCTTCAGGCTTTGCCTTGGTCATTTTCCTGTGGAAAATACTTCTGAAAGAATTCTAACGGCTCTTTCACTTAATAATTTCCTTCAAACAAAAAGTCTGAAGGAAATGTTCCCTATCAGCCTTTGAACAAATCCAAAGGAATTATATCTTTTCAGTCAGTCGCTTGGTTATTCCTTTAAGTTTTGCGCTTTATTTAAATTTCAATGGATATTCCCTTACTTTAAATTTGATGTTTGTGGGGCTGTCAATAGTCGCTAGTTGCTTTGAACCATGTTGAAGCTTAAACCTTTGAACCCGCTAAAAGTACATTGGTTCATTGGTTCATCAGTTCATTCTACCTCTTTTGTTCCATCGCTTCCTAGTTCAATCGCTTTTCCACTCCTTAGTTGAACCATCCATTGAACCACCTATTTGTTGCTTCTTTCTTTGACTGAGGCCACCTTTGAACCTTTGAACCCATGAACCCATGAACTTTGAACTCTTTTGGTTCAAGGTTCAATCGGTTCATTGGTTTATCCTTTGTCTGTCAGTTGTTCTTTCTAATCTCTTTGATCTTCATTGCACTGGTTGAACCTTTGAACTTGTGAACTCATTGAAACTTTTGGTTCAAGGTTCAACGGTTTAATCGGTTCAGTCTTTTTGATCTTTTTGAACCAAATGCGTTGAACCATTTGGTCGTTGAACCTGTTGAACCATTGAACCCGTTGAACCTTTGAACCAAAGTGGTTCAATGGTTCAACGGTTCAATAGTTCAAGCCTTCTTCTCTTTGATAAGTGTTTTGAAGCCGTTGAACCTTGAAGCGGTTGAACTTTAAACCTTGACAAATGCGCTTAACTCTTGGTGATGACTTTGAACCATAAACCTGTTGAACCAAATTGTTTCAAGGTTCAACGGTTCAATGGTTCAATCCTTGTTTAGAAGCTTGTCGATGAACTCTTTTGGTTGAACCAACTTTGAAATCACCTTAAGTGTTGAGAGCTTGCTTCTTTCCTACAGAGTCTGTAGAAATCAACCTGTGAAGCGCGTAGAACTAGGCCTGCGGAGTCCATAGATTTTCTTCCTGTAGAGTCCGTAGATTTAAAACTGTAGAGTCCATAGATTCAAGCCGGCAGAGTCCATAGATTTTTGAGAAGCTTGAAAAATGAAGAACCTGAATGCTCAGAACAATTTTTGAAATGGGAAGAGAGTATTTTGGTCTGTAGGACCAAAAAAGTTCAAATATTGTCCCAAAAATGAGCAATGTTTTTGGGGGACAACATAATTTAAATTACATATATTTTTGAATGTAAAAAGTATATTGAAATTGATTAATTGCACACATTATTTATAGAAATGATTAAAAGGATATGGTATTTTGTTTATTCCTATTTTGTTATGGTTTGTGTCTGTGGATAGTCATCAAAAACTTCTTGTAAAGGTTTTGTGATCACTTGGCTCAATACACTAACTATCAAAATCTATCAAGACATATCTAGTAATACTTAGATGTGTGAGGTGATTAAATGTGTCTTTGTCTACGAAAATTGTGTTATATATTTATGTTGGTATCTTCCACTTCAATTCATTGCATCTACCTGTCAAGATGTTTCCTATGCAATTTCAAACGCTGAATCATGTGTGTAAATTCATATTTGTTTTTCTTCACCTTAAAGCCCTAGCTCTAGTTTCGACGCTTGACTTGCCCTGTAAAAAGGGGTTAGAAAGATGGGTTGGACAACCCCAACCAAACCCAACTAAGTGGTTTTGTGTTACTTACGTTCTAATATTCAAAAGACAACTCAAACCATACATAGTTTTCCCACATTTGTGGATGTCTGCTCAATAGTGATTTACTAGTATGTATGCAACCTATTTGGCTTTTGACACTTGATTCTTCGATGCCATTGTTGTATAATTCAATTCCATGTTTGCATTGATGACAAAAATTCAAGAACTGCAACATTTTCGATCTTTTCCTTTAATACATTATGGGGTTTGTCTTTTAAATCCTCACTGCTCAGCGAGAGGAATTCCAAAGGGGAATGATTCCTAAATCAATTTTGTCATGCATAGACATATCTGTTATACAAATTTGACCTTGTTTTGTGTGTTTAGACTTGGCTTACTAATTGTTCTTAGCATGGTGCCTTAAGGACATGCAAATGTATTCCTCGATGTACAAGATAGGAGTTAGATAAGTGCTAGATAGTAATAGCTTTATGATTGATGTGTATATAGAAGACTCTTTGGGTAGTTTCCTTCTATAACTACCATGTGGGCCAAACCAAGGGAAGGATTTGAATTTTAAAAATAGTCATTTGGATAACCTTGGGCATTACCAGGGAAGGCAAACCATATTGGTAATTGATATCATTTCAATGTTATCAAAGTTGTTTAGGATGGAAAAGAAAGTGATTTAGAGAGTGGTGACAGTCTGCTTAGGATAATAAAACAATTAAGAGCAAACTAGGGATATCATGTAATGAATGATAGCAAATTGAGAAAGCCAAGCCCATAAATAGATAAATGGCTAGGAGAGAATGTGAGAAACAATAAATTATGTACGCACAAGTCATGTATATTAAGGATTGGTCGAAACCAACATTGTCAAGTGTCTAATATCAAATTTATGTGTCTACAAATGCCCCCCTTTTAGTCTAGTTTTGAAAATGTTATATTAAAATGATAAAGTAAGAAATTTGGTTACTTGAGTATAACCACATGTGGTGTCTTTAGGTATGCCTTGAATATCCAACTTGTTTCATGCAAAACCTATAATTAAACATGTAGAAATCAATGTCCACTTATGATAAAAAAATATGCACCAATCTAGATCATTGTAACATTTGAAATCAAAAAACCAAGGAATATACTTATGAGTGTGTGAACCAAGCTATCCTCATGAAGCCATTTGGGGAATTGGTTGATTATGCCCCAAGGAGATGCCACTAGTTAAAACCATAGGATGGGAATAAACTCCCTAAACCTCATTTAAGATTAAGAAGTGCTAGCAGTTAAGCAACACATAAACCTCAATTGCACTCCTCATTATATGATCATAATTATTTTGGTGAAACATGTATCGGGTTCACATGCCCATGGTGGAGCCCCAAACTAGGCTCGTTTGTAAATTAAAAAACCATGAATCAACCATTGTAGATAGATTTTAGATTCAGAGTGTTACCTTCATTACCATCATTTAAAATACAAAAGTATAGGCATGAACAACATCATGCCCCAAATCTAACCCATATGTACCTAAATGTGATGTAGGATGCCATAATTTGTATGTCAGTCCATCCCAACCTGATGAATATAATAACCTACTCAATTTGATTTGTATAATCTCGTTAAAATTTTCACTTTGATCCATGTAGTATGTCACATCATGTCATATAATCTATCAATTGTTCATATAAAATGCCCTACATATGTGTATATTTGTCAATAAATTCTAATCAAAATCATAATATGTCCCCAAAATCTAAATTTTTTATCTGCCAAGGCCTGAATCTCTATAACAAACCCACTAGTATGCCCCCTTTTGAGGTGAGGGATATAGCTTGCAAACCATTCATCTCAAAAGAAAAGAGTTATACATATCATGTTAAATAGAAAAGATGTAATCATGCAAGGCATGTGTGATAATATGATTATATTATGTCATCGTAGAGATATTAGATCATTCATGTACACATAAAACATGTATACTAAGGCACACAAGAGTCATGTTAAGATAAATATAATAACTAGGCATGCATTAGTAATCATCATAGTAATGATCATCACATATATAAGTAGTCAGTATTAATCCACATAGAAAATGCATTATATCAATCATGGCATTACACACAAGTAAAAGAATGTGTGATATGAGTCATGACACTACAAACTCAATAATCGTGTCATAGACATATCCACACATAATGTCATGATCATGATGCACATAAGCACTCAAGACACGATATGACTCTAATACAACACAAACCCATGGCCATGAGAGAGATGAGATAATTTTTGACATGTGTAGACATGTAAAATCAACATTTAAGCTAAAATTGTGCACTTGTGAGCACTCTTTTACACACTTAGCTCTAGAATTATCTTAGGGCCCTTTCTGATCACTTCTGCCCACCTTGCCCACTCTTCTAAGTTGACAAACGACCCCCTGAATGTAATCATCCCTATTATTATCAACTTTAGACATATTATAGGCCCTACCTAACACTCAACATGATCAAATCACACATTAGACAAGAGCACCCTAGGGGACTATAACACACTACTCGAGTCTCCTTACCCCCTCTCCTATCTTCCCACTAAATAATAGCTAATTTGTAAAATCAAAAGCTATAAGAAGGTCGGATTATGTCCCTAATGAGCCCCATTCAAAGGATTTTATATGATATGACTATATAAACACTTTTCAAACCATTTGGCACACGAGATGCCTCCAAATCAAAAATCACCAGAATCACACTTGCACATTAAGACCAAAATTCTTATTTCTCCTAATTTTGATTGCATAATGTATCTTAGGCATTCAAAGAGTAAAAAAAGTGTAGATTAGTCCTTTGTTAATCCAAATGATAAAAATCAAGCATAATAATACACTATGACTAAACACTCTTGCCCGAGAACTATAACATAATAAGCAAGATCACAAAAAAAAAGATAAAAATAATGCAAATATCTTACCTCCTTTATCAAATTTGATGCTTACTTGTTGGCATAAGGATGTTCATGCTCAGTTTATGAGTATTATAATCTTCTAGCAATGTTCTTCCATAGTGGTGACATCTCTTCAATAGTCACTTGTGTCTTGGTGTGAAGCTTGGCATAAAATGGGCATTATAACACTACTCTCAAAGGCTTCTTGAAGGTATTCCAATAGAATAACCTTACACACAAAAAATTATTGGCACTTAGTGTGGGCACTTACATTTATAGCTCTAAGAACTAACTCTAACCCTAGAGAGGTTAGGTTGAATTCTAACTTAGGTTGAGTCTGCATTAACTTAGGTTGAGTCAGGTTAACCCTGGGTTGGGTCAAAGCACTCATAAAATCTTGACACCTCAATTTCAGATATTTATGAGGCATGACAACTCACTTTGGATATTTGTGAGGTTATGACTCATAATTTTAGAATATTTAGGAAATAATAAATCACTTTATTAGCTCCTTGGACCTTTGACTTCATATTTGGCTAAAAATTCCTTTTTTTGGTAAATAAAATTCACTAATTTGATTTGCAATTTTTGTTTAAGCAACTTAATTAAGATTTACAATGTAATTAAACTTCTTTCATGTTTTTTTGCTTTTAAAAATTATTTTAAATATTTTTAATTAATAGTTTGGTAGGCCAAAAGTGTCAAATTACTAGGTCATAATTTGATTAAGGTTAAAACTAAACTAGATTATTAGTGCATATAGGGTATATGCCAAATAAGTCAACCTCATCACATTTTTGGGCAATTAAATATCTTATGCAAAAAAAATTGGGCAATTCAGGTGATTTATAAGCTTAAATTATGTCATTTACTAGAAATTAAATTAAAACCCAGTTTAGACATGAAAGTGGCCAAATTTAAGTGTCTACAATTTGCCCTTGTTTAAAAAGTCATTACGAGACACAAACACAGTAACATATTTTCAAATAATGCAAATTTTGTTAATTCAAATGGTTCATACCCCAAAGAGTGGTCGATAAGCCCTTAATGCTCCCTCGAGGGAGTGGGTGACAAAATAGAATCGTTGAAAATTCCCTTGAAATGAAGAAAACAACATAATCTAGTGGCAACAAGGGTGAAATTACTGAGGTACCCAAAGGTGGTTATCAATAGTAGTGGTGGTGGAGTCACTTATTTATCCAAATGTAGTTATAATCAGTGACAAATAGTGTGACACTGGTTTGCCCAGAGGCCATTATAAGTAGTGGCACAGTTAGTTGCCTTAGTAGGGCAATAAGATGGATATTAATTTGCCCATAGTTAGTTGTAATCAGTAATGAAATGGGAAACACTGGTTTTCCCAAAGGTGGTTATAATTAGGAATGGAATGTGGGTCACTAATTTGTCCAAAGGTAGTTATAATCAGTGATTAAGAGTGTGACACTGTTTTACCCAAAGGCAGTTATAAGCAATAATATGGATAGTTAACTCGACAAGGTAGTGGGATGGATACTGATTTACCCAAAGGCGATTATAATCAGTAATAAAACAAAAAATAATGATTTACTCAAAGACGGTTATAATCAAGAACAAAATGTAGGTCATTGATTTTGCCTAAAGGTGGTTATAAGTAGTGGCATGGGTAATTGCCCTAAAAGGGCAAGTGGAGTGGGTTGAAAAATAATTATTTGCCCAAAGGTAGTTATAATCATTAGCATAAGTTTCAAAAATAATTATTTGCCCACAGGTAGTTATAATCATTAAAAATGGTTAAAAATAGATTGATTTACCCAAAGGCAGTTATAATCATTCACATGTATAAATTACGTGATTTAAAATGAGGTTTAGCCCAGAAAGGTAGAATATATCATTCATAAATTGAATTTTTTTTATTGCAACAGGGCAAATTAACAAGGGTAACTTATGCAAAAAAATTATAAAATGAATTTACGATGAGTTGGCAAAGGATAACAACACATTTCTAGCCTAAATGTGAGTTTGAAGATGCACATTTGAATAAACACGAGATATAGGTTGAAAAATAATATTGTTAAATGGGTCTCATGGGAGGCCCAAAAAGATGGTCTAGTTACAATACAATTGAAAAATAAGGCACATAAGATCAAACGATACACAAAACGGACCATAAATGTGAAAAATACACTTCCTTGAGTGCGCAAAATGAATTATAGGCCGTAGGGTGAAAAAAAACATTTTAAACCTAGCCAATTCAGAATTTGATCTTTGGTTTCCTATGCAGATTGTTGATATAAATGGCCTATTGAGGAGTTCAACATCATGTTTCCAATTGGGTGAGGGAGCACATACGACCACCACATGATAGGGTACCGATAATTAATCTCACCTTCATCATTAATGATCCTTTTATTTTATCTATTGCATGTTGTAGGATGAAAAATGATGAAGTCACCATTTACATTTTAGGGCAAATAACGGCTTCACCAAAGAAAATAATGACTTTGAGTGAAGCCATCATTCATAAAAATTGTGATAATGCCAAAAATGTGTGGAAATTACTGAAATTGCAATTTTGCCCATTTTTAGGTGAAGGCACCATTTTCATGAAAATGAAAATGGTGCTTTCATCTAAAAACATGCAAAATCACCTAAATGGTAGCTTTGTTCTGGAGAAAATAATGGCTTTGCCCTAGAAGTTAAAAATAATTGATTTAGGGAACCAAAAGGGGTCCAACCTCTGAAAGAGGATCAATTAGACTAAGTAGGCTAGGATTAGGCTGAAGTAGTTGCATATAGTTAGGTTGATGCCAACTTTTTTGATTATAAGAGCAATTGGTTATTCTTACTTGCCACGAGAGACAATCACATTATCTGTAAACGATGCAAATTTGGACTGAGGACATGGTTGGCTTTTTATAGATGTTAGACCTGCATGGCATGGCACAAATTGTAGTTATATGGGTTGACCAAGCTTACTTGAGCATGTTAATGGAGTGCTATTATAGTGAAACATCCACCTTTTAATTGCCTATGAGAGAGGTTTCGTTATACTTTAAGATACTTAGCGTATCCTTAAATGATTGATGCACAGATGATGATTATTTTGGACACCACCAGCACAACAATATGTGATTCTTGACAATCTATGTAGCTGTCAAGGTATCCCCATGTTTTAGGGGAAGGTCGATATAGACATCATTGAGACTTATATAGTCATTCAACCAGATGATTTGCCTATTGGGGATTCGTCACCACTAGCTCTCATTGATCAGGAGGTTGTTGTCCTTATGGTCATTATTAATGACATCTTGCTACTTGATAAAAGCAGTTAATATTTCCATATGGGCCTAGGTAGCATAGTAAGGAGCATGTTAGAGGATTCTATACGCTTTGATTGAACACCAATTATTTGGGCACAATTGTATAGGGATATACATATGATAGCGTACCAAGGTGGATGCAAAATCACAACTTGTATGTTTTTTGTGGTATGGGGCTGGGAGCATATCATAATTGAGAGACAAATCAAGATGTGTGTTGGTTGAATATTTTGTCGATCAGCGTACTAATAAACAAAATAGGTCTGATCAGCCAAAGTAGGAAGATTAGTTGTCCAAATGTGTAGTTTTACCACATCAAAAGGGGACTGATCTCTCCTCTCATCAAGGGGAGGCTCCCTATAGATAAGCTATATATATATATATATACATATATATATATATATATATATATATATATATATATATATATATATATATATATATATATAAGAAAATAATACTCAGGGGTAGGACAAACCATCCATCTCTCTTTTTTTAGAGATGATGCGTGCAGATCAAAGGAAAAACTCAAGGGAAATGACAGACAACACTCCTCTTCTTTTAGAAGTACTATTCAGCAAGCCACAAGAATACTCCAGGTAGTAACATAAAAATGTAGCAAAAGATGTAATATCTAGCAAATCGAGATGCAACACAAAGTCTTCACCTGGATTGCTCAAGAGTAAGATACGAAGGACAATGAGGGCACAAAGTTGCCCTAAGGTCCTTTACACAAAAATGAAAAGAAAACACATTGAAAGGCAATTATGGGGGCACAAAGTCTCTCCACAGTTGACTCTTTAGGATACCTTTCTGACTAATTTCACTAATCTTGCTTGTTGAATTAAAGGAACAAAAAATAAATCAAGGAAAAAGACATAAGAATAATTTCCTCAACAATAAAGATATCACAGCACAAAGTCTGAAAAGTCACTTGCTTTCTTATTCCAGTAACAAAATATGATTAGCAATCTGAGCTCAAAGTCTCAGTAATGCCTTACAATTTGGGCAGAGTTTCATTCTAATTGTCAAAAAAGAGATCCTTTTTACAATAGAAGAGAGTTCCTTGTATAGCCATTTCAAGAAGGACTTGGGAACAATAATACATCATGTTGCATTGGAATCTATTAAGAAGATAGGCTGGAACTTAGGGGCATTTTACCCATTTGATTTTATCAATGCAGGGAAACAAGTCGCGCTTATTAAAAGTTTGCAACTTTCAATGTCCACCTGGCGATCTTATCTTATCTTCATCATTCCTCCTTTATTGATTAATTGAATCGGGTCCTAGATTCAGTTTGTTGTTATGTTCCTTCCTCACTTTCTGCTGGTCTTGGCCTTGAAGTCTGTGAATGCATTCTGGTCTGTAGGTTCAAAGGATCAACAGTTATTTTGTTGTCTTGAATTTTGAAATTCGCATGCCCGTCACTATGTTTTCAATGACTAATTCACTATGTTAAATTTGATGTCTTCAGCTGCGTCACCCCTTGGTCTTCTTTCAAATTTTTGCTTGGCACTTTTTTGGATTGGACTTGCCCTTTCAGGCCACGACTTTGAAACTCTTGTTGAACCACTTGGTTGAACCAATCGGTTGAACCAAGCTTTGAACCAAAATGGTTCAAGCCGATGGTTCAATTAAATGAACCAAGTTGATGAACTAAGCATTGAACCAAACATTGAATTTGCCTTTGAACCATGTGTTTGAACCAACCGTTGAACCAAGTTTTGGTTGAATGATTCAAACAAAGCCTTGAACCGGTTGACAAATTATTTGTTTGAACCAAAGGATGAATCAAAGCATTGAAACTGAAACAAAGCATTGAACCACTTGATTGAACCCGCCTTTGAACCATTTGACATTGAACCAAAGGATGAACCAAATGTTGAACCTACTGCTGATGCTTGCCGATGGAGATTTCTATTTGAACCAAGGCGATGAACCAATTTTGAAAATGACCAATTGTTAGAAACTGATTCTTTTGATTGAACCCACCTGCAAGTGAAGCCCGTTGAACTTGTATAAATGATCCTGTTTGAAGAGTCTGTAGAAACCAAGTCCATAGTTTACTCTAACCTTGAAAGAGTTCATAGATTTCAACCTGTAGAAGCCCATTGAACTTGACCTGTTGACTCCGTAGATTTCCTCTCCTTGCTGAGTCTGTAGATTCAAGATTGCAAAGTCCATAGATTTAAGCCTGCAGAGTTCGTAGATTTCTGAAAAGCTTGAAAAATGAGGAATTTGAATGCCCAAGACAAATTTTGGAAAGGGAAGAAATAATTTTGGTCTGTAGGACCAAAATAGTTCAAATGTTGTCCCAAAAATAGCTGATATTTTTGGAGGACAACAGTTGGCTCCAGTTGGAGAACTTCTATCAATTGCAAAAAGAATTGAAAGGAGTAGAATCCAGAATCTCTAGTGTATTCATGTGTACCATTGGGTTACGGAGTCATGCTACCCAGAAATGAAAGGCTCCAAAAATGGAAACAAAGAAAACAAAATAGAATTAAAAACTATACAAATATACATATGTATAGATGAAATGATCTGATACTTCAAGAATTGAAGTATTTCAGATGTTGCTTCTTGAGAGACAGTGAAAATAGTGCGCCATCTTGGTAAACCAGCAAGAAGACATTTTGTCCCCAGAAATGGTGATGGGCGAATGGAGATGTCCACCAAGAAACCAATTTTTTGTGTCTTCCTCTTGGCCCTTTTTTCTTCTTGCTCCATGGCAGGACGTGGTCTTCAAATTGAAAGCCATAACTCCTTGCTCTCCCTGTGAAGAGTTCCTTTTGCTAACTTTGGAATACAGAAGTATGGTCCACCACCATAGCTTGTTATTCTATTGGTTCAGTCTAGCACATATTTTGATTGTCAGCCTCAAACTCCTGACAAAACATTAGCTCAGCGTCTCCTTTGGTGTGAAGGAGTTTGACCTCTTCACCCTGAGCAGTTTTCAATCTGAGCAACAAAGATCTGCATCTAGCTATGAAAGAATTGCCACCATCAGATTCCAAGATCCAAGAATCATCAAAACTTGATCTTCTATCAGGTTTATCTTCATTGGAGATGAAAGATCCTTCTTGATTTGTACTGCGCCCTACCAATTTTTTTGATGCCTTGTTTGGATCAAATCCTGGATTGCCAGCCACGGGACTTTGATCAGCTAAGACATGAGCATCCTCTGTGGTCAAGGAGTCATTATCCTTGCCTAAAGGCTCAAAGAAAATTTGAGCAGCAGGGGCTGACATTTGGGTGACCACAATCTTTGCCTCAGACAGGTCCACACCTAGCTCTTCACCAATGTTTAACTGCTCAAGATTGGCTTGCAGGGATCCAAACTCAGTGATTTGAATTTCGGATTTCTTGACATGATCAACTATGTCAAATGACTGAGATGGACTTGGAAGAGAGGATGGGAGTTTATCCTTTTGGTTTTTAGGAAGGGGAGGACTGGTCTGTTGAAGTAGAAGGTGCGGAGATGTTCGATGTACTTACTTCTTTGGCAATCACTAGGTCCTTCGACTGGAAAGGGAGAGGGGTTCTCTACTAAGTAATTGAAATCACTAGTTAGGGTTGCTCCTCTATCTTTTCTTTGTCAACCTATTGGGCTGACTGATTCTTAGACTGGGTGAATACTATGTTTGATCCTTCGACTGTTTCACCTTCACTCTTGGGTTCATCTTGGTAATTCAAGAAACCAATGTGGGAGTCACCAGCTGATTCTTCTTGATCCTCCCTGAAGAGATCAGTGCTATTTTCTTACTCAGACTCAGGTTGGAAATAAGAAACATGTTTTGTTTCCAAATATCCAACTGCTAAGTTGGTTGGAGGTGCTTCAAGGGCAAGGTTCCTTTGTGGGGGAGGAAGACGATTTGGTTGCCCTTGACTTCTGGTAGCATTGCCTTGATATGGCTAATTACATAATGTCCTTCTTGGTATATCTTTGTATGAAGGAATAGAAGGCATACCTTGTACCACTTGCCTTTTCAAGGCCAACAATTCATTTGCCAGCTTTTGTACCATTAGGTCAGTGGTGACTTTTGGTGAGTATTCAGAAGATGAAAAGGGTTTAGCTCTGTTAAGATCTTTCCTTATCTTTCCTACCAAGATAAGGTCATCTTCTAGCTCAGTAGCCAAGTCTTGAGCAGCCTCAAGGTCTATGTGTCTAGCCCGTCTCAACAGAAAACTCACTTTAGGCAACTATGAGTTGATGAAGAAACACATGAGATTCTGAGGTGTTGGTTGGGTGATCATGGGAACCTTGTGCCTTAGCTTGTTGAACTTGGCAATGAAGTCCCTCATAGGTTCATGGGGCTCCTTCATCTGTGTGAGTTGGGCCAGCAAGGCATGCACATCTTCTGTAGGCTTGAACCTGGCTTCAAACTTGGCTTTGAATGTATCCCAGTCAGTCACTGATGCAACTTGCAGATGGTAGAACCAATCTGCAGTAGCGCCTTGTAGTGTCTCCATAAAAAGTCTGACTACCACATCTTCAAATTCCACCCCTATCACACCACAAGCTATGGTGAAAGCTACAATGTGTTCATTAGGGTGGGCTCTTCCATCACGAAAGAATTTGGGGAAATTCTTCCTTGAACTGAGTGGTAGCTCATGTAGGGGTGGAGTTAGATTAAGTGGGCCAAATGAGTTACCCCAGGGGCCTCGAACTGCCATGATCAGATTATGAACAACAGGGATAACACATCTAAGTGGAGTTGCCAGATTATAGGACAAAACTGGAAAAGAAACTGGCCCTGCTTCAGGTTAAAGCTTGAGGCTTCAAACTGTGCTTTCTTTCCCAGCAACTCTGGTTTTGCAGACTAGATAATATAATGGAGATGGATGAAAATGGAGATGGATGAAAAAAGGTAAGGCTATAAATGGATCATGGGTAAGACCCAGATGGGAGTCACCAGACTCTATAATGGATAAGGGAAGGAACTGCTTCAATTTAAAACTTGAGGCTTCAAACTGCATGTTCATCCCTAGCGGAGTCGCCAAAAACTATTGGTTGAATATTTTGTCGATCAGCGTACTGATAAACAAAATAGGTCTGATCAGTCAAAGTAGAAAGAGTAGTCATCCAAATGTGTAGTTTTACCACATCAGAAGGGGACTGATCTCTCCTCTCATCAAGGGGAGGTTCCTTATATATATATATATATATATATATATATATATATATATATATATATATATATATATATATATATATAGAAAATAATACTCAGGGGTAGGACAAACCATCCATCTCTCTTTTTTCAGAGATGATGCATGTGGATCAAAGGAAAAAATCAAGGGAAATGATAGACAACACTCCTCTTCTTTTAGAAGTACTATTCAACAAGCCACAAGAATACTCCAGGTAGTAACAGAAAAATGTAGCAAAAGATGTAATAACCAGCAAATCGAGATGCAGCACAAAGTCTTCCCCTGGATTGCTCAAGAGTAAGATACGAAGGATAATGAGGGCGCAAAGTCACCCCAAGGTCCTTTACATATAAATGAAAAGAAAACACACTGAAAGGCAATTATGGGGGCACAAAGTCTCTCCACAGTTGACTCTTCAGGACACCTTTCTGACTAATTTCACTAATCCTGCTTGTTGAATTAAAGGAATAGAAAATAAATCAAGGAAAAAGACATAAGAATAGTTTCCTCAACAACAAAGATATCACAACACAAAGTCTGAAAAGTCACTTGCTTTCTTATTCCAGTAACAAAATATGATCAACAATCTGAGCTCAAAGTCTCAGTAATGCCTTACAATTTGGGCAGAGTTTTGTTCTAATTGTCAAAAAAGAGATCCTTTTTACAATAAAAGAGAGTTCATTATATAGCCATTTCAAGAAGGACTCGAGAACAGTAATACATCATGTTGCGTTGGAATCTGTTAAGAAGACAGGCTGGAACTTAGGGGCATTTTACCCATTTGATTTTATCAATGCAGGGAAACAAGTTCGCTTATTGAAAGTTTGCAACTTTCAATGTCCACCTGGCGATCTGATCTTATCTTCATCATTCCTCCTTTTTTGGTTAATTGAATCGGGTCTTGGATTCAGTTTGCTATTCTTTTCCTTCCTCACTTTCTGCTTGTCTTGGCCTTGAAGTTTGTGAATGCATTCTGGGCTGTAGGTTTAAAGGATCAACAATTATTTTGTTGTCTTGAATTTTGATGTTTGCACGCCCGTCACTATGTTTTCAATGACTAATTCGCTTTGTTGAATTTGACATCTTTAGGCGCGTCACCCCTAGGTCTTCTTTCAGCTTTTTGCTTGGCAGTTTTTCGGATTGGACTTGCCCTTTCGGTCCACGGCTTTGAAACTCTTGTTGAACCACTTCGTTGAACCAAGCTTTGAACCAAAATGGTTTAAGCTAATGGTTCAATTAAATGAACCAAGTCGATGAACTAAGCATTGAACCAAATGTTGAATTTTCCTTTGAACCATGTGTTTGAACCAACCATTGAACCATGTTTTGGTTCAATGGTTAAAATAAAGCTTTGAACCGATTGACGAATTGTTTATTTAAACCAAAGGATGAATCAAAGCGTTGAAACTAAAACAAAGCAGATGAACCAGAGTGAAACAAAGTGTTGAACCGCTTGATTGAACTCACCTTTGAACCATTTGACGTTGAACTAAAGGATGAACCAAACATTGAACCTGCTGCTGATGCTTGCCGATGGAGATTTCTATTTGAACCAAGGTGATGAACTAATTCTGAAAATGACCAATTGTTAGACACTGATTCTTTTGATTCAACCCACCTGTAGAAGTCGTGAAGCCCGTTGAACTTGTAGAAATGATCCTATTTGCAGAGTCCATAGAAACCAAGTCCGTAGTTTTCTCTAACCTTGAAAGAGTCCATAGATTTCAACCTGTAGAAGCCCATTGAACTTGACCTGTTGAGTCTGTAGATTTCCTCTTCTTGCTGAGTCTGTAGATTCAAGCCTATAGAGTCTGTAGATTTAAGCCTGCAGAGTCCGTAGATTTTTGAAAAGCTTGAAAAATGAGGAATTTGAATACCCAAGACAAATTTTGGAAAGGGAATAGATAATTTTGGTTTGTAGGACCAAAATAGTTCAAATATTGTCCCAAAAATATATGATATTTTTGGGGGACAACAATGTGTAGATTGCAAGATCTAGATGATCTAGTAGCATATGGTTGGGCTTAGACAGGAGTCAGCAGATGCGGTCAAAAGGGAGACATCCTATTCTATCATCGGATGTTTGATGACCTTACAACATAGTTCTTCATTTAGAGGTTGTACCTCGCATATCAATTATAATGGTTCATGGATGGATGGTACTTGGCCTTTATGACTAGTGACTATTTTTTGATTTTTAGACTACTAAAGGTCATTCTAGATGCTATAGTTAGACCTTGCATCACTATTAGCATCATCATTACTATTCATTAGTGTGAAATGTGAATAAGGTATGCAAGGTCACCCCCAGGCAGTTTAAATCCAATATGATAGGTTCGTTTGTACTTGGTCACTAAGATTGGTTCGATTGTGCCTTGTTGATGTAGCTCCAGGACTCTACCTGCATAAACTAAGTGATCCATAATTTGGTTAGGAATAGGATACTTTATAGTTTGATAATAGTTAGGTAACTCGTCAGTGTAAAGCCATGATTCATTTTCTACTAAGGGGTCTTGTTCTAGGTCAGAGACTAGTTTGAAAACAATGGGACTGTTTAGTTGAGATTTTCATTTGGTTTCCCACTCCATATGAGTAGCTTTGGCCTTAGGTTTCCCATAACCTTTTGGATTCTTTGGTAACTTATAAATGTGGAATGCATTATGGGTATCGTATTTTATGCGACCTTTGTCAGTTATATAGAAGTGGTTAGAGATGTCTGGTGGAGGCATCGTTGAGGTAGAGGCTAAGTTTTATGGGTTAATGTAATTAGCTTTTGGGCCTAATTGAATGGATTTTCCTTTTTTGAATCTTTCTTCATCTAATTTGGGCATAGGATTCATGCCAAATTGGTAATTATAGCTTTTATATCAGCCTCAAGGTATTTACAATACTGATATGGCTGAAGATTAGCCAGTATAGTCACTTCCATTCCTGAATGTGGAAATTTTACACACTGATGCAACATAAAAGGTATAGCCCTGATTTCATGGATCTAGGGCCAACCCACAAATTGTAAGATAGTTTTACGTCGAACACATGGCATAGAGTGTCATGGGTCAAAGGCCCAATGACCACTAACAGGATAATAGTACTTTGAGATTCTTGTTCTTCATTATCATATGCCTTGATAATGATGGTATATAGCTGCAAGTCAAATGTTATATATCCAAGATGTTTGACCAAGTTTAGAGACATAATGTTGAGGCTCGAACCACTATCTATAGGGACATGCTTAACTCTATGGTTCATTATACCAACATCAATGTACAATGGGTTATTATTTAGAGGGCCTAAGTATGACATGTCACTTTAGTCAAAGGTAAGATGTTGGCCAAGAACCAAGTGTCTGACCATGGCTTGAAATTTGTCTGGAGTTATATCATCTAACATGAGGGATTGGTTCAAATACACATTTAGGATGTCTTTGTGGACTATAAATGTACGTAGCGAATCCATGATGGATATGTGCGCAAGTGTCTTATTTAGTTGTTCCACAATATCATATGTCTTCCCATTAGTTTTGTCAGTTGGTTTATTTCTAATAGGCATGAAAGGTTGATTAGCATCACTTGTAGTATTTGGCTATAGTCATTTGATAGTGACCCTGGATTGTTGAATTGTGATTGCACAATCTAAATCTAGTTATTGGATTTGGTAGTTAGTTAGGTAGGTAATGAGCCTTGGAATGATAATTCCAGGGTGGTGTTGAGCCTAACTACTAACATGATTTGTAGAAGAATCACCATCGTAAGGAGGTTGATAGGCATTGCTCAGTCGATAGGTATTATTAGGTGAAGGTTTAGGTCTGTTAATAGTTGGTTGGGGATTAATGGTGATAGTGGCAACATGACCACCTGGAACATGTCCTACAACATTGTTGTAGGTATACACAATAACATGATGGCTTCCTTAGTTAGTTTGGTTATTTTGCTCTTGGTTCCAACCATTTTGTTGTTGTTGTTGTTATGGCTAGCATTGTTGTTGATTTTTTAATGGAGTTATCTATCATTGTTGTTGTTATTATTGTTGGTTTTTATTATGGTTATTATGTTGGGGAAATAGATTCTGGTAGATACCTGAGTTACGATTAGTCATAGGAGGATGGGTGTCTCTTTTTATCGCTCTATTTTCCAACATATTTTCCATCAAATAACTGAGTTGGATAAATTGTCTTATGGAATGTCCTTTGACGTGATGGTACTCATAAAATTCATGTTCTTTATATCAAACATGAAAAGGAATCCCTCTAGGAAATGACTTCAGTATTGCACAACTGATCATATTTGCTTGAACCAATCTTTGGAACACAAATTCAATAGGCTCACCAAGGTCATTGAATTTTATGGAAATGGGAAGTCTTCTCCTTAGAGGAGGAGCTTGTAATTGGTTTTGATTTGTGGTGGTTGGTTTTGTGGAGGTCTTGGTTGCATGTATGGTTGATGTGGTTGCTGAGTGGCTGGAGGTAGATAGATAACCGATGTTTGTACTACCTAAACATGGTGTGATTTAGTAACGCCATTGATAACAACATTTTTATTATATTTTTAGGGTTTAGGTCTCTCATTGTTGTTGGCTTGAGGTGGTGTTAAAGCCGGTATTTGAATTTGGTGTCGATTATGGTTTTGGCCTTGGTTTTGATTATGGTTATGCTTGCCTTGATGTTGATTCTAACTCTAATTAGAACATGATAACTTGATTATCCCTTTGTTAACAAGGGATTTCTCAATTTATATTCCTTTCTTTATAACCTCTTTAAATATATGAGCACATTGCATCTCGAGATGGTATATATCTTGTTGTGTAGGCTCCTAGTAAATATCATAGCCAACTGCTTATCTGGTAGATTATGAGTAAATTAACTCATTAGTACTCTCCAACATTACAAGTATGTAACGAAGCTTTCACTAATTTTTTGTTTAGCATGGCCTAAATCCATAATAGAGTTCTCATGTTAGAGATTATATGAAAAGTGTTGTACCAACTTCTTCAAAACATCATCAAAGTTAGGTACAAAATTCTTTGATAATTTCAATAACCATTCCAAAGCTTGTCCAACTAGACTCCTTGGAAAGAGTAGAAGTAAGTATATGTTACTATATACCATTAGTTGTCATGCAACAAAGAATTCTTTCATATGCTCTTTAGGATCACCTTTGTCTTTGTATTTGTTGAATTTAGGCAGTTCATAACCCAACAAAAATGGTATTTACAAACATTCCATGTTAAATGGATAAGAACATGTTTCATCCAGTTTGAATTTATTTGTTTATTTTCCAATCTGTATAGTTTGAATTGCATCCTTCTTTTGTTATAACTCTTGGGCAAGGAAATCAGAAGAATGGTCAGTTGCTATTGAGGTTGTGCAATCAAAGATGGATTACCAATAGAAACATGTTAGTTAGGTAGTGTTTATGATTATTGAGGTATATTGGTCTGTGTTTGTTATGGTAGAACATTCATTATCACCTATTGAGATGGCACAATATTCTGTACTTGTTTTGATGGTAAGTTGGTCTATTGTTGGTTCATTTCCCCATATTGCACACTCGAGGAAGCAACTAGTTGAGGAGTGCAGGTTGCTTGTTAATTTCGGGAAATTGGAGTACCTATCCCCTATTGTTGCAATCCACTCATGGCATTATTTGGAGGAATATATTGTGTATTGCTCAGTAGTAAATTAGACCTACTCTGGTTTAAATTAGAATGCACTTGCATGTTATCCACCACATTTTGAGTGATGTCTTCTATTTGAGCGATAATCTCTTCCATCAAAATAGGGACATTATACATGTCACCAACCAATGTGATTTGGCTAAATGGGTTTACATTTTATCTTACATATCCTAAATAATCTATTTATTTCTTTTTTGATAGAGTTTTCTCAATAAATAACATGTTAGAAATAACCCTTTCATTAAGATTACAAGCTAGGTTGAGATAGTTTTGGTACACTTGTTGTACTTATTCTATTTGTTCATCCATAGGGTCCTTCCCTTTTGCTAGTGTACATTGGTTTGAATATGGAATTTGGACTAAACATTGACTATAACTAGTTGATGCCTATTTTAATGGTTGAATGTAAAGCGCATTACTAGGAGTTTTAATCAAACTATTCATATTTTTGTGTGGGAAGTCTAGTGGAAACTTGGCTCCTATTTTGATAGCTCTAACAAGAATTGTTGGAGACTTAGGTTGCACCCTAGCTGAAAGTAGAAGTGTTCAAGTCCTACTCTCAAACCTAGTCCAACATGGGAATGACCCTGGGCTATGGGTTACCTGATTTTGGGTCAAACCTCAAGGGTTTTTAATGAGGCTAGCTTCTCAGATATGATAATTTAAATCTCTTTTCCTAAAACTTAATCTATTGGGATGAAAAGGGGGAGAAAGTAAATGAATGAAAACCTACTCTAAGTGGTGATGCATTGAATGTTCAATGATTTACTCTCAGCTTAGACACTTTCATGACTACTAATGAATCTCAGGGAGACAAGAATTGATCAGATTCAATAACAAGGTTCCAAACATGAGAATTTTGTATGAAGGCTGAAAAGAGACCTAGAAATTGAAGGATAGAAAGATATAGGTCTTTCCAAGATACTATGGACTTATGACACTTCAAGAGAAGCCTCACTGGCTAACACTTCACACAACTTGTAAGAAACTAATATTCTTGAAGCAAGGTACATAAAGGACACATAGGTGACGAATAAGAAACATACACTATATAAATTAAACTTAAATAAAGTACACTTCACATTCAAATATAATGTAAAATTAACTTATATTACTTTAAAAGAGTTTACAAAGTGATTTTAGTAGAGGTTTGCTATACCTAGTCGAGGGATGAAAATCAAGAGCTCAATGCCTACATTTATAGGAAAAAAGAAAAGCCAGGGAGAGAGATTTTGGCACCAAAGGGGTCATTTATGAGCTCAATTCCATTTAGAACAATAGTTACAAATGCCCTGCATTTATGCTCCTTAAAAGTCTTAATTGATCAGGGCCACCTCTAAAAATAGTTGCAATAGTCACACCATTCCTTCTCCCACTTCTCCCTACATTGATGCTCTTTTAAAGGCTCTTAACTGATCAAGATCCATTATAAAACATACTATTTACCAAAAGCTCAACCATACTATACATTTTTGGACACGTGTCCCAAAAGTTTGCTTTCAATGCTGGTCATTGATCCTTGACCTAAGCTTCACAGATTGAGACACTTGTCACCATCGTGTGCTTTTTGTGGATTCACTATCAGTTTTATCTGGTTAGTTCTCTTAGGCCACGTGATGGACTCACATTTAATCTAATATCCTTGACCTATGCACCATTGATTTCTTCTACTCAGTTAAATACATGTCATTGATCTTAGTTTGTAAGATCAAATGCACACTGTTGATCTCATAACTCACCATGGTTATGACACTTGGTAGGAACTCATTTGTTCTCAGGATCCTTTGACTCTTTGACCTTTTCTCATCATCAATCTACTTTGGTATGATGGATTGTTCACCATTGATCTTAGTTAGACCCACTAGCTTTATCAGTTCACCGCACACCATTATATCTTCGTATGGGTACCCAATATCTTACCACTTGGAACATTTGAATTGTTGACCTTTGAGGTTGTTATTGATCTTGATTTCAAGATCAAATAAAATCTATTAGATCTTGATGGTCCCACTGACTTGAGCTTCTATTTGTGTGTCTTTGATATATGATCCGATCAAGTGAGATGTTGACACTTGGCAGCAGTGTGTTCACGAGGAGCTCGTTAAGGATTTTTGAATCCAATCAACTATTTTTTGGAGCACAATTTTGATGTCCCCAGGCACGTCCTACACTACTAAATCATTTTTCAAAGTTTATATCTTAAGAGATAAAATACTCCAAGACACCAAACTTTTAGGGTAAAGACAAAATGAAATACATTCTTTTCATGTAATCCTTCACTAAAGGCTGCTAAGACAAGATTGAAATATGACTATACTAGAAACTAACTAAACATGTCTTGAATGTCTTCAAAATGACTAACAATAAAATTTTGAACATAGGCCATGACCCCTTAAGCTATAGGTTTGGACAATTTCTAGTTCTAGAATTTGACTAACATTTTTGGCAATGCAGCTGGCTTGGCCAGCCTGTTGGTCATGAAACCTAGAATTTTATCAAGCTTGCTAATGATGACTAGACTAATGAAGTATTACTTATAAAAAGGATTCATCTTGACTCTTGGAAAAACTTTGAAACAATAAGATGCACATAAACAATAGGAAAGAAAAAAAAACACACCAAACAACTACCTAAATAATAGAAAAAAACACCAAACAAAGCAATGTGCAAGAGCACTTAGAGGTAAAGACAGACCTATCTACCTATGTACAAAGATCATGAGATAAAATAGTAGCATAATTTAAGATACTTCCCATTGATAGAGATTAGAAGGCATTCTCCATTTAACTTATCAAGCTCAAAAGCATTGCTCTCTTTACAACCTGTGATAACATAAGGCCCACCCTCAGCACTGTCAAACTTGGTGTGCTTTCCTAGTTTTGCACAGTCCTCATCCCAATTGAGGACTATATCAGCTTATTGGAATGTATTTGAGGAGTCTCTTTTGTCAAATTACCTCTTCACTTGATGTTGATTGGACCACATGATGTGCATAACAGTGTCCCTTATTTCCTCCAGCTATCTTAGTTCATTTAACCTTATATGCATAACATAATCCTCTAGGAGCTCAAGTTGGTTTACGAGATCTAATGAAGGTAATACAAGAGAAATAAGAAGTTTGGATTATTTCCCATAGACAAGAAGGTATGGGGAGTTTCTAGTAGATTTCTTTGGTGTCACTCTATCTTCACATAGGGAAGTCCTCAATCTAGTATGCCACTTCCTCTAACTATCCTCCATAGTTCTCTTGATAATCCTCAATAAATTCCTATTTGTGGACTTTGCTAGTCCATTGCTCTATGGGTAATAGTTAGAGGATGCCTTGAGATAAATTACATGTAAAATATCCCACTCACATACCTTGTTACTGCTGAATGCCAATGCATTGTCAGAAATGATTGTAGAAGGCACACTAAATTTGGTCACAAGGCTATCATAAAAGTCCAAAACATAATCTTCATTAGCTTCCTTGAGGGCAGTTACTTCAACCCATCTTGGAAAGTAATTTTTAGTTGTAACATTCCATTTATGTCCTTTACTTGAAGGGGGGGTATCATCTCTATGAAATTTATGCCCCATTACATGAAGGGTTGTTCTACTTGTATGGACTGCAAGGGAAGGGCAACTAGTTTTTGCTTGCCAACAAACATTGCACATTTTGGGCATTTCCTTACCCAAGAGTGTGCATATATAAAAATAGTGGGCTAAAAGTACCCAAATCTAATTATCTTAGAGGTTGTGGTCTTGGTAGCAAAGTGCCCACTAGTTGGATCATCATGGAACTATTCAAGTAGCTTGTCTATTTGGCATGATTCCACACACCTCAAATGTATGCCTCTTATACCTCTCTTGAAAATTACTCCATTTATCAGGACATAAGGTATACTTTTTAACCTAAAGTGCCTTCTCCTGGCTCTATCTAGCCCCATAAGACACCACCCTGACTCAATAAATCTGATTATATCATGTGTCTAACTGAAAGGTGTGTTGTCTATAACTACCTATTAGCTGTCATGGACTACAAACACTTGGTATTTACCTTGTTTTACATCCACTTCAAGGTGATCACATAACCTCATGCCCCTTATAAGCTTTGTGACTCTAACCTCAAGGTCATACTCCATGCATTTTATCACCCATCTAGCTCTATTCTAATTGAGGTCTCTGTTGAATATAAACTCTTTAATACTTGGGTGTACCACCACGAGTATGATTTTACTATTGGAGACCATGTGCCTAAACTTCTTCAAACCTCTCACTACTACAAGCACATGTTTTTCTACAAAGTTATACCTCTCCTCATACCCCTATAAGGCCTAACTAAAGAAAGCAATAGGCTATTCCAAACCTTGATCATTTTTCTGCATCAACATGGCAGAGATAACATCCAACATAGAGAAGGCATACAAGTAGAATTCTTTGTTAAAATGAATATTAAGAAGTTTGGGGGCATGAGAGATGGCCTCCTTAATTGCCTCAAAACTCCTCTTACCTTCTTTGATCCATGTAAACTCCTTGCATTTTCTTAATGTTATAGTAAGAGGCCTGATCAGCTCTGCAAAGCTAGGGATAAACCTTCTTATAAAATTAATCTTTCCCAAGAAACTCTACAGACCTTTCTTGTGCTTGGGCAAGGGTAAGGATAATATGGACTCAACTCTTTCAAGGTCTATGGAAAGACCATCCTTGGACACTACATGACCCAATAACCTACCCTCATGAACACCTAATACACATTTCTTAGGATTTAATGATACACCAAACTCTCTACATATTTCAAATACTAACCTCAAGTGAGCAATGTGATTAGCTAGGTCCTTCGAGAAAAAAACAACATTATCTAGGTAGATGAGCACCATATCATTGATCAAATCTTCAAAAGCGACATCCATTGCCCTCTTAAAATTTACCCCAATATTGGATAGTCCAAAGGGCTTTTTCATGTATGTATAAGTGCCCCACTTTGTGGTGAAGGCAGTCTTATGCCTATCTTCTTCCTTGACCAAAATCTGATCATAACTAGAGTATCCATCAAGCAATGAGAACTTTTGAGAACATACCATCTTTTGAAGAATTTGATCCATTGAGGGCAATGGGTAATGGTCTTTTAGGGACACCTTATTGAAGTCCCTTAAATCAACACACAAACACATTTCCCCATTCTTCTTCCTCACTGGCACAAGGTTTACCACCCATGAGTAATGTTTAATGGTGAAAATTAATCTTGATTAAATCAACTTAAATGGCTCCCTTCTCATCAACTCCACTTTTGGATTGACAGGCCTTTATTTCTGCCTGACTAGTTTTGCATTGCTCTCTAGTTCAATGGTATGTTGTGCAAGTTTGGGATTAAATCCCTTTAAATATTTGTATTCCCATGAAAATACATTAGATAATTCTTGACATAAAGCAGCAAATATAACTCTCTTTGATTGTGTTGATCTTTCCTAACTTCAACAATTTACTTTTCAAGATCTCTATCCTCTCATAGCGTTCCTCTTTGGCAAAAATACATGCCTTGCCTCTTCTCACTTGGTCATATTCATTGACTATGATTTCCAATCTCACAAGACCTTAGACAGCTTGTTAGATCTCAACTATACTATCTGATCATCATACTGATGTTGGAATTTGGTTTGATTCTTATGGCAGAATTCTACCTCCTGTATCAAAAAACATATAATTTGATCATCATCATCAAAAACCTACCAACTCACCTCATTGTCAGGTACAACTAGCCTATGTATGACCTTGAACTTTTCATGACTTTGGTTGCCTTTGACTCCTTACACAATCTCATACTGATATCTAATGGCTGCAAGCCTATTTACATGTTGATTTGCCTCTCTTGGTATAGATTGTATATTGAATGCTAATAAGTCCTCTATGAGATCCCATACATAATGATTGTAATCTTTCAAATGATGATTTTTTATTACACTTATGCTTCTCACTTGTTTCATAATGATCTCATTATCACCCTTGACTTGAAGAAGTTTGACACCTCTTCTTCTTGCCTCTTGCAACCATGTAGAAGGACTTCATATTTAGTTGCATTTGAACTGCAACTAAATTGAAATCTTACATCTAAATAGTACTTCTGATATGAGGGTGAAACTAACATGATTCTAAATCTACTACTATTATTTGACCTTGAGCCATCAAATAATAATGTCCATAGACCTCCTCCTCTTGAGTGGTGTTAGTGAAGCAAGGTATAACAACACCCTCCTCATGCATATAATACACCCCTAAATTTGCTTCTTCAATATTGCTATAGGGATTAAATCCATGATTATCAGTTGCACATTCATCCAAGTACATGTCTAAAATGCCTTCAAGATGGTCATGAGGCTCTTTTTCACTCGCATTTTCATCCTCATCAAATATGGTATAATTGACATTTGTAAGGTTAGGCATGTAGGGATCTAGATGGAACCTAGAGATAGGTTTTAACCTAATAGTTACCCTAGTCCCATATATGGTCTTGAAAACCATGCATGACCAACCAAATGATAAATAACCCCTAATTTTTATAGTAAAGTTCTTAGATAGGCATAGGGCAAAATATGGGTATAGGTCTACAACCATTACATCTTGAGTGATGACATACTTGGGGCAGGATGCCAATGCGATCTTAAGATCTTTCAAGATACCTACTATTTTAGTGGTGGAACCATCCAACTGGTGAACACCCTTTTCATTAGGCAAATACTTAATCTCAAGTTTATCTACTATGGCTATAGGCATAACTAAGGTTGAAGCAACTGAATTTATCATACAATTGTACACTAAATAGTCCCCTATGATGACTAAAAAATAGAATGGAGGGAGCTTGACAACCTTAGGGGGATGAAAAACATTATGAACTTGACCTTGACTAGGAGCTTGACTAAGAACTTGAATTTGACTATGTTGACAACTATTTGTAACAACAATGTTCACCTTATCAGCTATCTTATTCACATGAGAAAGCTTGGAGAGCTCTTACTGAAGCATCTCTTTCTATCCCAGAATAGATAGAGCACCATACATATAGACACAGTGATGTTAGCCTTTTTCATATGATCCATAATATTAAAAGGAATACTAGTACCTTGGAAGTAGAAGTATCACTTGGCACTTGAGTGACATAAGGAACAAAAGGAGACTTCTATTGTTGTCCATGATGTTCAAGTATTTGTTGATTTGCAAGAGCTTTAGCAGCTATATTTAAAGTGGTAGACTATTGACTGAGTTGTGGAGGTGTTGAAGAAGTGTTGGGCTACTCCAAATTATCATCTAACATCCTCTTCTTAGCCCTTGTATTTGCTATAACTGGTTCATATGCCCTTTGTGTAGTCTGCCCCATGTTTACTGCTACATGCTCAAACATATGCTCCCCTTCTTTAAAGTTTATGCACATGGTGATAGATGGTGCCTTACCCATGCTTCCTTGCTATTGAATTTGAGCTTCTGATGATGTCATGATAGGGATGTTATCTTGATTCATTAAAGGGCCTTGTGATGAAGGAGGCATTATGTCATGGCCTTAGAATGAAGGAGCATGTTTCCAACTAGGATCTTAATACATTTCTCCACTTTTATCCATTACCATATCATTGGACCACCCTCCTAATTACTATTTACCCTCTTGTGCAAGGTTGTTTTGTGTGCGGACCAAGGCTCTTGAACTACTTACAACTGTAGGATTGTAGCTATTATGAGATCTACCTTGAAAAATTTGGCCTTGGGCTTGTTGATTTGATGAATAAGGGGGTCTATTGTAGGATTGATCAAGGTATTGGGCTTGGAAGGGACCTTGGTATGGCCTATATGAAGTCTATTATTGTCTCTCTATATTCACTAGCTTGTTGTTTTGTGTCTTCAACAAGCTCTCAATCCTCACAAATTTGTCCACTTAACTATCATCAGGTTGAGCTTGATTGTTTAGAATGGGAAATGGAACAATGGTAGGTGGGGTTGGCTGAAGCTCAAGAAAAAGTGGCATGATAGGTCTTGGCATGATTTTCCCTACTTATATAAAATAATTTTTGGCCCTTATAGATATCTCTTAAGCCTCAGGCAGAGTTGTCCCACCCATAGATTGGATCATGACTACAATGTCTGAATTCAATGCTCTTAAATAGTAAATAAAAACATAATTGGGTGTGGGCTTAATGATGACAGGGATCTTATCCCAAGTTTTTTGGAATTTATAGTTGAAATCAACCATAGATGCTTGGGATGCCCTCCTGATTGAGGTGAGTTATTTAACAAGTGACACATGGTCGCTTATATCCTCAAAATGCTTACATAAGCACTCACCAAACTCATCCCAGGTATTGATTGAGGTAGGAGCTAGACCCCTATACCATTTCATGGATTTGTCTTTCAAGGATGTGGCTACTAGTCTCATGGCTATATTCTCCTATGTAATGTTATGCACTAAGCAAAGCTTTGCAATGTCAGCTATGTGCTCTACAAGAGTGGTAGAGTTTTTTCCCTATAAAGTATGGTAAAATCTTAAAAGAGGTAACATGGATATCATCATGTTGTTGAAGGTTAAGAGGGATACCACCATTGAAGGGTACACAAACTTGTAATATAGGCCTTGCCATTTGCATTTACTTTGGTGGACTTTTAGTGGATTGAATATGGGCAAAATTTTTAGATTTTGGAGATGTGGGAGAATTAGGGGGTGCTAGGTTGGGTTTTAAAATTGGTACCCTTTTCCTCCTTGCAATATCCAAAGGCAATTCAATGGACTGAACTTGATTACCTTTTAAGGCAGACTTGGTAGAGATTTGGTGCATGAATTTGCCCTCCAATCTATTGATGACTGCTCTAATGCTTTCAAGTGTTCTCCCACATTGCCAATCTATCCCAAGCTAATGTCTAAATGCCTTGATTGAAGTACCACTGGGCATGCCAGAAACTATTAAAGACTTAGGTTGCACCATAGCTGAAAGTAGAAGTGTTCAAGTCCTACTCTCAAACCTAGTCCAACATGGGAATGACCCTAGGTTGTGGGTTACCTGATTCTGAGTCAGACCTCTAGGGTTTTTAATGAGGCTAGCTTCTCATATATGATAATTTGCATCTCTTTTCCTAGAACTTAATCTATTGGGATGAAAATGGGGATAAAATACATGAATGAAAACCTACTCTAAGTGGTGATGCACCAAATGTTCAATGAGTCACTCTCATCTTAGACACTTTCATGACTACTAATGAATCCAATGGAAATAAGAACTGGTCAGATTCAATAACAAGGTTCCAAACATGAGTATTTTATATGAAGGTTGAAAATAGAATTAGAAATTGAAGTACAAAAAGAGATAGGTATATTTAAACACTATGGACTTATGACACTTCAAAAGAAACCTCACTAGCTAACACTTCACACAACTTGCAAGAAACTAATAGTCTTGAAGCAAGGTACATGAAGGACACATAAGTGATGAATAATCAACATACACTCTATAAATCAAACTCCAATAAAATACATTGAGCATTCAACTAGAATATGAAATTATCTTATATTGCTTCAAAAGAGTTTACAAAGTGATTTTAGCAGAGGTTTGCTATACTCATCCGAGGGATGAAAATCAAGAGTTCAATGCCTGCATTTTTAGGAAGAAAGAAAAGGTAGGGAGATAAATTTTGGTCATGAAGGGGTCATTATGAGTTCAATTCCACTCAGAGCAATATTTATAACTGCCCTACATTTATGTTCCTTAAAAACTCTTAATTGATTAGGGCCACCTCAAAAAAAAGTTGCAATAGTTGCACCATTCCTTCTCCCACTTCTCCTTGCATTGATGCTCTTTTAAAAAATATTAACTAATTAGGATATATTACATAACACACTCTTTACCAAAATCTTGACCATACCATATATTTTGGACATATGTCATCATCTCATTTACTCCTAGAAGTTTGCTTTCAATGTTAGCCATTGAACCTTGACCTGGGCTTCATAGATTGAGACACTCATCACCACCATGTGATTTATGTGGATTCATTGTCAGCTTCATTTGGTTAGTGATCTTGAGCCATGTAGTGGCCTCACATTTAATCTGAGATCCTTTACCTATGCATAGTTTATTTTTTTTGCTCAATTAAACACGTGCAGTTGATATTAGTTTGTAAGATTAAATGTACACTGTTGATCTCATAACTCATCATGATTGTGACACTTGGTAAGAACTCATTCATCTTTGGGATCCTTTAAATCTTTGACCTTTTCTCTCTGTTGATCCACTTTAGTATAATGGATCATGTACCATTAATCTTAGTTGGACCTACTGGCTTTGTCAGTTCATTGCATGCCATTAGATCTTCATATGGGCGCCTGAGATCTTGCCACTTGGAACATTCAAATTTTTGAACTCTGAGCTTGTTGTTGATCTTGATCGCAATATCAAACATGTTTCATTATATCTTGATGGTCCCACTAACTTGAGCTTCTATCTACGCATTACTGATATATGATATGATCAAGCGAGATGTCGACACCTAGTGGCAGTACATTCATTAGGAGCTTGTTAAGGATTTTTTGAATCTAAACGACTATTTTTTGGAGCTCAATTTTGACATCCTTGAGCACATCCTACACCACTAAATCATTTTTTAAAGCTTGTATCTTAAGACAGAAAATTCACCAAGGCACCAAATTTGTAGAGTAATTACATAACACAAAGTATATCCTTTTCATGTAATCCTTCATTGAAGGTTACTAAGACAAGATTGAAATATGACTATACAAGAAATTGACTAAACATGTCTTGTGTGTCTTCAACATGATTAAAAAACAAATTTGGAACATAGGCCATGACCCCTTAAGGTATAGGGTTGGCTAATTTATAGTTCTATAAATTGACCAACAAGAACTTCATCTTTGTTCTGTAATAAATGACGTTCAACAATTATAGATCTTAACTTGTCTACGTTGGTGTTGTAATGTAGTAGGGCTCTTGTTTTTGGCTTTATTCAATGTTAGGCATCATTTGAGCAAGGTATTGTGCCATTTTCTATGTTTCTTGACAGGGATAAGGAGGTACAATCATAAAATATTATGCTAATGGGTCATGACTTTGTTTAACATATGAAATATTATAAGATGGATAGGGATCCATCTCATAAGCTCCATTTTCATATGATTCTTGAAAAAAAGGGTCACTAGTCACAAAGTTCTCATAGTCCAAATTATACGTGGTCCCCTTATGTGTGTAATGAGGCATGTTTAGATCTATAGCCAAGTCTCAAGAAAAAAAGAGTTCAAAGGTAACAAATAATTGAGGTCTAAAAATAAAGAACTTTTGACTCTGTAAAAGAGGCACAAAGGGTAAAAATACTAAACTAGGTAAAGGCAGAATAAAATAGACTTGAAACTGGTCTTAACAAATGATATTAATCTGCCCAAAGGCAGTTATAATTAGTGGAAAAAGTAACACAAAATCTCAAAAATTGTTTATGGATAAAGTATTGATTTTTTCAAAGGTGAATATAATCAGTGATAAAAGTATCTAGACAAAGTAGAAAACTTACAAATTGAGATCAAAGGATAGCGATGATTTTCTCAAAGGTAGTTATAATTTTTTAATGTGAGACACAAGGCTAGAGCCCAAAATAAAAAACTCAAATAAAATATTGAAAATGAACTAATCAAAGGAAATTGGCTCGGTTGAAACTCGATAATTGGCTCACTAAGACTCAATTCTTGACTCACAAGAGAATTTTGGAATAATAGAATTAGGACACTCATAATTTTGCACAACAAACTTCAAATAAGGCATGAAAAAATAGCTTTACTCAAAGGGACGCTCAAGCAAGGCACAAGACAGAAAATAACCGCTAGGTTCTAGGCAAAGGGGTCTTTTAATCAAATAGGAAATCAACCGAAGTAACACAATCCAAACATAAAAGGTAGATAACCTAAGCCCAAATTAGATGAGGCTTTGACATAAACTTGATTAGTTTATGATTTGCACTTTAAAAGGTTGAGTTTCAGATTTGATATGAAAAGACTCGAATGTTCTACAGCAAAAGGGCTAGACTAAAATAGATAACGTAACTGTGCATTTGAAATAACATAGGTACAATAATGGTTTGGAACTTGGTTTTAAAATTGAAAAGAGATTTGAGATTATTTAGGCAATGTAACAATGTTCCTTCAAGAAAATTGACATAACAATGGTTTTGTACTAAAAAATCTAAGGTAAACATTTGAGATGAAACAAGTGGCTTAACGACACCCCATTTAAACAAGTGACACAAAAATGGTTTTGGAATAAAAATATAAGGCAAAGAGTGTGACATAAAATAGATAGAGTAACACCTCTTAGGCTAAAGTGGTGTGAAAACAATGTAACATTTTGGACTTGTTTTGACGTGACAATACAAACAAACAGTTTTAGTCTAAAACACATGTAAATCAAAGGCAAATAGAAGTAACACTAATGGCTCATCCTATATCTTAAACTGATTTTGTTGTCCATAACTTATGCCAAAGTTTCCCTTGATATACCAATGCTTGTGAAGAATTAAGTGTTAATCTAAAAATTAAAGTACAGGTGTAACTAGAGTTTTTTTCATCCCCTCTATCTCTCAGGCATTGGTACGTGGTATGAACTTATAGTGATGAATACCCAACATTTGGCAAGAAATTATGTGGTAAGTGGGGTTGACTAAAAATATATAAATTTCATGTGCACTAAATGATCCTAAGTGTGGTTAACACAAGGGTGCAATCATGTTAGTTGAGTTCATACTTGTTAACTTACTATACAAGGGTCTATTATGTTGCATATCAACTCCAACCATGCATTGATTAGTAGAGTCTAATGTTTAGCAAGACATGAATGTTTTCATTAGGATCAAAGAGTCTAGCCACTCAGCCCTCTGGTAATCCCAATATCATGTATCCAATTTATATACCTCACCATGGAGTGGGGTTGGTATAATGCTGAGAGAAGAAACCCCAATTCAATGAACCCCTAGAGAACTTGTGAGGGATAAATGGTCTCCCAACCCTAAGCCAATGCAAGAAAATAAAATGGAAATATTATAGAGGTTATTTCTAGATCATCGAGGTCACTCAAAGCTTGGGGAGAGCATACACAATATTCTTTCTGACAAGACCAAACAAACAAGGCAATAAACCAAGAGGTTTTGGTCACCTAAGTTTCCTAAAGGGTACAGGGGGAAAGCATACACACAATAGTTTCTAATTTGCCATGAACATAGAAATGTAACTATGAGCTTTAAAATTTAGCTAATAAATATAGATATGATGGCCTTGATGTTGACTCTGGGTCTGATTAGAACATGATAACTTTATTATCCCTTTGTTAACAAGGACTTTCTTAATATATATTCCTTTTTTTAAAACCTCTTTGAACGTATGATCACATTGCATCTTGAGATGGTAATATATCTTATTCTATAAGCTCCTAGTGAATATCATGGCCAACTGCTTATCTGGAAGATTATGAGTAAATTAGCTCATTAGTGCTCTCCAACATTGCAAGTATGCAACAAAGCTTTCACTAATTTTCTATTTAGCATGGCCTAAATCCACAATAGTAATCTCATGTTAGAGATCATATAAAAAGTGTTGTACCAACTTATCTAAAAGATCATCAAAGTTAGGTACATATTTATTTGATAATTTCAATAGCCATTCCAAGGCTTGTCTAGCTAGATTCCTTTGAAAGAGTAAAAGTAAGTATATGTTACTATATGCCATTGGTTGGCATAGAACAAAATATTCTTTTAGATGATCTTTAGGGTCACCTTTGCCTTTGTATTTGTTGAATTTTGGTAGTTCATAACCTGACAAAAATGGTATTTGCAAACATTCCATGTTAAATGGATAAGAACATGTTTCATCTAGTTTGAATTTCTTTGTTTATTTTCCACTCTATATAGTTTGAATTGCATCCTTCATCTATTGTAACTCTTGGGCAAGGAAATCAAAAGAGTGGCCAATTGATATTGAGGTTGTGTAGTCAATGATGGATTGCCCTAATTGGGGCAGGTATGTTGTGGAATATTGGTTAAATTGGTCAGATGACTAGGTATGCATATCCGTGCATTGAGATTATATTGTGGATACAAAATACATTATTATTGAAAGACATTCTAATTTGGATTAGCTACATAACCCTAGATATTTAATTGTGAATGTGGTAATGACATTTATATCTTTGGGATGTGTTGGTATTGTTGGGTTTGAGAGGGAATTTGATGCCTACTCATCGAACCCTATTATATATAGGGAACATGTTGTTGACTAGATCCCTATTATTGGAGGTGTTGATAGTTAAATCTTTGTTGCATGTGTAATACCTATTGGGTGAAAGGTAATTATTACTTAGTACTTGTTACCTACTATACACAAAGACCTTATTGTTGGTTAAACTCTTATTGTTTGATCAAAACTTGTTGTTGAATATGCACTTGTTGTTGGTTAGGCAACTGTCAGGGGTTTGGTATTTCTTGTTGTTGACTAACTAGCATTTTCTGACCAATAGAAACATGTTGTTACTTAGGCATTATTTATGATTATTTAGGTATATTGGTCTATGTTTGTTGTGGTAGAACATTCATTATCACCTATTGGGTGGATCAATATTATGCACTTGTTGTGATGGTAAGTTGGTCTATTGTCGGTTCATTGCCTCATGTTGCACACTCAAGGAATCAAATGGTTGAGGAGTGCAGGTTAATTTTTGATTTTGGGAAATTATTGTACCTATCCCCTATTATTACAATCCACTCATTGCATTATTTGGAGGAATCTATTATGTATTGCTCAATGGTAAATTAGACCTGCTTTGGTTTAAATTAGAATGCACTTGTGTGCTATCTGTCACATTTTGAGTGAGGTCTTCTATTTGAGTGATAATCTCTTCTATCAAAACAAGAACATTATACATGTCACCAACCAATGTGCTTTGGCTAAATGGATTTACATTTTGGCTTGCATATCCCGAAGCATCTATATGTTGCCCTGTTGATGGAGTTATCTCAATAAATAATGTGTTATAAATAGCCCTTGTATTAAGATTATGAGCTAGGTTGAGATAGTTTTGTTACACTTGTTTTACCTATTCTATTTGTTCATCCATAAGGTCCTTCCCTTTTGCTAACGTACTTTGGTTCTACTATGACATTTAGACTAAATATTGACTATAACTAGTTGATTCCTATTTTAATGGTTGAATCCAAGGCACATTAATAGGAGTTTTAATCAAACTACTTATATTTTTATGTGGGAAGTCTAGAGGAAACTTGGATCCTATTTCGATAGCTCTATCAAGAATTATTAAAGAATTAGGTTGCACCCTAGCTGAAAGTAGAAGTGTTCAAGTCCTACTCTCAAACCTAGTCCAACATGGGAATGACCCTAGGATGTGGATTGCCTTATTTTCAGTTAGACCTCTAGGGTTTTTAAAGAGGCTAGCTCCTCAGATATGATAATTTAAATATCTTTTCCTAAAACTTAATCTATTGGGATGAAAAGGGGGAGAAAATACATGAATGAAAACCTATTCTAAGTGGTGATACACTGAATGTTCAATGATTTACTCTTAGCTTAGACACTTTCATGACTACTAATGAATCTAATGGAGACACAAATTGATCAGATTCAATAACAAGGTTCCAAACATGGGTATTCTATATGAAGGCTAAAAAGAGACTTACAAATTGAAGGATAGAAAGAGATAGGTCTATCCAAGATACTATGGACTTATGACAGTTCAAGATAAACCTCACTAGCTAACACTTCACATAACATGTAAGAAACTAACAGTCTTGAAGCAAGGTACATGAAGTACACATAGGTGATGAATAAACAACATACACTCTATAAATCAAACTCTTATAAAGTATACTTATCATTCAAATAGAATCTAAAATTGTATTATATTACTTTAAAAGAGTTTAGAAAGTGATTTTAGTAGAGGTTTGGTATACCCAACCGAGGGATGAAAATCAAAAGCTCAATGCCTACATTTATAGGAAAAAAGAAAAGCTAGGGAGTGAAATTTTGACACTAAAGGGGTGATTAATAAGCTCAATTCTACTTAGAACAATGGTTATAACCACCCTACATTTATACTCCTTAAAAACTCTTAATTGATTAGGGCCACCTCGAAAAACATTCGCAACAGTCGTACCATTCCTTCTCCCACTTCTCCTTGCATTTATGCTCCTTTAAAAAATCTTAACTAATTAGGATCCATTACAAAACACACTCTTTACCAGAATCTCAACCATACTATACATTTTATATACGTGTCATCATATCATTGGCTCCCAAAAGTTTACTTTCTATGCTATCCATTGATCCTTAAGCTGGGCTTCATAGATTGAGACACTTGTCACCACCAAGTGCTTTATATGGATTCATTATCAGCTTCATTTGGTTAGTGCTCATGAGGCATGTGATTGCCTCACATTCAATCTAAGATGCTTGACCTATGCACCATTGATTTCTTCTACTTAGTTAAATGCATGTCATTGATATTAGTTTGTAAGATCAAATGCACACTGTTGATCTCATAACTCACCATGGCTGCTACACTTGGTAAGAAATCATTCGTTCTTGGGATCTTTTGACTCTTTGACATTTGCTCATTGTTGATCTACTTTGGTATGATGGATCATTCATCATTGATCTTAGTTGGACCCACTTGCTTTATTAGTTCACTGCATACTATTAGATCTTCTTATGAGCACCCAAGATCTTGCGACTTGGAACATTTAAATTGTTGACCTCTAAGCTTACCATTGATCTTGATTGCAAGATCAAATGTGCTCCATTGGATCTTGATGGTTTGAATGAGTCAAGTTTCTATTTACATGCCATTGATCTATGATTTAATCAAGTGAGATGTTGACACTTGGCAGTAATGTGTTCACTAGGAGCTCATTAAGGATTTTTTGAATCTAAATGGCTATTTTTTGGAGCTCAATTTTGACATCCCCAGGCACATCCTACACTACTAAATCATTTCTCAAAGCTTGTATCTTAGGACATAAAATGCACCAAGGTACCCAATTTGTAGAGTAAAGCCATAACACAAAATACATCCTTTTCATGCAATCCTTCACTAAAGGCTGATAAAACAAGATTGAAATATGGCTATACAAGAAACTGACTAAACATGTCATAAGTGTCTTTAACATGACTAACAATTAAATTTTTAACATAGGCCATGACCCCTTAATTTATAGGGTTGGAAAATTTCTAGTTCTATAAATTGACCAACATTTTCGATGACTCAACTGGTTTGACTAGCCTGCTAGTCATGGAACCTAAAATTTGATCAAGCTTGCTCATAATGACTAGACAAATGAAGTATTAGTTATCAAAAGGATTTTTTTTGACTCCTATAAACACTTTGAAACTATGATATGCACATAAACAATAGGAAAACATAAAAAAACACACACACTAAACAACTACCTAAACAAAAAAAAAAACAACAAACAGAGTGATGTGCAAGAGCACTTGGAGGTAAAGACAAACTTATCTACCTATGTATAAAGATCATGAGATAGACTAGTAACAAAATTTAAGATACCTCTCATTGATAGAGTGGGAAGGCTCTCTCCATTAAACTTAGCAAGCTCAAAGGAATTGCTCTCTTTACAACCTATGATAACATAAGTCCCACTCCAAAGATTGTCAAACTTGGAGTGCTTTCTTGGTTTTTCATAGTCCTCATCCCATTTGAGGACTTTATCACCTTATTGGAATGTCTTTGAAGATGCTATTTTGTCAAATGAGCTCTTCACTTGGTGTTGATTTGACCACATGATGTGTATGGCAGTGTCCCTTATCTCCTCTAGTTGTATTAGTTCATTTAACCTTATCTATAAAGTATCATCTTCCAAGATCTCAAATTGGTGTGCTAGCTCTAATGTAGGTAAATCAAGAGAAAAAGGAAGTTTGGCTTATTTTTGATAGACAAGAAGGTATGATGAGTGTCCATTATCTTTCTTAGGTATCATTCTGTCTGCCATTAGGGCATTCCTCATTCTATTATGCCACTCCCTCTGACTATCCTCCATAGTTCTCTTGATAATCCTCAACAAGTTATTATTTATGGACTATGATAGTCCATTTCCCTATGGGTAATAGTTAGAGGATGACTTGAGATAAATTACACGTAAAATATCCCACTCAGATACCTTGTTACTACTGAAGGCTAATGTGTTGTCATAAATGATTATAGAAGGCACACCAAATCTAGTCACAAGGCTATCATAAAAGTCCAAAACATAATACTCATTAGCTTATTTGAGGGTAGTTACTTCAACCCATCTTGTAAATTAGTATTTAGTTGTAATGATCCATTTATGTCCTTTTCTTGAAGGGGGGTATCATTCCTATGAAACTTAAGCCCCATTGCATGAAGGGTTGTTCTACTTGTATGGACTGCAATGGAAAGGTAGATAATTTCAGCTTGCCAACAAACATTGCACATTTTGGGAATTTCCTTACCCAAGAGTGTGCATATCTAAAAATTGTGGGACAAAAGTACCCAAATCTAATGATCTTAAAGGTTTTGGTCTTGGTAGCAAAGTGCCCACCAGCTGGACCATCATGGAATTGTTTAAGAAGCTTGTCTATTTAGCATGATTTCACCCACCTCAAAAGCATGCCTCTTATATCTCTCTTGAAAACTACTCCATCTATCAAGACATAAAGTATATTTTTCAACCTAAAGTGCCTTCTCTTGGCTCTATCTAGCCCCATAGGACATTGGCCTAACTCAAGAAATATGATTATATAATGTGTCCAACTGAAATGTGTGTTGTTGCAACTACCTGTTGGTTGTCATGGATTGCCAACACTTGGTATTTACATTTTTTTACCTCTACTGCAAGGTACTCACATAACCCTATGCCCATCACAAGCTTTTTGACTCTAATCTCAAAGTCATACTCCATGTATTTTGTCACCCATCCAAATCTTTTCTCATTAAGGTCTCTGTTGAATATAAACTCTTTAATACTTGGGTGTACCACCATGAGTATGATTTTACTATTGGATACCATATGCCTAAACTTATTCAAACCTCTCATTACTACAAGCGCATGTTTTTCTATAAATCTATACCTCTCGTCATACCCCTCTAAGGCTTGACTAAAGAAAACAATAGGCTATTCTAAACCTTGCACATTCTGCTACATCAACTTGGTATATATTGTATTCAACGTAGAGAAGGCATACAAGTAGAATTATTTGTTTAAATCAAGATTAAAAAGTGTGGGGACATAAGAGATGGCCTCCTTGATGGACTCAAAACTCCTCTTACTTTATTTGGTCCATGTAAACTCCTTGCATTTTCTTAACCTGTGTGTAAGAAACTTGACCATCTCTACAAAGCCTGGGATAAACCTTGTTATAAAATTAATCTTTCCCAAGAAACTCTAAAGACCCTTCTTCTGCTTTAGCAAGGGTAAGGATAAGATGGACTCAGCTCTTTTAGGGTCTATGGAAAGACCATCCTTAGACACTACATGACCTAGTAACCTGCCCTCATGAACACCAAATATACGTTTCTTAGGATTCAATGATATGCCAAACTATCTGCATATTTGAAATACTAAGTGAGCAATGCGATTAGATGGGTCCTTTGAGAAAAAAGTGACATCATCTAGGTAGATGAGCACCATATCATTGATCAAACCTTCAAAGGCAACATCCATTGCCTTTTGAAAAGTTACCCCTACATTGGTTAGTCCAAAAGGCATTTTCATGTATGCATAAGTGCCCCACTTTTTGGTGAAGGTAGTCTTATGGATATCTTCGTCCTTGACCATAATCTAATTATAACTAGAGTATCCATCAAGCAATGAGAACCTACCACCTTTTGAAAAATCTGATCCATTGAGGGCAGTGAGTAATGGTCTTTTAGGGACACCTTATTGAGGTCCCTAAAATCAACACACAAACGTATTTGCCCATTCTTCTTCCTCACTGGCACAAGGTTTAAAACCCATGAGGAATGTTTAATGGGCAATATTATTCTTGATTCAATCAACTTAAATAGTTCCCTTCTCATCAACTCATTCACTTTTGGATTGATAGGCCTTTGTTTTTGCCTAACTGATTTTGCATTCCTCTCTAGTTCAATGGCATGTTGTGCAAATTTGGGATTAATGTAAATACATCATATAATTCTTGACATAAAACAAAAAATGCAACTCTCTCTTCTACTATGTTGATCTTTCTTAACTTCAAGAATTTACCTTTCAAGATCTTTATCCTCTCATAGTGCTCCTCCTTGGATAAGATACATGCCTTGCCTCTTCTCCCTTGGTCATATTCATTGAAAACAAGTCCCTTAGGCAAGTTATTTGATCTCAACTGCACTATTCAATCATCATACTGATATTGGAATTTGTTTTGATTCTTGTGGCAAAATTCTACTTGCTGCATCATAAAACATATAATTTGATCATCATTATCAAACACATACCAACTCACCTCATTGTTAGGTACAACTCACCTACATATGACCTTGACCTTGTTATGACTTTGGTTACCTTTGACTCCTTCCACAATTTCATATTGAGTTCCAATGGTTGCAAGCCTATTTGCATGTTGATTTGCCTCTCTTGGTATGGACTATATATTAATTGCTAAGAAGTCCTCTATGATATCCCATACATGATGCTTGTAATATTTCAAATGATGGTTCTTGACTACACTTATGCCTTTCACTTGTTGCATAATGAGCTCACTGTCACCCTTGACTTGAATAACTTTGACACCTCTTCTTTTGGACTCTTGCAAACCATGTAGAAGGGCTTCATATTCAATTGCATTTAAACTACAACTGAGTTGAAATATTTTAGCTGAATAGTACTTTTGATATGAGGGTGAAACCAACATGACTCTAAATCTACTACCATTCTTTGTCCTCAAGTCATCAAAGAATAAATTCCATAGACCATCTTTCGCTTGAGTTGTGTTAGTTAAACAAGGTATAACAACACCCTCTTCATGCATACACTACACCCCTAAATCTACTTCTTCAATGTTTCTATAGGGATCAAATCCATGATTATCAACAACCCATTCATCTAAGTACAGGTCTAAAATGCCTTCAATATGGTTATAAGGCTCTTGTTCACTAGCATTTTCATCCTCATCAAATATGGTATAGTTAACATTTGTAAGGTTAGGCATATAGGGCTCTAGATGGAACATAGAGATAAGTTCTAACCTAATAGTGACCCTATTCCCATATTTGGTCCTAAAAACCATGTATGACCAGTCAAAAGATAAATAACCCTTAATTTTTGTAGTAAAGTCCCTAGATAGGCATAGGGATAAATATGGGAGTAGGTGTACAACCATTACATATTGAGTGATGACATACTTTGGGCAAGTTACCAATTAAATCTTGAGATCTTTCAATATACCTACTATTTTAGTGGGGGAACCATCCAATTAGTGAAAATCCTTTTCATTAAGTACTTAATCTCAAGTTTATCTACTATGGCTTTAGGCATAACTAAGGTTGAAGCAACTATATCTATCATACAATTATGCACTAAATAGTCCCCTATGATGACTGACAAATAAAATGGAGGGAGCTTGAAAACCTTAGGGGGATGAACAACATTATGAACTTGACCTTGACTAGGATCTTGACTAAGAACTTGAATTTGATTAGGATGACTACTATTTGTAAAAGCAATGTTCACCTTATCAGTTGTCTTGTTCACATGAGAAAGCTTGGAGAGCTCTTGCTGAAGGATCTCTTTCTATCCCAGAATAGACAAAGTATCATACATAGACATAATGACATTAGCCTTTTTCATATGATCCATAATATTGAAAGGAAGACTAGTACCTTTGAACTACACCTTGGAAGTAGAAGTGTCACTTGGCACTTGAGTGACATAAGGAACAAAAGGAGACTTCTGCTACTATCCATGATGTTGAGGTATTTATTGAGTTTTAAGAGCTTTAGTAGCTATATTTGAAATGGTAGGATGTTGAATGACTTATGGAGGTGTTGAATAAGCCTTAGGCTACCCCAAATTATCATTCAACATCCTCTTCTTAGTCCTTGTATTGGCTACATCTGGTTCATCCACCCTTTATGTAGTTTGCCCTATGTTTACTACTACATGCTCAAACATACACTCCATTTATTGAAAGTTTATGCACATGGTGTCAGTTGGTGCCTTACCCATGCTCCCTTACTATTGAATTTGAGATTCTGATGATGTCATAGAAGGCATGTTATCTTGATTCATTGGAGGGCCTTGTGGTGGAGGAGGCATTATGTCATGGCCTTGGAATGAAGGGGCATGTTTCCAACTAGGATCTTGATACATTTATCCACTTGTATCCATTACCATCTCATTGGACTTCCCTCCTGATTTCCATTGACCCTCTTGTCCAAGGTTGTTTTGTGTGGGGACCAAGGCTCTTGAGCTACTTGTTGTTGTAGGATTATAGCTATTGTGAGATCTACCTTGAGTAATTTAGCCTTGGGATTGTTGATTTGATGGATAAAGGAGTATATTTTAGGATTGAGTAGGATATTGGGATTAAAAGGGACCTTGGTATACCCTATATGAAGTCTGTTGATGTCTCTCTATAGCCACTAGCTTATTATTTTGTGCCTTCATTAAGCTCTCAATCTTTACAAATTTGTCCACTTGACTATCATCAGGTTGAGCTTGATTGTTTAGAGTGGGAAATGGAGAAATGGTAGGTGGGGTTGGTTTAATATTAGGAAAAAGTGGCATGAGAGGTCTTGGCATAAGTTTCTCTACTTGTATCAAATAGTTTTTTGCCCTTATAGATATCTCATAAGCCTCAGGTAGAGTTGTCCCACCCACTAATTGGATCATGACTGTAATGTTTGAATTCAATGCTCTTAAATAGTAAATAAAAAAATAATTGGGTGTGGGATTAATGATGACAGGGATCCTATCCCAAGTTTTTTGGAATTTATAGTTGAAATCAACCATATATGCTTGGGATGCCCTTCTGATTGAGGTGAGTTGTTCAACAAGTGACACATGGTCACTTCTAGCCTCAAAATGCTTACATAAACTCTCACCATACTCATCCTAAGTATTGATTGAGGTAGGAGTTAGACCCCTATACCATTTCAAGGATTTTACTTTAAGGATGTGGCTATTAGTCTCATGGCTATATTCTCCTATGTAGTGTTATGCATTAAGCAAAAGTTTGCAATGTCAGCTATGTGCTCTACAAGAATGGTAGAGTTTTCTCTTATAAAGTATGTCGACTCTTCAAAGAGGTAGCATGGATATCATCATGTTGTTGAAGGTTAAGGGGGATACCACCATTGAAGGGTATAAAAGCCTTCAATCTAGGCCTTGCCATTTGCATTTGCTTTGGTGGATTTTTAGTGGATTGAATATGGGCAATTTTTTTAGATTTTGAAGATGTGGGATAATTAGGGGATGATAGGTTGGTGTTTGAAACTGGTACCCTTTTCCTCCTTACAATAACTAAATGTAATCCAATGAACTAAACTTGCTTACCTTTTGAGATAGACCTAGTAGAGATTTGGTGAATGAATTTTCCCTCTAATCTGCTGATGATTGATCTAATAATTTCAAGTGTTCTCCCATATTGCCAATCTATCCCAAGCTAATATCTAGATGCCTTGATTGAAGTCCCATCAGACATGCCAGAAACTATTGGAGACTTAGGTTTCACCCTAGCTAAAAGTATAAGTGTTCAAGACCTACTCTCAAACCTAATCCATTATAGGAATGACCCTAGGCTGTGGGTTACCTAATTTTAGGTCAGACCTCAAGGGTTTTTAATGAGGATAGCTCCTTATATATGATAATTTGAATCTCTTTTCCTAATAATTAATCTATTGGGATGAAAATGGGGAGAAAATACATGAATGAAAACCTACTCTACGTGGTGTTGCATTGAATGTTCAATGATTCACTTTCAGCTTAGACACTTTCTTGACTACTAATGAATCCAATGGAGATAATAATTGATCAAATTCAATAAGAAGGTTCCAAACATGAGTATTTTATATGAAGGTTGAAAAGAGACATGAAACTTGAAGCACATAAAGAGGTAGGTCTATGCAAGACACTATGGACTTATGACACTTCAAGAGAGACCTCACTAGCTAACACTACACACAACCTACAAGAAACTAACAATCTTGAAGCAAGGTACATGAAGGACACACATGTGATGAATAAGCAACATACAATCCATAAGTCAAACTTTTATAAATTACACTTAGCATTCAACTATAATATGAAATTATCTTATATTGCTTCAAAAGAGTTACAGAGTGATTTTAGTATATGTTTGCTATACCCATCCGAGGGATGAAAATCAAGAGCTCAATGCCATGCATTTATAGGAAGAAAGAAAATCTATGGAGAGAAATTTTGGTGTTGAAGGGGTCATTAATGAGCTCAAATCTACTCAGAACAATAGTTACAACCGCCCTATGTTTATGCTCCTTAAAAACTCTTAATTGATCAAGGCCACCTTAAAAAATAGTTGCAATAGTTGCAACATTCCTTTTCCCACTTATCCCTACATTGATGCTCTTTTAAAAGCTCTTAACTGTTCAGGATCCATTACATAACACACTCTTTACCAGAAGCTTATCCATATCATATATTTTGGACATGTGTTATCATCTCATTTACTCTCAGAAGTTTGCTTTCAATGCTAGCCATTGATCCTTGACCTGGGCTTCACAGTTTGAGACACTTATCACCACCTTGTGCTTTCTATGGATTCAATATCAGCATCATTTGGTTAGTGCTCTTGAGATACGTAGTGGCCTCAAATTCAATCTGAGCTCCTTTACATATGCACCATTGATTTCTTCTACTCAGTTAAATACTTGCGATTGATATTAATCTATAAGATCAAATGCACACCATTGATCTCATAACTCACCATGATTACGACACTTGGTAGGAACTTGTTTGTCTTTGGTATCCTTTTAATCTTTAACCTTTACTCACTATCAATTTCCTTTGGTATGATGGATCGTGCAGCATTGATCTTAGTTGGATCCACTGGCTTTGTCAGTTCATCGCATTCCATTAGATCTTCGTATGGGCACCTGAGATCTTATCACCTAGAACATTTGAATTGTTGACCTCTAATCTTGTCATTGATCTTAATTATGTGATCAAATATGTTCTATTAGATCTTGATGGTTCCATTAACTTGAGATTTTATCTACATGTCATTGATTTATGATCTAATCAAGGGAGATGTTGACACCTAGTGGTGGTGCATTCACTAAGAGCTCATTAAGGATTTTTTGAATCCAAATGACTATTTTTTGGATCTCAATTTTGACATCTTCAGGCACATCTTGCATTTCTAAATCATTTTTCAAAGCTTGTATCTTAAGACAGAAAATACGTCAAGGCACCAAATTTGTAGAGTAAAGACATAACACTAAATACATCCTTTTCATGTAATCCTTCACTGAAGGCTACTAAGACAAGATTGAAATATGAACATACAAGAAACTAACTAAACATGTCTTGAGTGTCTTCAACATAACTAACAAGCAAATTTTGAACATAGGCCATGACCCCTTAATCTATAGGGTTGGCTAATTTCTAGTTTTATAAATTGACTAACAAGAACTTCGTATTTGTTCTGTAATAAATGATGTTCAATAAGTATTGATCTTAGCTTGTCTATGTTGGCATTGTAATGTAGTAGGGCTCTTGTTATTGGCTTTGTTCAATGTTAGGCATCATTTGAACAAGGTATTATGCGATTTTCTCTACTTCTCAGCATGTATAAGGACGTATAATCATCAAATATTATGCTAATGAGTCATGCCTTTGTTTAATGTAAGAAATATTATAAGATGGATAGGGATCCATCTTAAAAGCTACATTGTCATATGACTCTTGAAAAAAGGGTCACTGGTCACAAAGTTCTCATAGTCTTGATTATACGTGGTTCAATTATGTGTGTAATGAGGCATGTTCAAATCTATAGCTAGGTTTCATGAAAAAAGTGTATAAAGGTAAAAAACAATTGATGTCTAAAAACAAAGAACCTTTGACTCTGTAAAAGAGGCACAAGGGGTAAAACAACTAAACTAGGCAAAGGTAGAATAAAATAGGCTTGAAACTAGCCTTAACAAATGATATTAATCTACCCAAAGGCAGTTATAATCAGTGTAAAAATTAACACAAAAGCTCAAAACTCATTTATGGATAAAGTACTAACTTTTTTAAAGGTGAATATAATTAGTGACAAATGTATCAAGACAAAGTAGAACAATTACGAATTGAGATCAAAGGATAACAATGGTTTTTTCAAAGGTAGTTATAATTGTTTAATGTGAAACACAAGGCTAGACCTAAAAATAAAAAACTCAAAAACAAACTAAAATAAGGAAATTAGCTTAGGCGATACTCGGTAATTGGCTCACTAAGACTTGATACTTGACTCACAAGAGAATTTTGGAACAATGGAATTAGGACACTCATAATTTTGCACAACAAACTTCAAATAAGGAATGTGACAATAACTTGGTTGAAGGGGACACCCAAGCAAGGCACAAGATAAAAAATAATTGCTAGGTTCTAGGCAAATGGGTCGTTAGATCAAATACGAAATCAACCCAAGTAACGTAATCCTGTAGATAACCTAAGCCCAATTTAGATGAGGCTTTGACATAAACCTGATTAATTTAGGATTTGCACTTAAAAAGGTTGAATTTCAGATTTAATATGAAAAGACTCAAATGTTATAAGGAAAAAGGGCTAGAATAAAATAGGCAACATAACCATGCATTTGAAATAAGATAGGTACAATAATGGTTTGGAACTTGGTTTTAAAAGTGACAAGATATTTGAGATTATTTAGGTAGCGTAACAATGGTCCTTCAAACAAATGGCATAACAATGGTTTTGGACTAAAAAATCTAAGGTAAACATTTGAGATGAAATGAGTAGTGTAACGACACCCCATTTAAACAAGTTACACATAAATGGTTTTAGAATAAAAATCTATGGCATAGAGTGTGATATAAAATAGATAGAGTAACACCTCTTAGGATAAAGTGGTGTGAAAACAATGTGACATTTTGGACTTGTTTTGATTTGACAATACAAACAAATAATTTTTGTCTATAAACACATGTAAATCAAAGAAAAATAGAAGTAGCACTAATGGCTCATCCTATATCTAAAACTGACATGGGTGTGCATAACTTATGCCAAAGTGTTCCTCGATATACCAATGCTTGTGAGGAATTAAGTGTTAATCCAAAAATTAATGTATAGGTGTAAGTAGAGTTTTTTCACCCCCTCTGTCTCTCAAGATCTGGTACGTGGCATGAACTTAGAGTGCAGAGTAGTCAACATTTGGTATGAAATTATGTGGTAAGTGGGGTTGACTAAAAATCTATAAATTTCATGTGCACTAAATGATCCCAAGTGTGGCTAACACAAGGGTGCAATCATGTCAGTTGAGTTCATACCTGCTAACTTACTATGCAAGGGTCTATTATGTCGCATATCAACTCCAACCATACATTATTTAGTAAAGCCTGATGTTTATCAAGATATGACTTGGGTTTTTGTTAGGATTAGAGAGGCTAGCCACTCAGCCCTCTGGTAAACCCAATATCACGTGTCGAATTTATATACCCCACCATAGAATGGGGTTGGTATGATGTTGAAAGATGAAACCCTAGGTCAATACACCCCTAGAGAACTTGTGAGGGAGAAATGAGCTCCCTTCCACAAGCCAAATGCAAGAAAATAAAATGGAAAGACTTTAGAGGTTGTTTCTAAGTCACCCAATTCACTCGAAGCTTGGGGAGAGCATACGCGACATTCTTTCTGAAAAGACAAAATAAACAAGGAAATATACTAAGCGCTTTTGGTCACTTTAGTTTCCTAAAGGGTATAGGGGGAGAGCATACACATAATAGTTTCTAATTTTCCATGAACATATAAATCTAACTATGAGATTTGAAATTTAGCTAATATGTGTGTATGTGTGTGAGTGTGTAAAGTTAAAAAACTCTTAAGATTTCTAACTAAAATGTATGTTATATTTAATAGTACCAAATCAATATGTCATTGAAATTTTGGCCCCCTTGGCCTTGTTTGCACTTGTAAAAACTAAAAGACAAGTGTGATTAAGTGGATTTAAAGTAGAAAACAAAAGTGTATGTGAATTTTAAGAAATGCCTAAGGCTCTCTCTTTCCACTTTAATTCCTAAAAAGAATGTTAGGGGCTTTGCTTGTCTCTAAGCTAAAAAGTAAATGATTTAACAACAATCCTTGTCTCTAAGCTAAAAAGTAAATGATTTAACAACAATCCATTTCGAGCTCTCAGGTTTTTGAAAAACATAGAGCAGAGCTACCATTTAGTAGGGTAAAGACGCTATTTTCCTGAAAACATAGACACAGGGAGTAACTTTGGTGAAGCTGATGTTTAATAGGATGAAGCCTCCAATTAGGTTAGGTGAAGCTATTGAAAAAAAAAAAAGAATAGGAAAACATGATGTAAATTTACCTAGTGAAGCCACTATTTAGTAGGGTCAAAGCTGCTAAACCCATAGAGCAAAGCTATTGTTTAGTAAGTTAAAGCTGCATGTTCAAAGCCATCATTTCTACACACATAAAGATCATAATTAAAAATGAGACTGGTGAAGCCACCATTGCACATGGTGAATCCACTAATTACTCAAAACAATAGAATGACATTAATTTCAAGGTTAAAACTCTAAACTTTAAGAATTAAATGCACTTGTTAGAAAAACTAAGTTTAACATATCATTATCCTTGGCCATATGGGATGCATGGTCCCATCAAGTGTGCCATTATGTATCTTATGTGTTTGAAGAGTAAACAGAGTGTAGATTAGTCCTTTTTTAGTTGAAATGACAAAAATCAAGCATAATAATACACTAGGACTAAACACTCTTGCCTAAGAACTAGGGAGAAGATAACATAATAAGCAAGATCAAAAAATAGAGACAAAAACAATGCAAATATATTATCTTACCTCCTTTGTCGAATTTGATGTTTACTTGTTGGCATAAGGATGTTCAAGCTTGGTCTATGACAATTAGAGTCTTCTAGCAATGCTCTTCCATGGTGGTAACATCTCTCTAATAATCACTTGTGGCTTGGTGTGAAGCTTGGCATAAAATGAGCATTATAACGCTACTCTCAAAGGTTTATTTTAAGGTATTCTAGTAGATTAACCTTACACACAAACGATTCTTGGCAGATGGTGTGGTAACTTGTATTTATAGCTCTAAGAACTAACTCTGACCCTATAGAGGCTAGGTTAAATTCTAACTTGGGTTGAGTCTACATTAACCTAAGTTGAGTCAGGTTAACCTTGGGTTGGGTCAAAGCACTCATGAAATATTGACACCTCAGTTTTAGATATTTTTGAGGCATGACAATTCACTTTAGATATTTGTGAAGTTGTGACTCATAATTTTGGAATATTTAGGAAATAATCAATCATTTTATTAGCTCATTTGATCTTTGACTTCATATTTGGCTAAAAGATCCTTTTTTTGGTAAATTAAATTCACTAATTTGATTTAGAATTTTTGTGTAGGAAAGTTAAATAAGATTTGTAATGTAATTAAACTTGCTTAGTGTTTTTTAGCAATTATTTTAAATGTTTTAATTAATAGCTTGATAGGCCAAAAGTGTCAAATTATTAGGTTGTAATTTGACTAGGGTTAAGACCAAACTAGGTTATCGGTGCATATAGGGTAATACACCAAATAAGCTAGCCTCATCATGTTTTTGGGGAATTAAATCCCCTACATAGATGAAATTGGGCAATCTAGATGATTTATAGGCTTAAATTATCATTTGATAGATATTAAACTAAGTCCCAATTTAGGCATGAAAGTGGCCAAAATTAAGTGTCTACGCATATAGCCTTAATAGCCTAGAACTCAAGTTTGAGTACATCCTACAAGTCACAAGTCACAGTTAAGGAATGTAATCATATCAGTATTGCACCACCATCTAACATATTATACTAGTTATTCACACCATCATAGCATGTGATAAGTACATGAAGTTTGATCCCTCTTCAGAATATTGGTTTATAGGCAGTGGTAAGCACATGGGGTGTCAAGGCCTCGTGCAAATTCAACCATTGAACCCTTTTCCCAATGGATTTGCATTGGTATTCACATGTTAAATATCTAAGGTTTTATAAGGAAAATCAATTACATAGTGGTCTCTACAAGTGATTGTAATCTCCTACATGAGATATAGGCTCTATAGATGAAGGTACAAAGAATCTGAGAATCCTAATTTACTCACAAAAAGTGGACAAAAGTTCCATAGGTTAGATAGGAGCGCCACTCCTCTAGTGTCTTCTTCCCAATGTTGTTATCCAGGTCTAGATCTAGTTACAAAATCTTGATTCTAGTCATCAGACCTCTCTACACAACAATTTTCAGATCTTGATTCCTCCCAGAGGCATAATTTCTAGCTAAGTCTTTATTTTCTCCTTACACAATGTTATTTTTAGTAAGTTTCTAGAAAGCTATAATTCTAAATCAATGAATGTTATCATTGTTATATTATTCTTTTGATTTTGCATAATAGTATTGCCATCTCAAGTTTTCACACAAATCTTAAACTTGATAAAACATATTGGTGAACCTGCATATTATCAAATATTATGAACCATATATTACCAATAGGATTTCCTTCTAATTTCACTTCTCTAGTAAGGTTTTAAATTTTAGATTTCTTAATTACTGCACTTGATCATGATTATCATGGTTGACCTTATCTATCAGTTCCTAGTGTAAAGTTTCTTGATACTATTTACATGTTCCTTGTCTATTGTTTGTAAAATCTTACACATGTATGTAATCCCATCTATGCATCATATTAAGGAAAAGTTGGCATCATCTATTATTCCACCCCACATTAATGTATCGTTATACATAGATTATTATTATATGGCTCAATTTAAACTATCACCAGTTACCATTAGACATCAACAAGCTCAAAGGATTCTTTTTATTCCCCCTACACCTAGACCATCCAACTATCTTCGTTCATATTCTGCTCCTACTATTCACTCTAGGCTTATAGTAGATCTAGTAGTCTAAGCTATTATGACTAGACCAAGTTGGGTACCTCCTCAACCAAGATAAGAGGAACACATTCAAATAATTCCACCTCATCCGTAACCTAATCGAATGGGACCAAGAAATCATGCTATACCATATGATATTTTTGACCAACTCGGGAATATGCCAGCTAAGATTTTTATGTTATAGTTGCTTTAGATAACCATCATTTTTAAGGATATTCTTTTCCAAGCTTTGAATCAAACATCCATGCCTTGTGACATAGAAGCTTCCTATTTTGCATCTATTGTGAATACTTTGAAGGACATCGAGGATGTAACTTATTTATCGATGATGATTTGCCACCACAGTCAACCATTGATCGTAATTTACCATTATTTATACAAGCTCAAATCAACAACACAACAATAAAAAAAAGTTGTAATTGTTAATGGTTTAGGACTCAATATTTGTAATCTCATATTTCTACAAATGATGGGCATTGACATGGCAACCATTTAAAATACATATAATAATATTAAAGGATATGATGATATGACATGCCAAGCTTTAGGTTCTATCACCTTGGATATTATAACTAGGTTAAAAACCCTATCTACACAATTTTAGGTAACACCTATTCATTTGCATTAAAAATTACTCTCAGGTAGGCCAAGATACATACCATGGAGGGCATACCTTCTACCCTGTACCGATGTGTCAAATTTTTCCATGATAGATATCTATGCATTTATCTAGTTAACAAATAACCCTTTAGATATTATAAGGTTACAAAACCTACTTCTCAGAGTTCATCACCAATGGGGGCACCACAACTTACTATAGTGCCACCACCACATATTATTCCCATAAAATAGACATAATTATAATGAATATTGATGACTATTTTTGTGGTTTGAAGTTTACACCAATGGGACTAGGAGAATACCAAGATGATTTTAAGGCCATTATACCAATATATACAAATACAAAAAAGGTAGTTATTACTAACACACATAAGGGAAATAACATTTGTGACCAATTGGATACCACCTGACATACAATTCTACAACCATTCTTAGATTTAATAGATAATATCACATAAATGTATATTAAACCATTTATCAAAATACAAGCAAATAGTGCACAAGATAGACCACGTGATGTTACAAATGTTACTTGATAGGGAATTGATGGCCTTGCCAATGGTACACCATAGATCTATTATCCATTTGTCAAATCAAGATGGTAAACCCTTTTGTCATTTTCATAAAATCACGTGACATGATACAAATACATGCTCAACATTACAATAGAAACTTGATATGTATAAGGCTAAGGGCACTATTTAGATCATACAACCTCCAGCTAAGCATACCAAGGTCCCACAACAAATGACAACATAGAAAAACCATAAACATTCCATAAGTAATGCTTTGACTATTCAAGTTTTCATTAAAGAATAATATTGACAACATATAGCCATTGATGAGGATTCAGACCCAAATACATGTACGCTTACATTTTTATAGCATATAGGACATAACAATGATGAGTTACAACATGTTAAATTTTTCTAGGATTTCATCAGCCACATTACAATGCCAGTTGCATGTGGTCTCAAGGTGGTGAACACCCTACTATTCATCATGAACATAAAAAATCAGATAGAGGCTACATTTGGTAACACATGCTTACAAGAAATGGAAGATATAGTGGATAAAACACAAAGATGTCTCACATTTAGGTTTGAAGGGAACATAGTTCCCATTATCTAGGATAGCTTTGATGATAATCACATATTCTAGAATAAGGCAATAAGATGTAACTTGATATATCCTAGAACATTACATGAGGCCTCTTACACAATCAAGTAACATGCTATTTGGATACATAGGATTCAGAGTAACGCCAAAGATAAGCTATATTTGTAGAGTATGAATGGTATGATTGTTAGATTGCCCCAATATCTCTAAATGTCCAATATTACATAAAAATCCCAGTAGGAGAGAGAAAAATCACCATAACAAAAGTTGCATCAAATGCATCAAAAACTTCAATCATAATTAGCCAAAAAGTATAAAAGAGGTACATTATATAGTGAGAAATTAGGTCATTGAAAAGGAAACAACTCAACTCATTATTATAAAATGCATTAAGTGTATTTTCCCCTTATAACCGTAACAACCCTAAGTAATCTGACTAACAACCATGTAGGTAAAACTACAAGTGGGAAGAAACCTACACCAAAACTCCCCTGAAGCATAGCTTAGGAGGATAAAAGAATTGGGTCTCTGTAACAAGTCTAATAAGGTACCCAAGAACAATGAAACTCCCATCAAGTGGAGAAAAGGAGAAAACATGTAGGATAAACTCATCCCCAAAAAAATATCAAAAAAGAGAAAAGGGCTAAAAATCCCGACTAGAGTCTACAACTACTTACATCCATATTATATCCTACAATGGAGTTCTTAGGAGTGACTATGGATCAGAAGTAAATGTAGTGAAGAGTGGATCACCCTAGAATAGTGAATGTATCTACAATGTGCCTAATGGATCTTCAACCAAGATGTGATTCCTATATAAGGAAGTTTTCTCCTCATGCAAGGTAGGAGGGCCAATTGCTCTATGTAATGATGGTGTAATGGGAACATAGGCTAAGAAGGACTGTAGAATGCCTTGTAACTATGGAATATATTCCATATTTCTAATGTGTCTTGGATTACTATAACTATTCCTTATAATTTTTGAGGTGGATAGAGATAGGTTGATGAGGAAGTAACTCCTCAATATCTGGAAGGTGATAAGGAGATGGTGGAGATGTGTCCCCATCACTATTGTAGTCATCTATGCTATAAGAAGATATCAATATAAGAGATTTGCTTAGACTCAAAAATGTCATCAAGTTTAAGGGAGTAGGAAGAAGAAGAATCTGAAGTGAGAACTTATATAATCAAGTTCGATGATCGACCATTCCCACTACCACTATAGTATCATTGTACAACTCTCTAACATACACTAAATCTAGAATGAACTTAACTCACATGCCTAGACTAAGGTGAGTGATTTGGTAAACTGATAAAAGATTAGTTGAAAGTGAGGGAACACTTAGAACATTATTAAATGTTCTACCACTCACTTCAATAAACCCTCTCTTGATAACCTTTTTAGAAGTGTCATCACTGATTTAGATATAGGACATGTCACATGGTTCCAAGGAACTTAACTCTATCTGTGAAGAGGCCATGTGATGTGAAGCACCAAAATCAATGATCCATGTATGAGTTGAAGGAACAAATTTAACTAGGGACTTTCCATCTACTTGCCCCTTACCATTATATTTTACCTTTTCTTTACCATTTTTATTTGCCTTAGAGGATTCATGGGTTAATGAATTCTGATTGGAAGAATCATGGACATTGATATTTTGCTTCTCGACCATCTTAGTCAGTTGGTCAATTTGCTTATTTGAACATTTTATTTCATCATATTTTTATGAGTAAAACCCACATTGGATCCTATCTTTCTTAGGATTAACCCATGAAGAAGAGGTCTCCTTGTTTGATTTGTAGGTGGGAGGATTTACGTCATTATCTTGATCTTTTTTATTTTGTTTCTTCTCTCTGTTGTTTAAAGCCTTCACTTTCCTATCAAAAAGTGCATGAGATTGTGAGGACTTCATTGTGACCATTTGTATTAGCTTATCTTGCTCCCAAATCAAGTCAACAATAAAGGTATCTAATGAAGGCATTTTCCATATAGATCTAAGAGCACTTTTTGTGGCTTAGAAAGTGGACATAAATAAAGAATATCCTAGTCCTAGTTTGAAGAGTATAGACAAAACAAGTTGATTGTATTTCTTATCTATTTCAAATTATTTTAACTGCAACCTCAGAGCTCTAAACTTGGTGAATACATCTTGTAAGGTGTCAAAGTCAATCAGGCTCAAACTGATGAGCTCATTCTCTAACTCATGGCCTCTCATCACATCCTACTTCCCAAAAAACTTTTCTAGTGTGGTCCATACTTCATTAGGCATTTTAGCATATTCTATATGAAAGAGTAGATTAAGAGATAAAAAGACATAATAGTCCACAAACTTTATCACAATGGTTAAACCATTTAATTTTCTCTACTTCTATTTTAGGTTTGGTCTCTTTGCCCATTATAATTTGATGAAAACCCTTGCATTGCAAAATGATTTCCATTTTGGATTTCTATTCTAGATTTCCATTCATGATAATTAAATGGTGTGAGAGGAATTAATGAGATTGAATTCATAATGTATAAAAATGTTGTTACAGAAAGTAAATAATAAATACAAATTATAAAATTTCATAGCACCACACAATACCCCATTAGAACTATCAGAGTGACCCCCCTTAATGTTACAAATACCGGCGGCACACTCATACAAACATTGGGCATAATTAAGAATGCATCTTGAGCAATTAGTGTGTAAGTACAAATAACTAGAGGGATGTCAAATTTAGTCGATAGTGCATCCACTAGAGTATAATAACTAGTTTGAAGGGAACTGTAGTGGGCCCAAGATGATTGCCAATGTGTAGAGCATGAAAAATAAGCACTTTTGAAGAAGATGACACTCAAATCCAAGTTACTGATCAAAATATATGCATGTTTGAAAATCTTACTTGCATAAAAAATTTGGGTGGAAATAATAGTGGAATTTTTTTTAATCAACTTCCCCAAAAAACTTATGGCGAGTAAAAGGTTGATTTTTTTTTAATCAACTTCTAAAAAAAAACTTACGGTCCCTTGGAGTAAAATCTAAGCACCTTTAGGTTAGAGGTGACCAAGGGATTAAATCCCATATGACTAGGGGATAAAGGCTAGGATGGGTGCTCCCTCTCCCCCCTTTTGTTTGATGTGGGAGTGATATTATCCAAAAAATGCTAAAAAATGACTCCATTTTTCAATTAAATAGTGTCATAATTCATGGGATTAAATTTGATGTCCCCTGACTTGTCGTTATACTTTTTAATTAGAACTACACTCAACTTTTGTAGTCATAGTTGGTGACTGCATAAGTAACTATAAATCCCAATGTCAATATTACATACTATAGATGAGTTTAAAGTCCCAACATTAGACTTTTGAAATGCGCATGTATTCAAACTTGTAGACTGTGGGTGTAGTCAAAAGTCTCGACATCAAACTTTTGAAATACATGTGCAATCAAAAGTCCCAACACATCCTAATTATGAACTATGAATGTATCTAAGAGGCCTGATGCCAAAGATGACAAATATTGCTTTAAGTGATCATTCTAATAGGTATAAGGAGGTGTGAGATTTATGCCAAGTCATGAAAACAATAAAATTGGTATGACACTGTAAAAATTACTAAAGACCCAGGAAAGATCTCCAAAAATATAGAAAAACCTAGAAAATGATTTTCCTGTGGAGAACCTAATTATATAGATTTGTGTGAAATCACTGAAAAAGCCTTGAAACCCTCCAAAATGGTTGAAATCAACTATCATGAAACTAGGTCATATTTACAGTCGATCCTAAGGTTTTAACACCTTTAAGATCTGATGATGTTCATTTTATGATTGGAGACTCTAACTATATAGTTTTCATGAAATCCCACCAAACCTTTGAAAATGCCAAAATTCAAGAAAGCTAGCAAGAATGCATGCAAGAAATATCTCACCAAGGATTTCAAAAATGGGAAAACAACTGTCAAATTAGAGCTCTGATACCATGTTAGATTGCTCTAAGAACTCTAAATGTCCAAGATTACACAAAAATCCTAGTAGGAGAGAGCACAATCACCAAAACAAAAGTTACATAAAATGCATCAAAAACTTCATTCATCGATTAACTAAAAAGTACAAAGGATGTACATTATATAATGAGAAATTAGGTCACCAAAGAGACAACAACTCAAGTCACTATTAGAAAGTACATTAAGTGTATTTCCCCCTAATGACTTCAATAACCCTAAATAAGTGGACTAACAAGCATGTAGGTAAAACTACAAGTGGAAAAAGGTCTACACCAATAATGGTGACCATGATGATGATGATTTATTTTAGTTTGGTCAGATCAAGTATCTGACACTTGATCATCTACCACTAAATCTGCATTTTGATTACCCACATTCCTTGGATGTGTTATTTGATTTATAGGTTGTCATATCACATTTACTTTCATATATATGTGAAAAATTAGATATTACAAAAAATGACAAAAACTATGACCTATGCATGCTCATATGTACTTTGTCATACATTAGTTTAGTTGTACACAATATTTTATATATGTTTTAACTAGTTTTATATCATAAATGTTTCACTAATATACATGAGTGATTGCATATTACATAGGACATAATTTCTGTAACTGATTATAGGTACTTTTAGTGTTACACACTTAGAAACTATATAAAAAAAGGATCATTATGGAGGATAGGAGTGCAGTGATCTAGTGTCCCTCACCCTAATCTTGTCCCAATGAGCTTAGACTATCACTACTCAGTTCTATACTTCACATAGGATTCTTACAACATGTACATCTATCAACTAACTCATTGGGGGCATGGTAAACATAGATTTTATCTTTTTTTGGCCCACCTTATCTCACTCACATGATCAATACTTTACATTGTATAACATCTTATGATATTACTGACTAATATTTTGATATACTATTACCTATCTCAGTTACTAAATATTTCTCATATTACAACTTAGCTCTTGTTGATTAGAATACATAATCATGTATGTTTTTTATATTACTTTTCCTACCTATATATCTTGTATGCACCTCCCTATTTTCTTTGAGGACATTTGAATATGTCATTGCCAAGTGAATCTAAGCCTTTATATCTATGAATGTATGCATTTGAGGAAATTTAAATGCGTCCTCATGTGTGTCTTCTATCTATGTGTGTGGACACTTAAACATGCCCTTCTATGTGGCTCTAAGCCTCTATTATTTTATTATATGAGTATGAGGGCATTTGAACATGCCTTTGTATGTGTCTTCTATTTGAATGAGTGATATTTGAACATGTCCATTGTTTGTGGCCCCTTGGTCTTCTATTATGTGTTTCATGTGTTTTGCATGTACTTTTTGTTTGTGTGCATCATGGACATGACACTTTTTTTGATTCTTTGTTCATATATAGATGTCATGTTAGACATCATGCACCCAACCCCTTCCAATTCCATGATGGACATCATGCATTCCCTCCTAAGTAGTTCTATTTAGTATTATATACTCATATGCTCAGTTATTTACATGCTTCATTGTCACATATATCTAAACACACTTCTTATGAATGTTTATTTTCAAATCCATATTGCATTATTACTATGCTCAAATTACATACATAATGATGCCATGTTTGTCCATGATGTCAATTTTACTCAAAGTTACATTTTTTTATGTCATCAAAACCTACTACATAATATTTTATTTTGAGTTAAGTTCTTATACAGGCTCAAAACCTCACCTCAAAAGAGGGGGTATTCACAAAGGTTTATCGTAGAGACTTGACCTTCTCAAATTAGTACACATACATGATTTAACATTGGCTACATAGTTTTAAGCTTAGAAAACACATAGAAAGTCAATTTAAATAGAGGCACTACATTGGATAGGAGAGAATTACTCTAGTGTCCTTCCTAGAATTATTGTCCAACCTTATTTATCAAGACCTTATTTTACTCAGATCAATATTCAACAATTTTACAATCTCAGGCTCCATAATTACTCAGAATTACATAGTTTTATCTCAAATTTGATTAGTTTGGGGGTAATCATACATGGAATGTTGTTCTAGGTTGGCATTCAGGTTCTATTCATAATATTATATGTTTTACTTAGTCTCAAAATCTATATACACCATATATTATTTGGGGGCATTAATGCAGGAGCATTTAGGAAACAAACACTATCTTTTAGCTGTTGAAACTCATGTGTTAGTTAAGGGTCATAGATGGTCAATTTTTGAGTATAAGTGTGTGTGAAGGTTCCTCTAGGGTCTATTTATTGTCATAGAGTCATTTGGAATGTATTTGGAGTGTGCTATAGTTTTCCCTCCAAAAGTGATAATTTGAAAATTCAAATCTATAAATAAGCCTAGAAAGACTATAAACATAAGTATGTGGTGGTTAGGTGAGATAATGTCTTTAAAAATGTCCAAGAGGTCATGAAAGGAGTGTTTGGAGACATAATATTTCTAAGTCATTAAGGTGGTGAAATTTAAGAGTCATGTTAACTAATGTAACTACCACTCACACATTGAGTTGGCTATTGTGGAATAGTCTTATTTTGTAACTACCAAAACCAACGTATATGTCGGATGGGAATAGAGTTGTAGGATTAGAGGAGAATAGGAAGAGGAGAGGGAGAGATCTAAGAAGGTGAGAGGAGAAGAAACCAAGAAAATACATTTGTATACTCCTCAAGAAAGTTGACAGAGTCCATGGATGGACTGAATGTGTAAATGTTTGATGATTTAAATGAATAAAGAAGAAACTATTCTTTGTGTTTATGATTCATTGAATGGTATTTGATTGATATTAGTTGTGTATTTATTTTAAAGGCCCTTGAGGCCATTATTAGGTCACTATTTGTGTAGTTGTAGGTTTGAGCAATTGATTGTAGGTTACAGTCATGAAAGAGAATGATTTGAAGAAGTTGATGAAGAGTAGTATAAGGAATAATATTATTTAAGAATCTACAGGTAAGTCAAATTTCATGATAAATCTCATGGTAACAGTTGATGTATTCTAATTTGAAATATCCTAAATAAAATTATGGAAGATGAAACCCTGTTATGGACTATGACAGTCTAAGAACATGATGTTTGAAGGTTTCCTTGAAGCATTTTGTATCGAGAAGATCACTACTCTAATTGAGATGATCTATTGGTTTAGTATCATTAATGAAAATTAGGTTATATGGGTTAATTCAATACAAAAAATAAACTTTCAATTCACTATCTACATGAAAGAATGAACTCTCTCTACAAAGTCAGGAACCCCTATTCTTCATAGTCATAAAGTTAAGAAAGAATGTATATGCTTCAGCAAAGGAAGGGTTATTGAGTTGTTAGAGTCTTGGTAGATGTGGATGGATAATTTGGTTTAAAAATATACCTTTTGAATTCGGGGTTTGACTTGAGATACAAGCATAAAGCTTAAACCCTTACACATTCCTTAATAAGGATAGAAAATTTTGTGTTTTGAGTATTATAAGCTTTAGTAGGATTGAATAAGGTTTCTAAACTATGTGGATAGGTGGAAAATGTTAATACAGATCTTGGAAAGGTCTCAAGATAGTTTGAAGTGGTATAAAACCAAATATATGGAATTTTAACCTCTCTCAACCAGTTCAAGCCTACACTTTGGACTAGCTAAGGTTTCATATTTCAAAGGCTTATAACTATTGATTGAACCAGTGAAAATGGTTGAAATTTCATATTCTAATGTTATTCAATGCCCTCTATAATATTATTTAGGTTTTAAGTTGGTCCCATGTCTGTATAATATGAAAATAACATTGTGGGTGTGTTGTAGGGCTAGAAAGGCTTAATTGTGAAGGAGGATACAAAGGAAGGTGTAATTTCACAAAGAGTGGGGTTCTAAAACTTTAGGGGAAGTAGTCACAAGATAAAGGGTATCTAAATATGGTTTTATATCCTTTAGGATACTTGAAAATTATTCAAACTTAGGGAATTTGTGTAAAAAAAGGCTACAAGGAAGTTGTCATTCTAATGTGTTAGGAATAAATACAGAAATTGATGCGGAATAATTTGATAAACTTGTAATAATAGATATACATAGAGATGCAAAAATAAAAAAAATAAAATGCAAAACAAGAAGATTAGATATAACATGGTTCACCCAATATGGGCTACATCCACCAAGAAATACTTGCTTAGATTTTATTAGAAGCCACGAGAGTACAAACCACTCTTAGATCAATCTTCTCATAATTACAATGCACAAATATTGTTTGGATATGTGCTAAAAAAACCCTTTTGAATTTACACCTAAATTCACACACTCTATTCTTTCTCCTCAAAACCCTTTTTCTCATGATGTATTACCTATGAAATATCCATCAATACATAATACATCAACAAAGTAGTACTACAAAACAATGGGTTTCAAAACCATGGGTAAAATCAACCTAAAATGGTTTACCATTAAAAGGGGTCCAAAATTTTTTTTGGGGGCTACCACTCCCAAACCCCATGAGAAAAACATATAGAGTGTATAGTACATTAAAAACCTACAGTATTTGAAAATACATTGTAATTTGGAAATAGGTTCCACAACATAATGATCTCCCACTTGGAGACTGATTTCCTCTAAGTAGGCTTCTCAACCCTTCACTATCAATTGTGAAGGCCAGCCAAAACTAAACATAGCATTAGTTTCTCCCTTGTGACCACCTTGGTCATCATGTTTACAGGATTCTGATTAGTATGAATCTTCTCCAGATTCAACTTCTCTTCCTCCAAAGCTATCTTGATGAAATGGTACCTTAACTATATATGCTTCATCCTAGAGTGGAAAGCTGAGTTATTTACTAGATGTATAACACTCTAACTATCACTATATAGCTTTCCTTAATCCTATTTATGCCTTAACTCTTCAATCAATTGTTGTAACCAAATCATTTCTTTTCTTGCCTCTGTGGTAGCAATATACTCAACCTCTATGGTTGACAAAGCTACAAGTTTCTATAGTCGTGAAATCCAACTCACTATTATGTCACCTACAATAAATACATATCCCATTGTACTCCTCCTGCTATCTAAATCTCTAGCCATGTCTAAATCTACATAACCACACAAAGTGGTCTCTAATCCATCATAGCTTAAAACTATCCCCATGGTCCCTCTTAAATACCAAAGGATCCACTTCACTACCTTCCAGTGTTCTCTACCTGCATCACTCACGTACCTATTTTCTTTTCCCACTACATGGGAAATATCTAGCCTAGTACACACCATGGCATACATCAAGTTGCCAACAACTGATGAGTATGGTACATGTAACATTTGGATTCTCTCCTCCCCTGTCTTGGGACACTGCTCTTTTGATAACTTGAAATACCCTACCAAAGGAGTCCCAACCAATTTAACATCCTACATACTAAACCTCTCCAAGACCTTTTTGATGTACTCTTCTTGGAATAAATTCAACTTTTGTTCCTTCATATCCTGAGATATTCTCATACTAAGGATTTGTTTTGTTGCTCCAAAATCCTTCATAGAAACAGAATTACTAAGTTATTCTTTGAGTACCTTTATTTCTTGCATGTTCTTACCTGCAACCAACATATCATCCACATACAGACAAAGGATAATGAAATCACCATCATCAAATTTCTTGATATATATGCAATGGTCTATATGAAACTTGGAGTATCCCTATTCTATCATAAAATTATCAAATTTCTTGTACCACTGTCGTGGAAATTTATTTAAGCCATACAAGGTCTTCTTTAATTTGTACACCATGTTCTTCTTCCTTGTGACCTCATATCCCTATTGTTGCTCCATATAAAAGTCCTTCAAATCACCATGAAGAAACATAGTCTTCACATCCAACTACTCTAAGTGCAAGTATTCTACTACCACTATCTCAAGAACAGTCCTAATAGAAGTCATCTTTACCATTAGGGAAAAAAGCTCATCAAAATTAATTTAATTCCCTTCTTCTGTGCAAATCCCTTTACCACCAACTAGGCCTTATATCTTTTCTTTCTTCCATCATCTTCTTTAACTCTATACACCCACTTTTTCTGCAATACTCTCTTACTTTCAGGTGGGGTTACAAAATCCTAAGTCTAATTTTCCATGGGAGACTGATGCTCCTCATCTATAGCTTGCTCCCACTTCTTCCTAACATCTACCTACATTTCTTCTTCAAAGAACTCTGGCTTTCCATTATCAGTGAGTAATAAATAATTAAGAGACAGAGAAAATGTTCAGGTTCCCTTCTTACCCTAGATGACCTTCTTACCATAGGAGTTTGGGGTTCTTGTGGAGTAGGTACTTGAACTAGTTGCTTAGGCATTTTATCATCTGTACTGTGTAATCTTTTCTATAATCTTCTTTCTAATCATGCAACTGCTATTTATATATAACTTTTTCATTAAAGACAATATCCCTAGACCTAAATATTTTCTTGTCCTTAAGATTCCAAATCTGGAAACCAAAGTCATCCTCACCATAACCAATAAAGGTGCATTTTTTAGACTTAGCCTCTAACTTGGTCCTATCATCCTTATCAATATGAATGAAGGATTCACAACCAAATATTCTAAGAAATGAATAATCAACCTTCTTACAAGACCAAGCTTCCTCAGGTATGCATCCATCCAAAGTAGATGAAGGACCACTATTTATCAGATATATAGCTGTGTTTACTGCTTCTATCTAAAATTGAAGAGGCAGTCTTGTATGCAACCTCATGTTCCTATCATGCTCCATGATAGTCTTGTTCATCCTTTCTGACACTCCATTTTGCTATAGAGTTCTTAGAAGCATCCTTTGTCTATAAATTCCATTCCTTGAACAATAATAAAAAAATGGATTATGACAATATTCCCCACCATTATCTAACCTGAGACATTTTAACTTGAAACCTATTTCATTCTCAACCAAGGCTTTCCATATTTTAAATGTATCAAAAACATCATATTTTAACCTAATGCCATATACCTAAACTTTCCAAGTTGCATCATCAATAAAAGTGACATAATAAGGTGACCCACCAATAGAAGATATCTGAGTTAGCCCTTATACATCTGAATGAACCAACTCTAACTTATTATCCTTCCTCATAGGTCTAACCTTGAGAAGCTTTACCCTTTTCTATTTTCCATACACATAGTCTTCATATAAATCTAAACCATATCCTTTCAATCTAGGTAATTGATCCTTCAAAATTTGCATACCCTTTTGGCTCATGTGATCGAGCCTATTATGCCACAAAGTTGCATTTGCATCTGCAATAACTAAATTACAATAATCAACACTACTTGATAACTATAGGTAATAACCTTATTACCTCTTGATACCACAAGAGCACCCTTGGTCACCTTCCAAGAATCTAATGTAAATGTCACCATACAACCTTCACTGCTTAGCTGTCCTACGGATACCAAATTCCATCTCAACTTAGGCACATGCCTAACATCCTTTAGTATCCAAGTGATCCCATTCTATATCTTGATCTGAACACTTATTTTTCCTACTATGCTACAAGGCTCATCATCACAAAAGTAAACATGTCCAAAATCCCCTTGAACATAATCAATAAAATAATGCCTATATGGTGTAGCATGAAAAGAAGCCCTTGAATCTAAAACCCAAGACTCAACAATATTATCAATGGAGAGAAATAATGCATCTTGATAAATATTACCTATTTCCACATTCACCTCCTTGGTGTCTTCCTAATTTTTGTTCTTGTTCTGAAGAGACCAACAATCCTTCTTTCCATGCCTAGTCTTTCCATAGTGCCAACATACCATCTTTGCCCTTGATTTTGACTTTCCAGGACCATTTGGCTTTCCGTGCTTTCCTTTTCCTCTAAAATTTTGTCTCCCTCTACTCTTTACCACCAAAAAATCACCTGATTTTGAAGTCTCCCCAAAGCTTTTCCATTACATTTCTTCACTAAGAATTACTCCTATGACATTCTCAAACTTCAACTTAGCATTATTAGAGACTGAGTTGCTCAAAACAATTACTAGGCTATTCCAACTTTCTGGTAAGGAACACAAAATAAACAAAGCCCTAAATTTAACATCAAAATCTATTTTTATAGAATTCAACATACTCACAATCATATTGAATTCATTTAGATGATCAACAACTAAACCATTTTTAGACATCTTCATATTAAATAACTTTTTCATTAAAAATATTTTATTAGAAGTAGAGGGTTTCTCATATAACTTCCCTAATGCATTCATGAGACCTTATGTGGTCTTATCCTATGATATATTAAACATGACTGAAGATGCAATGCATAACCTAATGGCCCTAAGTGCTTTTTTATCAAACAACTCCCAAGCCTCATCTGTCATACTCATTGGCTGCTTTACTTTTCCTCCTAATGGATCATGGAGGTCCTTCTGATAGAGGTAATCCTCCATTTGCATCTTCCATACACCAAATTTCTATCCATTGAAATTTTTGACCTTTGATTTGTGATCATCAACCATAACTCCCACTTGAACTAGTAACCCTTCCTACGATTCAATACTTCAAAAAATGCAACCTAAAACTTTGACACCAATTGTTAGGAATAAACATAGAAATTGATGCAAATAATTTCATAGAATTGTAATAACAGATATACACAGAGATGCAGAAAGAACAAAAATAAAATACACAACAAGAAGACCAAATATAATGTGGTTCACCCAATGTGGGCTACATCTACCAAGAAATACTTGCTTAGATTTTATTACAAGCCATGAGAGTACAAACCACTCTCAAATCAGTCGTCTCATAATTACAATGCACAAATATTATTTGGAGCTGTGCTCAACAAACCCTCCTGAATTCACAACTAAATTCACACACTTTATTATTTCTCCTCAAAACCCTTGTTATCATAATGTATTATCTATGAAATATCCATCAATACATAATACATCAACAAAGTAGTATTACAAAACAATGGGTACCAAAACCATGGGCAAAATAAACCCAAAATAGTTTCCCATTGAAAGGGGTCCAATTTTTTGTTTTAGGGCTATCACCCCCAAACCCTCATGAGAAAAACATATAGAGTGTACATTACATTTAAAATGTACAGTATTTGAAAATACATTGTAATTTAGAAATAGGATCCATAACACAATAATCTCCCACTTGGAGACTGATTTCCTTTGAGTAGGCTTCTCAACCCTTCACTATCAACTATAAAGGCCAACCAAAATTGAACACAGCTTCAATTTCTCCCTTGTGACCACCTTGGTCATCATGTCTGTAGGATTTTGACTAGTATGAATCTTTTCCAGCTTCAACTTCTCTTCCTCCAAAGTTGTCTTGATGAAATCATACCTTAACTATATATGATTCATCCTAGAGTGGAAATTGAAGTTCTTTGCTAGATGTATAACACTCTGACTATCACTAAATAGCTTCCCTTCTTCCTGATTATGCCCTAACTCTTCAAGCAATTGCTGTAACTAAATCATTTCTTTGCTTGTCTCTATGGTAGCAACATACTTAGTCTCTGTGGTTGACAAAGCCACATGTTTTTGTAGTCATGAAATCTAGCTCATTACTATGTCACCTACAATAAATACATATCTTATTGTAGTCCTCCTATTGTCTAAATCTCCAGCCATGTCTGAATCTACATAACCGTACAAAGTGGTGTCCAATCCACCATAGCTTAAACATGTCCCCATGGTTCCTCTTAAATATCAAATGGTCCACTTCACTACCTTCCAATATTCTCTACCTGGATCACTCATGTACCTACTTACTGCTCCCACTACATGGGAAATATCTAGCCAAGTACACACCATGGCATATATCAAGCTGCCAATAGCTAATGAGTACAGTACATGTAACAATTGGATTCTCTCCTCCTCTATCTTGGGACACTACTCCTTTGATAACTTGATATGACCTACCAAAGGAGTCCCAACCAGTTTAGCATTCTACATACTAAACCTCTCCAAGACCTTTTTGATGTACTTTTCCTAGGATAAATTCAGCTTCATTCCTTCCTATCTTGAGATATTCTCATACCAAGGATTTGTTTTGCTACTCCCAAATCCTTCATAACAAAGGAATTACTAAGTTGTTATTTGAGTACCTTTATTTCCTACATGTTCTTACTTTTAACCAACATATCATCGACATATAGACAAAGGATAATGAAATCACCATCATCAAATTTCTTTATATATATGCAATGGTCTGAATGACACCTGGAGTATCCCTGTTCCATCATAAAAATTTTAAATTTCTTATACCATTGTCATGGAGCTTGTTTCAGGCCATACAAGCTCTTCTTCAATTTTCACACCATGTTCATTTTCTCTATGACCTCATATCCCTGTGGTTGCTCCATATAGAAGTCCTCCTTCAAATCACCATGAAGGAATGCAATCTTCACATCCAACTGCTCTAAGTGAAAGTCTTCTGCTACATACATCAAAAAAGTGGTATTATAAAACAATGGGTACCAAACCATGGGCATAATCAACCCAAAATAGTTTCCCATTAAAAGGGGTCCAATTTTTTTGTTTGGGGCTACTGCCCCCAAAATCCCTATGAGAAAAACATATAGAGTGTATAATACATTTAAAATATATAGTATTTGAAAATACATTATAATTTAGAAATACACTTCACAATATAACATAATGAACTTGGTTTGTGTATCTGATTGTTGGTAAGTGAGTAATAGGGTCAAAGGGGTTGAGACAAGTATGTGATGACTAGATGAAGTCATCCATGATGGAATAATTAGTTCATGAACTCTAAAACAAGATTAGGTGTTTCGTGCCTTGAGTTGTGACTAGTGTGAAGCTAGTGATTGAGTTAAGTAGAAGGACGAGGAATAGTAAATGAAATGAGTTGGGGAATGAATGTGAGAGACTTTTGAGAGGTCTAATGACAAGAGAGACATGAATTCATGGTGTTTGTTAAACACAAGGTTATAATAGAGGAGGCTATAAAGCCTAGTGAGCAATTGAAATATTAGATTAAAGATTGAACCTTGTGAATAAATTAAAACATCTTGAATTGATTCAAGTAAGTTCCAATCCAGGAATGGTGAAAGGTTGATTTTGTCATATACCTATACATCAAGCATGTGCATAACACATTATTTCGTCATTGATCAATTTTATAGATGGAATGGCAATTGATGTCATTCTCCACATTGTATACACTAGACCCAAATTATACTCAATATTTGCAATAATTTTACTCTAGAATTGAACCTCATTCCATCTGTAGTGTATGATTCACTATTTACACTAGTATCTATACTAGTTTTTGCACTAATATCTACACCAATTTTTGCACCATATATATTAGGATTCATATAAGGATCCCAAATTACTCCACTACTATAGGATGACAATGATGGAGTCAAGCAAACTTGAGTTCTTGAGCACACCTACTTATAGATGAGGATTGGGGCATGCACGGTTCAATCCAAACTATTCAATGTTAAAAGAAACACATAACATGCCACAGTCAAGAACTTTTACACCAAAAAAAGAACAATAGTTTGCTTACTTGATTAGGTGTATTTGTTCCTTATCACTATCTAGATTTTTGTCTTTTACTTCTTGATATTCATCTTAAGGAAAGAATGATATTACATATGTTTCACTGTAGGTTTTACATGGAACATAGTTCAACACTGTGACCTACATCCAAGACTCCTTCCCATAGGTAAGTTTAGGTATGCACTCTTTTTCCTTTTACTCTAGTACTTTCACTTTGTTGCATTACTAGAATAATAGGTGGGAAAATATAGACATGTAAAATTAAAATTTAAGCTAATATTGTGCACTTTTGACCACTGTTTTACACACTTATCTCTATACCTATATTAGGGTCCTTTATGATGAATTTCAACCACCTTGCACACTCTTTTAACTTGAAAAATGACCCCCAAATGTAATCATCCCTGTTCTTATCAACTTTAGACATATCCTAGGCCCTGTGATTGGACAAGAGCACCCTAGGGGAGTATAGTGCATTGCTCTAGTGTCCTTGCACCTCTCATGTCTTCCCACCAAATAATGACTAATTTACAAAATGAAAAGTAATAGGAAGGTTGACCTATGTCCCTAATGAGCCCCATTCAAAGGATTTTCAATGATATGACTATATAAACACTTTTCAAACCATTTGGCACACATGAAGCTTGCACATAAAAAATCACCAGAATCACACTTGCACATTGAGAGAAGAATACCTATTTCTCCTAATTCTGATTGCATATAGTCATAGTAACCCAAAGATTAAGTTTGAGTACATATTATAGGTCACAAGTCATGGTTAAGGAATTTAATCACATTAGTATTACATCGACATCTAACACATTGCACTAGTTATTCACAAACCACCATAGCATGGGAAAACTACATAAAGTTTACTCCCTCTTCATAGTATTAGTATGTAGGCAACACTCAACACATGAGGTGTTGAGGTATCACCCAAATTCAATCAATGAACCCTTTTCCCACATAGATTTGTAATGGTATTCACAAGTCAAGGAGTTAGGGGTTTTTAAGGAAAATTAGCTACATAATAGTCTCCATAAGTGATTTTAAGTTCTTACACTAGATACAAACTCTACAGATAAAGGTACAAAGAATCCAAGAACCCTGATCTACTCACTACAAGTAGACAAGATCACCCTAGGTTGGATAGGATTACCACCCCTCTAGTGTCCTCTTTCCAATATTATTGTCCAGGCCTAGATCTAGTTCTAAAATCCTAATTCCAATCACGAGACCTTTTTACACATTAAGTTTCAGATCTTGATTCCTCCTAGAGGAAGAATTTACAACTAAGTATTTGTTTTCTCCTTACACTTTGCTATTTTTAGTAAGTTTATAGGATGTAATAGTTCTAAATTAGCGAATGTTATCATTATTATATTATTCTTCTAATTTTATATAGTAGTATTATCATATATGGTTTTCACACAAATCTTAAATTTGACAAAACAATAGGATAAATGAATGACATGAAAACACATAATCAATGCACTCATATGATCACACAAGATAATAATCAATGTTACACACATGAATAGTCATGAAATGTAACAATCATTTATAATCACTCATGTAGGCATGCAAGATAATAAATAATGTAATGTGTAATGATCATGTAATGTCATATATATCAATCATATCATAATGTAATACATAATTAATGATCACATGTATATTAAAAAACAACATCAACATGTATACAACAAGTAAAACTAGTCTACAAAACCAATCCATGTCATCATCACACATAATAAAGTATAGTATTGATTGAATATATAAATCTAAGTAATATAGGCAAGAGAAGTCATGTATCATTAGTCTAATTAACTCAATATTATAAATGGAATGATGATATCAAGATAAAACATATATTTTACCAAGATTCCCCCATTTTAGTCATGCCTCAAATGTATAAAGGTAGCCCCTAAGTGTAGGAATGTCCCACATCTAAATGTTCATGTCATACATAGCCTATATGTTGTACATCCCACTCATGTATATTGAAAAAATCATGTTCATAGGAAATGGACATGTAATCTACCATTATATGATAAATAACATAAATGAATCATGTAAACTAGAAACACATGTCATGCATAGGTCCCAGTTTTCTATTTTTAAATATTTTGATTTGTTTATATTTTTTAAATTTTTAAGATGAATTATTTGAATATTAGAGACCTAAGATGGCATCAAAAAATGCATAATGAAGACACATAAATATGTTATTAGATAGTTGACAATGTTAATATTGACCTATTTCTAACTTACATGACTTGTGTTTACACATATGGCTCTTGCACACATTTCTCTCCTATCCATTTGCCTTTTTTGGGCCCAACCTTCCCAATTTGCTATTAGTCACTTATAGGAATTCCCTTGTTTGTGTCTAATTTTATTTTTATACTAATAATACTATTTTTTAATCATTATATTGATGTTCCTATTTTCGAGATACCTCCAACTATACTTAGATTAATCCAAATTACCTAAGTCATCTACTTGTGTCAGATTTATCCATGCATCTTGAAATGGTCATTTTCCAATTTCAAATCATCTTTTATGGGTTGACATGTACATTTCACATGTAGATGGCCTAAGTAGTTACCCAAGGAGTCTTCTATTTATACATAATAGGTCTAATCCTATTCCATATCTGGCACTCATTTAACAAGTATCAATCAAACATCAATCTATCATTTTTACATTAAGTAGGACTACCCTAAATCTCCAAAATAAAAAACTAGTCACAAGGGGCAGGCCCTAGATAATGCCAAAGTGCCTAATTCAAGTCAAGTTTTCCATTATTAAGTGTCAAAATATAATATTATAGGTTGCATCCATACTAAAGGATCACTATTACACACATAACCTAACTAGGAGAACTCATGTAGTTTGAGCCCTGTTAGGAGTATTAAAAATGTAGGTAGTGCTTAGCCACTCATCAAGGGCTGGCCAGGGTGAGCTCAAACAATATTTTTTCCCATTTTTTAGGGATAAACCTAGTGTCAAATGTGGAACTAGGGTTTTAAATGTTAAGCATGGAATATACTGAGAGGGGGAGGGTGAATCAGTATATCATATATCTTATAAAACTTTCCCTTTATCAAATTCCACTTAATCAAACATTCAAGATATGCAATAAACAGACAATAAACATCACACAAGATAGAGAGAGACATCAGATATAACATGGAAACCCAATGTGGGAAAAACCACAGAGAATAATCTCAAGTATATTCATGAGAAATAACCCACAGGAGCACCATACCCATTTATCGAGTACCAACCCAGCTACAATTCGTGAGCACCAACCCACAGGAGCCTCAAACCCCTTTGCCAAGCACCAACCCAACAACTATTCATGAGCACCAACCCACAGGAGCACCAACCCCTTTGTCGAGCACCAACCCAACAACAATTCATGAGCACCAACCCATAGGAGCACCAACCCCTTTGTGTATACCACACACCTATCTCTCAATGTTGCTATCTCAACAAATGATAGTTCAATACAACATATCTTTCCTTTCTCTGACTTTTGCTCTTCTAAGCTAGATATAACAAATACTATTCATCTCTCACAATTGCTCTTCTAAGCTAGATATTACAATATCAAATCAACCTCTCTCAACCATGTTACAAATGGCTTCTCAAGCCTTTATTTATAGCTTTCCAAATGACCTTTGGCCTTACCCCTTTGTGACCCTTCAATCCTCATGGAAAATGGTGCCAATCTTGGATGACCCTTCATATTCAAGCCTTTAAAAAGTCATGTGGTGACCCTTCATGACCAAAAACGTCCTTCCCACTTTTGTCCTCATCTTGGTGACTTTTCGTATTCCTCAAGGTGTCCCTTCATGAGAAATTGCGCCCTTACTCTTTTGTCTTCACTTGGTGACTCTTGGAATTCCCCGAGATGACTCTTCATGGGAAAATGCATCCCATCCTTCTTTTGTCTTTATCCCGTGGCTCTTCAACTTCTCCATGGGCCCTTCTTTTGTCTCATATGCAACCAAAAATATATTCATTAATATTAAATAAATATTAACTCATATTAGCCAAGATATATTTATTACAAACAACATTAAATGCAATGGGGCCTCTATCACCAATAATGCTAAACCTTTGACATCAATGACAATATTTTCAACAATCTCCCCATTTGTCATTGATGGCAATCTCAATCCTAAAACTGCCACATCTTGTCACTTGCACATCCTGTCATCTGAAAACATACAGTAACTCCCCCTTACTATAGCAACCTATACCTATTTTTGCACTTGTACCTGTACCTATTATTTTCCCCCTTTGACATCAATGGCAAAGGGCCTACTTGGAGCTAACACTTAGCTCCCCCTCACTTGATGCTGAACATCAATGGCAAGAAGTAATAGAAATTACTCCCAACTCCTCTCACCGATCTTTGAATGTATCCTTTGATTGTGCCTTTGAGAAGATATCTAACAATACATACACATTGTTCTCTATCCTTTGAGCATCTGCAATCAACTCATTTGAATCTTTTCTTCTAATCTAACAACCTTCTTTATGAATCTTTAATGTATATCCTTGATCACATGTTTGATTAACACTCAACAGATTATGCTTAAGACCTTTTACATATAAAACATTCTTAGTCTTAGTTCTACCATAATCCAAACTCAAAGTACCTTTTCTGGCTATCTTGGCAGTGGTTTTATCTCCAAATCTCATTGTACCACCATTGATCTTCTTTAGAAATATGAATTTACTTTTATCTCCTATCATATGCCTCGAACATCCGCTATCAATTAACCATGGCTCATCTTTACCTCTTACATGCAGGGCTGTCTAAACCATCATAGAATCTTCATGTTGTTTCTTCTACCATGAACATGTCTGAACCTTCTCCCTGATGAATGGAGCTTTGAGATTCTGATCCTTCTTCTTGATAAATGGAGCTTTGAAGCTCTGATCCTTTTTGACTAACTCGAACACACTTCTACAATACCGAGCTATGTGTCCGAAGTTGTTGCACTTGTATCATACTATGGTCTCTTCATCAAAGCTTGATAGAGAAGCAAAAGAGTTGTGGCTTCTGCTTGACTCTACTTGACTTTCCTTCTCCTTATTTCTAAAATTGTTATCTCTTTTTCTACATTCTAATTTCTTGTGACTATATCCATTACAATAAAAACAATAGCCATAAAAATAAGACCTGTCTGTATATCTCTGACCTGATTGCCTTTTATAGCTTTGTTCCTTCCAGCCTTCTCTGTTTGGAATGTCCTCTGTATTCTTCACTTCTCCCCTTTTTGTTTCCTCTTGTGTAAGAGCTTCAACATAGCTATTTTTCTTTTCAAAACTGATCCCTATCTTATCTAAATATTCTTTTTGACTTTCCAATATCTTATTCAATATGTTAGTGCTATCTTCAAATTTTGAATCATTGACTGCTTTCTTAATATCTTCTTTTAAAGAGGCAATTTCAATAACATACCTTTGACATTATTTTCTTGCTATTTCCAACTTGGCTGTGAGGTCTTCTTCATTCTTCTTGGCTTCTTCAAAGTGTTCTTGTAGATCTTCAATCATTTCCTTTGACTCTTATTCATTTTTCTCGATCTGGCGCTTTAATCTTCGATTCTTCTTCTGAACTGCTTCTAACTCTTCTAAGGCACAAATGAGCTCTCCTTCCATATTCACTTTAGCTTCCTCCTCTTCTTCTTCTTGATCACCTTCATGTATGGCCATAAATAGAATGTCTTCTTCTTCTGAATCACTGACTCCACTATCTTCGCCTAAACTAGGATCCTTAGAATACAGGCTCTTCTTCTCGAAACCCTTCTTAGATTTGCCTTTGAAATTCTTCTTGTATGTAGGCTTTTCTTCTTCATCATCATTAACCTTATCTGGGCATCTAACTAAAAAATGTCCAATCTTTCCACAATTAAAACATTTAAAATGTAATTTTCCTTGATATTTACCTGTTCCTCTTTTTGGCTTGTTAATGAAAAGTGCTCCATTGTCATCTTCATCATCACGAGAACTATCACTTGATTCTTGAATCTTAGCTTTCTCCTTCTTTGATGTCTTAAAATTAGCTTCTCTCTCTGAGGGTTTATCTTGTTCTATCTGCATCTCATATGCTGTGAGAATATCATGAAGCTCATCCATCTTTAGTTTGGCTAAATTCTTCATCTCCTCGATTGCCGAAACCTTTGCATAATATCTCATTTGTAGAGATATCAAAACCTTTTGCACCACCATTGACTCATCCAACGTTTCTCTAAGACCTTGAATCTAATTTATGACTTGATCAACTCACAAAAGATAACTTGCTATATCTTCTTCTTCTTCCATCTTCAAACTTTCAAGCTACCTTCTAAAAGTCTGTAGCTTAGCTTGCTGAACCTTTCCATCACCTTTGTAAATATTCTCAAGTTTTACCTAAGTTTCATGAGCATATTTACATTGCATAACTTTAACAAATTTAGATTCACATAAACCACATAAAATAACATTTAAAGCTTTAGCATTACATTCACTTGCCTTCTTTTCTACTAGAGTAATTGTAGATGTCTGTGGCTCTTCATATTCCTCCACCACTACTTTCCATATGTCGAATCCAAGGGCCATCAAATAAACCTTCATTCTCATGCTCCAAAAAGCATAATTTGTTCCATCAAAAAAAGGTGCCTTATTTGTAGAAAATCCTTCTTGTGACCCAACCATTGTGCTTTCTCGATCTACCTTCAAGCTGTAAAACTTTTCAAAAAGGAACCTGCTCTGATACCAATTGTTAAGCATGAAATATACTGAGAGGGGGGGTGAATCAGTATATCATATATCTTATAAAACTTTCCCTTTATCAAATCCCACTTAATCAAACATTCAAGATATGCAATAAAACTCAAACAATAAACATCACAAAAGATAGAGAGAGACACCAGATATAACGTGGAAACCCAATGTGGGAAAAACCATGGAGAACAATCTCAAGTATATTTGTGAGAAATAACCCACAGGAGCACCATTCCCCTTTGTCGAGTACCAACCCAACTACAATTTGTGAGCACCAACCCATAGGAGCTTCAAACCCCTTTGTCGAGCACCAACCCAACAACTATTCGTGAGCACCAACCCACAAGAGCACCAACCCCTTTGTCGAGCACTAACCTAGCAACAATTCGTGAGCACCAACCCACAAGAGCACTAACCCCTTTGTGTATACCACACACCTATCTCTCAATGTTGCTATCTCAACAAATGATAGTTCAATACAACATCTCTTTCCTCTCTCTCACCTTTGCTCTTCTAAACTAGATATAACAAATACTATTCATCTCTCACAATTGCTCTTCTAAGCTAGATATTATAATATCAAATCAACCTCTCTCAACCATGTTACAAATGGCTTCTCAAGCCTTTATTTATAGCTTTCCAAATGACCTTTGGCCTTCTCCCTTTGTGACCCTTCAATCCTCATGGAAAATGGCACCAATCTTGGATGACCCTTCATATTCAAGCCTTTAAAAAGTCATGTGGTGACCCTTCATGACCAAAAACGTCCTTCCCACTTTTGTCCTCATCTTGGTGACTTTTCATATTCCTTAAGGTGTCCCTTCATGAGAAATTGTGCCCTTACTCTTTTGTCTTCACTTGGTGACTCTTGAAATTCCCCAAGATGACTCTTCATGGGAAAATGCATCCCATCCTTCTTTTGTCTTTATCCCATGGCTCTTCGACTTCTCCATGGGCCCTTCTTTTGTCTCATATGCAACCAAAAATATATTCATTAATATTAAATAAATATTAACTCATATTAGCCAAGATATATTTATTACAAACAACATTAAATTAGAATGGGGCCTTTATCACCAATAATGCTAAACCTTTGACATCAATGACAATATTTACAACATTAAATTGAAGGAGACAAGTTTTATGGACTTGTGCACATAACAAGTTTTTGATATTGCATAGAAAAATAATTTACAAGTAGGCACACTGATATGTGATGAAACAATCAAGCACAGGTTATAAGGACACTTCCGTCATATATTAGACACATTTGTTTGATGTAGGCATCTAACTTCTGGTAGATTCATCTAGGAAAGTATAGATAGTTGGTTTCTAGAGCTAAATGACCTCAAATATAGTTTTAGTCTTTTTTACACCAACACATAGTCTTAGTCCCACATAGAATTAACATGAGATAGGTACCCTAATTTTCTTAGTGATTTATATAAATAGTAAACCATAATTGAACATTTTACTATAACATTCAAATTTTCTTAATTTAAACATATCTTAGACAATTTGAATATTCAAATGTTATATATTATTTATATACATTAATCCACAATAAGTTAAAACATATTGGTTAACTTAATCCTAAAATTAAGCATGTCAAACCTTAGGTTTTCCTTAGGGATTCATCATTCTTCCCAGGGTTTCAATTTTTTGTATTTTAATCTATTTTTTAGACTTAATTTCTTATTTTCCCTCATTTAAATAAAATACTTATTATTATAATGGATATACACAATTTATATTCTCTCACTTAAGCTATGATTGCAATCATTACATGTTGCCGTCCTTTAATACACAATATATTTAACAACTATGAAATAAAAAATGTTAAATCATTTTATAATAATTATAAGGCTAAATTAAACATGAAACATCTTTAATATTCCTTAATACTTCATATTGTCTAAGTGTCAAATCCAAATGGTTCCATGTATCACTTCTTTCTATCTTCCTCAAGGTCATGATAGAAACCACCCCTCCATTATTTATGGAGGTCTGTGATATAACCATCCCAAGAGATAGGGTGCATCTTCTTGATGGAGTTTGTATAAATATTGAATATGAAAATCCCCATTAAGAAGAAACATATATTATGGATGGCTTCATTGATATCCATTAACCTTTTAGAGGTATACAATCTATAATATGTGTTCAAACTACTACTACCACTACTATAATTCCTATGTCTACACCTGTGGTTACAAGTGTGATGCCCATCCATGGTGTGGATGAAGCACAAGGTTTTCCTCATATTTCAGTGCCTATCCCTATATATCAAACTTATGTGCCTCCTATAATTACAATTCATATGACATCATCATCCACACCTACTGCAAAATCCCTCAAGCAGATTGTTATAGATTTATAGGCTAGGGTGTTGTAGTTAGAGTAGGATTCTTCTAGAATAATCATTCAACTATTTATCATGCATTGTTTTATAATCCATTAACCCTAGATATTTCAATTTATCCCTTACCTATAGGTTTCATATTTCCTAAGCTTACATTTATAATGGTACAGATGATCTAGAGCAACACCTAAGAGTCTTTCATACATCATGTTTAGACTATGCCTTCAACGATAAGTTGTTGACTAATTTATTTCTATAAAAGCTTATAGAATTTTCTTTTTTTAATTTTTATGACCTCCCATTCTGATCAATTCATGTATTTAATCATTTGGCTAATCAATTTCTAGCATATTTTTCAATCAATATCAGTGAAACATTGTATTATGCCCAAATTGCAAAGCTTAAGCAAGGATCCAATGAACACAATTAGTGACTATGTGATTTAGTTTCAGACCATGTTTTCTAAGATGACAAATCTTATGAATAGCAACGAGTTTTTTTATTACTAGTAAATTATGGGTTTGTTTTGAATCAGGGACCCAAACCTAGAAAATAAATAAGCAGACATGGCCTAATAATCCAAGATTTACAAGACATAGTAGACTAGATTAAGACAACTACAACCAACCCTATTTTATCTCACAAACATTTTAACCATAGCAAGGAGACAACTAAAATATAATAAAGAACTAAAAGGATATTGAATAGATCTCTTAATCAATCACGAAATAAAGGAAATGAAATATAACCTACTAAACTCATCCTCAAAGGGTTTTAAACAAGATCCCTCAAAGCTGATTAAATCTAGATGAGAAATAGAGTGCCACCAAGGCACCCACCATGGATCACACAAATGGATCTAATGCGGATACCTCTATCAATCATACATGGCAAAATGAAACAAGTGTGGATTCTTTTATCCTCCACAAAATCATTTGAAAGATTTAAAGTAACACTATCCTAAAATACTCTAACATCTTTGTAGGCCATAAAGACTTTAGAGTGAATTCCCCTATTCACCATAGTTGTAATAAACACACATAAATGAACATCAATAATGAATACATTCATAAGATTGCCCCTCAAGGCCTATAGAGACAACACAACCAACTAGAACACTATTGGCCTAGTTTTTAAAAATGGGAGAAGCAACCTCCCCCCTCCTCACCCCTATGCCAATGGTGGTTTCCCTTGCTCACCACCTTCTTGTAAATAATGACACTCTAAACATCATGACTCTTGGGTTAGCAAGAAGAATTCTCTGCCTTTCCACTAGTAGATATAACTTTTAGGCTTTCCCTTTGGTATGGGTCGATGCAAGCTAGTTTGAGTATCTTTCAAGAGTTAGAGTTTTGAATATATCTACAAAGATAACAATCTTCATCAAGATAAATATAGGGATTTTAACCCTAGACTTTGACTCACCTAGGAACATGAGCTTACACAGGGTCCTCAAATAACACCCAACTATAAAAGGTCATAGGGCCAATTAAATGCTTTATTAGAACAAACATTAGGACCACCCAAGGTATCAAAATCCTTTGACCAATGAACTACACCACCATAAAAACCTTTGAAAATTGGTCAGGTTTCCTACACTCCACCTTGAAAAGGTCTATTTTCTCCTTTGAGTCATGGAAGAACCAAAGACATAGGCATTACCCAAGAAGGAGAAATGAATTGGGAAAAGAGATACTCAAAATGACCTACAACACATCCTCTGGATCTGGGTCATCCTCCTCCTCATCCTCCTCCTCCTGTTTTTGGCCTCCCACACATGAGTCAAATTCAAAATTCTTCTCCTACTCCCCCTCCCTCCACTCCTCTATGCTATTTCTTGTTTTGTTAGAATTTCTCTTTTATGCATTAACCTCTCTCCCATTTTATGTTTTTGTTATGAATAACAATGAATTACAAGATGTATATTAAGAAAAGTTTGTTTTCCCCTCTACACAATCTATTTTTTTAAAGAAATTCCAATCATTTGATAACTTATTCCATATAATTAAGGATTGAGAAGTTATTCTCCAATATATGAATAAGCTAATATATGTGGTTATCCTCAAATTAACTCAAGTGAAAAGTTTCAAAGTAAACCAAGTTACAAGGCCAAAACAAATGATACTAATAATGAGGCAAAATTAATAGTTAATACACTATCACAATCTACTAATCCTCTCTTCTTCTCTACTCCAAAAAGGAGGCAATTTTCATGATTACATGAGCCTCCTCATAACTTGTTATAAAGATTACTTGAGTGCAAACTTATATCTCTCCCTCCCATAAAAGAGGTTGATCTGAGTATGGCTCTATCTAAGTAATATGATAGTGACATATATTGTGATTATCATCAATGTGCTAGACATTATATGAATATATGTTTTTCACTAAGACATAAAATTCAATATTTTATTGATGATAAAACCATTGATATTAATGATATCAATACACCTATGAATGATTCTTTTATACAACCATGTAAAAATGGAAACTAAGGCTAATCTTGAGGCGCATATGACTCACAATTCACATCCTAGTCTACCCACATATGAACATCCATTGGATGGTATTATTGTCACACTTACAAGCATATATGTATAATATCCTATAATTGCATTTGATGATAATGAGATTGTGGTTGATGAGTCTAGCTATACATCATTTTTTATACATGCATACATTGGTTCACAACCTATACAAAGTGTTATCGCTAATAGTGGTTCAAGTGAAAATGTTTACGTTCGACACTCATCACTACTCTTGGATATATACATGAGGATTTCATGAATACAACCAATATATTCAAAGTATATGATGGAAAGATATATAACCTTTTTGGGAGTATTATGCTACCACTTCATGTGGATGATGTTTTAGTTGTTTCTTCTTATTCTGACTAAGTATACAGTCATTTAACATATTGTTAGGACAATATTAGATACATAAGCTCCGTATAATACCATATTCAATACATACATATTTGAAGAATATAATGTCATTATGGTGGTTATACTTTTAGGTATTCCATATGAGGCATTTTCTCTTCCACCCCCACCACCACCATAATTAATTATACAACCTATTAATGTTTATTCTATGTATACACATGGTAATAGAGTGGTTACAATAATAGGTATTCCATAAGAGTATATTATTCAACCAGATGTATTTTCTCATCTACCCCCAACACCACCATAGTTACTAAACCTATTCATTTCATTATACATAATCATTTCAGAGGAAGGTAATTGACTTTCCTAGACAAAAAGTTCTTTAATGCATATTACATTATAGGTTTATTCAAGACTCACAAAAACCATTATCTACTTCACCATGTTATATGCTAGTGTTATATATAGTTTCATGTGTTTTACAATGAACATAAGGATATATTTCTAATATAAAATGGATTTCACATGATTCCATGCTTACTAGGGTTATTTATCATACATAACATCTTGTAATACATGATGATATTGATGGATATAATACAATTTAATATCACCTCTCAGATTTAGATACAGATACATATGGGACTACTCATCCATGATAGGTTAACATTAATACATTTGATGTAGGGCCTCCATATGAGAATCCCATTGATGGGATCATTGGTTAGAAAGAACACAATTAGAAAATATTAAAAATACATAAACAAATACTCTAAAAAATAAAAAAAATCATGACCTAAGCGTAACTTGTTTTACTAGTTGTTGTATTTATTTATGTTACTTATCACATGTTTAGTGGATTACATATCCATTTTAATACACACATACATTTCACAATATATATGATTGAGATGAAGGACAAAAGGGTTATACATGATACTGTAGATACTTCAATATGGTCACAAGTACTTGACAATGCTAATTCTTGACATATCCTAAACCAATTGACTTGAACCCAAATACATGTCTCTAATTCACCACTACTCTAGGTTATTCATATATATGCAGGTTTGGCCCTCTATTTTCCATCACTACTACAAAACACTTTCCAAGTTAATGCTCAAACCTTTATTATATCACTCTCATAATACCTCCAACTTAAGACAATTATCCTTAATTCTCTAGGATAGGACTGTGCTAGGTAGATAGGTCTACTATCACAAACCTATCCACCTAAAGTGGCCTCATTCTACACCAATTAACAAATAGTTTCCATAGTTAGAAATATCTATTTAGGTCTTTTGCCATGTTTCATAATGTCAACTAAAAGGAAATTATCAAATGTTTTTGCTATAAATATAAATCAAAGGTAATTCAATATCCCTAGCTTGGTACTATCTATTGATCATGTAAACACTATTTCACATTGATAAAATATGACATATTCCTCCCAAATTCAAGATTATTCAAAATGAGAAACCATAAACAAAGTCTAAATAATTTCAAAGCAAGTTGAGATCTTACATTGTAAAGTATCAAAGCCATACATCTAGCTATGTATGCATAGTTGAGGAGTATAATTTCACAATCATTATAGGTGGGAGAATTAAATGTGGCTTGATTCCCTCTTTGGAGTATCTAGATACATAGGAAATAATTAGTCATCAAGGGATTATTGGCGTCAACTTTTCCCATTATGCCCCCTTTTTTTTTTTAAGTTTTTAGATCTCACAAGACCCTGAGCTTTCCAAAGAAAAAAGAGAAAAACAATGATATCCATATGACAATATCAAAATCACTACATCTCAATCCACTTAACAAACATAGACACAAAAGATGTAGCAATCATATTTTCACCACAATCAATGTAAATAAGTCTACAATCAATGAATTTGATTGGTATGCACTATTGTATGGGGAGCATGGTCCTATCCTGGAATATTCTCAAATTCTTTATTTACCTTTTCACTATCATAATTTTTCATTTCTCTATTGTTCACCATCAATCATTAGTCACAGTCAACTTGGACAAGTTCACAGTCAACAAACATGACCAACTTGTGCTACTGTTTAGAAAGCAAAAACCTGTCTAAAAGTATCTTCAGATTTTATTCTTGATTTTGAGCAGTGACAACCCTATCTTATACTTATTCACAATCTCAAACATAAAAAACAATCAATATAAATTCAAATTTAAGCTAAGTGCATTTCTTCTTAGTGTTTTCCAAAAAGAACATATTTATATATTTAGTAAAAGTTACAAATCAAAATTTTTAACAATTGTTTTTCTTTAGCATTATGATATCTATTAAGTTTTTCACTTATTACACAAAAATATTAATTATTAAATAAAAAATTAGATAAAACATATTGTTGATCCCTTCTTTTTTCAAGCATTGCTATCTTTTTTATTTTTGTTCTAGGATTTTAGCTAAATTCTTGATTTCTAGACACTAAATAGAAATTATCTTTGACCTTGAGGATTTAGATTGAATTCCTTATTTTATTGCATAAAAGTCTTTGTTGTTATTAGATTTCAATTTGTTTCTTTTTTTCTTTCCTTGTTTTCTATAAACTATGTCTGAATAGTTTTAAAACTCATAGTAGCTATCATTTTGGGCACAGTATTTAATGCTACCTAGGCTATGGTGTGAGGGATACTACTCTAATACTCAAGACATTGGACAACACTATATACATATTTTAATTTTCACATACCTCATAGTATATTGGAAACACCTAGGTTTTGTTTTTCAGCCATAAGAAACCTTCGATTGTTTATTTTTTATAGTGCACTGATAAGTAGTTTTTCCTAAGAAGTCACTTTCAATGTATCTTAGAGATAGGATAGTGTGACTACATGATGGTGGAATCCTCTATAGTCAATGACCTTAAATCCCTGTTCACTATTTACAACTAGGATTGGTATATCTAAGATCCTAGAAATCAAACATACCTTGACTAGTTACACACTTGATCCCATTTTACAAGTTCGAAGCTTCACAATAAAATAAAGGCAAAAATGAACAATGTAAAATCTCATGTCCTTCCTCAACCCCCTGCACCTCCCACATATCCTCTTGATGGTGTTTGTATGCATATTCAATGATAAGTTCCTATGTCTTGTGCTTATGAAGCCCTTTAAGATCAAATAATCACTATTTGAGCATCCATAGATGAGTTGGTAAACAAAATCAATATTTTAGTGTAAGGATCACATCACTTAAAAATAAGATCTTATATACAAATAATTTATAGCATGTAAGTGTTAATCACATAACTACATATTTATCCAAATATTTTGTGCCTAAAAACACTTCATATCAAGATTGAAAGCCATAACAAGATATATCTACAATAAGTGATTCAAAAAGTGCATAAAGGGATAATAAGAGTTCAAGTGAGATCCTAAGAGAAATGCTTCGAAAGAAGTTGATCACATTACCTCCTATGTATCCTCTAAGGATATCAAAATGCTATTGTGCATATCATAAAATGCATGGGTATCATATGAATAATTATTAGGCTTTTAAGAATAAAATTCAATGTATAATTGATAGTGGTGATCCTATACTAGATAAATCAATTAAGAAACCCGCTTACACTATGATTGCATCTCTTAAGGAATAAGTGCCAAAAGAACAAAAGAGCAAGAAATGCTACAAATGATAAATTCAGAATAAGAAATGTTACAAAAGGAACGAGATGAAAGAGAAAGGTTACATAAACAACAATTACAAAGGGAATAATTAGACAAGTAAAGGGAACACATTGAAAAGGATTAATTAAAAAAAGAGAATTTGCAAAAGAAAACTTGAGATAAGGAAAAAAGCATCCTTAAGAAAGGGTTTCCCATGAAAGAAGTTCAAAATCAATTTGTTCCTAAAAAGACTAATGGTACAAATGTGGTTTCTAAGGATTTAAACACTATATCTACTTAATGCATAGAGGAACATGATAAGACCAATACTAAAAAATTTATGATTACATATCCAAGTCAAGAATTCAAAGGTGAGACCATTTTTTTCCTAGTATTCGAGCAATGATAATTGATTCTCCTCTTGTTCAGAATGAGTTGCAAGATCCTGATAATGATGAATATAATCAAGAGAAAAAAAATTCAATAAGACAATAACACAATATGTTGCAGTTGGTTTTGCATATACAAATGTAAAAGATGATAAGAGTGACATATAATAATTTTAGGACCAAGATATATTGAAAGATTCAATGGATGATGAGATACTATTTATGATTATGATTATGATCATCCTGATAATTGGTAAAATGATGATGAAATCGATCGAATTGATGAATTTAAAAATAATGATATATTGAAGGATTCAACATACGATGGACATGAGTGGTGGTATACCTATAATTATGCATGATAGGTGGTCATTTCCTTATATGATATGAGACCTAGAGATAGGAATCATGTTGATGATATCTTTGGTTGGTAGGAACCTAATGCACTGTACATAACATCCCCATATCTATTCGTCCTCTTTATTAATACATTATTATATCCCTTGGATTTGTTTCATTTGAAATTTGCCTTTTGATTGTCTAGCTTGATGTGAACACCCATGACACTCATCTTATAGTGATTATAGCACACATCTTTTGCCATTTTCTACTTGCTTATTCTTGCATATTGATTATATATACATATTGTAGCTTCCATTTAAACATACATGATTACATAATTTGACATCTACATACTATATGAACACACATTAATTCTTTCCCACTAGGAGCATGCATATTCCCATATCCACATATAATATTGAGTTACATGGTTTTGATTCATATATTTAGTGAGAGCATATTACTTGCCTTCATTTTATCCACATTAGCATGTTATCACACATAATGCACACTATGAATTGACACATGTTGCATATTTTTAGGATCCTTCTCATTATTATATTTTTAAAGCCTTGCTATCAGCCCTTGCATATAGATCAAAATATCTAAATATGTCAAAAAATTCAAAAAAATTAAAATATCTAAAAAATACAAAAACATTCAAAATATGTTCAAAAATAAAAAATAAGGACCTAAGCATGATAGGAGTTCCTAGTTTACTTCTTTACATATGTTATTTATCATATATTTTTGATAAATAACATATTATTTTTCATACACATATGTATTTCATGAGGTATATGAGTGTGATGCAGGACATACATACTATACGTAGATTCCTATAAGCTAGACTCCATTCTACCCAATGGCCATGTATATGTTAGCGGTGTCTTAATCTATAAGTTACATTATAATAATTTGTATCTATCTATGACCTCAAATACCATGTCGAGCTACATATCTTACAAGTGTATTTCTAATTAGTTGTATTTTTCATTGTGCTACATGCATATACTACTTTACTATGATGTGACATTGATACATATGGATAATGGAGACTAGTTTTCACTTATTCCATGATGCTTCAATGTTGTTTACTTTATTTCATGATAGTCTAGACATTGCTTGATTATTGTGTGTAGCCTTGACCCATGTTTGTAATATTTGCTTGGTATGTGTGACATTTAAACATGTCCATTGCCTATGGATCTTGGCCCTATGTTTTCTTGCAAAAAATTTGAACATGTCTATTGATTGTAGCCCTTGTACTTAAATGTGAAATATTAGTTTGTCTGACACTTGTATATGTAGAATTGCAAAATTTTTGCCCTTGTCCTATGTGTGCAAAATTTTTGCTTCATATGCATGAAATTTGAACATGTCTCTTGTATATAACCCTTGGCTTTATGTGTGTCATTTCGTAACATTATGTGTTATGATTTTTGTGTTTGTCAAGCTTGATTAATGGTGTCATGATTTATATCATGCATTTTTATTGTGTAGTCTAATTTAGTGATGTTGTAACATTACGTGTTGTGATTGTTGTGCTTACCAAGTTTGATTAATGATGTAATGATCTATATCATGTAATTTTATTACGTAGTCTAATTTAGTGATGGTTACTTACTACATGCTTCATTACTATATTTATATAGACATGGCACTTGTATGCCTCACATTTAATTTGTTACATACATAGTTTAATGACAACTACATTACCATTTACATGATTCTATATTTATCACATGATATAGTTAAATTTTATTTTGATATGAGTGACTTGCATGTTACATCCATCATCTCAAAAGGGGGGCATCATAGTGGACTTGTCTTAGAGATCCAAGCCTTCATGAACAAAAAAATTAGATTTGAGATAGAATACAAGTTTCAAAAATGCTAAGTTCCAAAGATTAAAATTTTCGAAGATTCAAAGATCAGAGTCTATGATTGGAATACAAGGTTCAAATATTAAAAGAAATTCAAAAATAAAATTCCTTGATAGAATACAGATTCGAAGTAAGTCTTGAGTATAAAATCATACACACTTGAATGCATATGCATGTGTCATATGCAAAATAGTTTTAGGAATAAAAGTTATAGGTTTTGCTTATAGTTACAATTCAACATATAGGTGCATGACATTATATATTATTTGATTTAGATTAAATGGGAATGATAATTTTTCATGCATATTTTCAAAGTTAAAGAGGCGTGGTACTTGTTCATGCACATTTTCAAAGTTCAAAAGGAATGATACTTGTTCATGCACATTTCCAAGGTTTAAAAGTCATGATATTTGACTGTATAAATTTTTAAAATTTATACAGTCAAATACAATTTGTTGTTATTTAATTTCAAATGTATTGGAAATGAGGTCATTATAGGGGCATGAATATTCTTCATTATCTTATGATCATGTAATTAGAATTTATATTTGTTTGCAACAGTGTGGTTTGATTTGTTATGGGTAATGTATGTTTAAGTCCAGTGACACTCAATAACCTTGGAATTAATTATAAAAAACACATTTTGTGGTTTCATCTTCTATTACAGGTGATGTACATTCAAGCTTAATGACACTTGATGGCCTTGGCATCACTTGTAGTGAACCCATCATGGTTCCACCTTCTTTGGATCAATACACTAGGTATTATTCCCTATTCATAAGAGTTAGAATATGCATCATTAAACTCAAGGGTTTGATTAGTTATTCAAAATTAGGACTTGATCACTCTCAATTTGATAATAGTTCAACATGAGGAACCATATCTCCAAGTGATTCAATAAGGTTTCATGTTTCTCTAATGTTTGACCATCATTTACATGTTATAAAGTAATGTGGTTTTATCTCCATATAGGTGTATTTATTCCTTGTTCTATTTTCTATTTTCAAAATTGATTGTTTCATATATTTTAAAATTTCAAATATGAATAGTTACTACTTAATGTGTTGTTGTAGGGTTTGCTAAATTTGAGCACCCTGTACAATTGGGGTGTCCTATCAAAGACAAAGTGTGTTGTACACACTCAAGTTTAATTCTTTATCCTTTAAATTGTAAATTTCATTACTAAATAAAAAGAAGGGGGAAATGTAGATACCTAAATTTAGTCACAAGTACTTGACAATGCTAATTATTTACATATCCTAAACCATTTGAATTGCACCCAAATAAATGAATCTTGTTTGCCATTCATGTAATAAATTTATATATATGTGAGATTGTCCCTATGTTTACCTTAAAGCTCTATTATATCACTCTCAAATTACCTCCAACTTTCTCTGAGATAGGTTTGTGCTAGGCAGACAGGTCCAATGTAGTGGACCTATCCACTTGGAGCAACTGCCTCCTATGACAATTAATAACTAGTTTTCAAAATTTGAAATATCTATTTGGGTCTTCTCATATGTTTATTAAATTCAACTAAATGAAAACATCAAAGGCTTTTGTTATAAATACAAATCATAGTTCATTCATTATTCCTAGATTGGCTCTATCTATTAAGCACTTATACACTATTGCATATTGAGAAAATATTATTTATTCCTCCCAAATTCAAGGTCATTCATAAGAAGTATCCATAAGACATGTTTAAATCATTTAAAATTAATTCAAGATATATCATTTTCAAGTATGAAAGTCACATCTCTAGCTGCATACATATAGTCAAGGAACATAATAACACAATCACTCTAGGTGGGAGAACTATGTGTGGCTTGATTCCCTCTTTGAAGTATCTAGATATTTAGGCAACCATTAATCATAAATGTGGTTATTGCGGTTAGATCAACCCATTAGACTACCTCTCTTTTTGTAGGTTTTAGCTCTCACAAGACCCCTACATTCTCTAAATAAAAAAGGATAAAAATAACAATATCCATGTGACAATATCATAATTGTAACATATTAGCCCACTCAATAGATAAAGGCACATAAGGAGAAATAGTAATATTTTTTTTTAAGACAAAATGAATATCTCTATAGTCAATAAATATAGTTGACCTATGTTGTTGTCTAGGGAGCATAATCCTGTCTAGTAATGTTATCAAAATTTGTTTGTCTCTGCACTGTCATAGTTATACCTTCATATGTTGTTCATTATTAGTCATTCATGACAATAACCTTGGACAAGTTTGTAGTTAATAAACACCATTGACTTGCATTGTTGTTTAAAAAATGTAGACCTATCCATAAGCATATTTAGATTTTGTTCTTGCTTATAAGCAATCAAAGCTCTATCTTCTACTGATTCACATTATTAAACATCAAAAATAGTTAATATAATTCTATATTTAAACTAAATGTAGTTATTCTTAGTGTTTTCTAAAAATAACATATTTTCATATTTAGAAAAGTTACAAATCATAATTATTAATAATTGTAAATCTTTAGCATTCTAATCTCTATCAATTTTTACACCTATTAGAGAAACATCTTAATTGTTAAATAAAAAATAGTGTAAAACAAATACATTGATATAAAAATGTGGGACATTATTATACCTATAGATATTAAAATCTGGGCTTTAGTTCTTGACAATGACAAACTTGACACACAATTACCACACGTGACTTGAGCAGTCATAAAAAGGTTCTAATATGCCATCCTCTCACACATACATGCTATATTATGAGTCAACCCTTATGTTATGTTACTACACACCTATAAGAACCTCATTATATATTTAAACCTATTAAATATCCTACAAAAACATATCTAAACTCTTTATTTAGTCTACCTATACGTGGGTCGATTCCATGAGATATGGTCAGTATCAGTAGTCGATGTTGACCTGATATGGTTGGTATCGACCCTCTCCAAACAATGACTATTTTATAAAATCAAACCCATCCTTTAGGTCAACCCATTATCCTAATGTGTTTATGTAATGAGAAATTATTCAATTGGATCTATATATAAAAAAATCAAGGTCTCATTCAAAAGATACTTGGGGGTACTTATACGATATACATCTATATATTATTGCATATTGATAAAATCTACCCTATTATTCATAATTTGAAAACTATCACTAGAATCAGTCACAAGCCAAACCTAAAGCACTAAAAATCCAAGTCAAAACAATAATTTTCAAGTACCAAAACCACATCATTAGTTGCATACATATAGTGAAGGAACATAGTTACACAATCACACTAGGTGGGAGATCTACATCTGGGTTGATTTTCATTATCAAAGTATTGGATATGTAGGTAGTGGTTAATCACAATTCAAGGGTGATTGGGATCTATTCATCCCATTACACTTCCCCTATTTTGATATGTTTATAGTCCTCACATGCACACATAGGGTTTCAAGGCAAAGAAGGTTGATTTTTGGAGCTATGCACATTTTTAAGGTTGAGGATCATAAACATAGAGCATGCAAACATAGTCATAGATGACTATGCAATTATTATGCCCTGCTTCAACACAGGTCAACATTGGCTAATATGTTAGTATCAACTAGTGATATAGACTCAATCTACTAGAACTGATCTAACACAAACATCAAATCATTTCTAAAACTAAATGAACCATGTGCCTAAATATTTTTAATTTTTACTACCATAATATTCACTACCATAATACAGTCTCAATTAGATAGTCAACCTGAAAAGCTAAGTATCATGATATTTTTAGTATTGTCTAGATTTAATGTATGCCCTTGTCAAATCAAAAGAATCAATCTCAAAGTTATATCTTATTTAGATTAATCTCACCCATTAATCTAAATTAGGGTAATATATATTGGTGAACTGTACATATATTGAATGGTTTAAAACTCTAGTATTTCCCTTATATTTTCATCCTTCTAGGGTTTCAAATTTCAGACTTAGGGATTTATTTTCATATTCAATTTTTTAGTAGTCCCTAATAATACACATTAATCATGACCATGTTGAATGAACATTATTTGTTAACATAGGTAATGAAATTACTCATTTCATATTATTATATATGGATAATGTATCTTATTTGGATCAATTATCTAGGCAAATAGATAACAAGGATCAAATATAAACTCACTAACAAGGCTAAATTTACCAATGAATTATCCAAAGAGTTCCTCCAACCTTATTATTATAACATCCAATCTGAGATGCCTATTGGTAGTACTAGACACCAAAGGGTTTGCATGAATTTAATTCTTATTCCTATTAAAGATTGTAAAACTTATCCAATTATCCCTATTGATGGACTTATCATGAATATTAAGACTGGTGACAATTAATAAAGCTCAACAAGATACCTTAGAGGATGAAAGGTTCATTGAATATCTTAACATGAATCCACATCAAATTCATGAAATGTTATTTATAGAAAGAGATAAGTAGAATTTTTTTTCTCAAGCTTCTACATTAGGTATTTATACCACTACTACTAGTGTTATTCCTATGCTTGAATGTTTAGTGACCCGTGTGACATTCACTCAAAAGTTGGGGGTAACACAAAGCCCTCAATAGATTATGATACCCATTTCTACTTAGGAAAACTTTACCTATCCCATGATGGATAAGTACATTCCATTATTAACCTTACCTAATGCACATTCCCTTGAATAATTTGTTACAACTTTGAATACCAAGGTATTACAATTAGATCAAGTTGTAACGAGAGTTAGTCATGCCATAGATTCACACACCTTACTCCATAACCCATTAGTCCCGAAGATAACAACCTAAACATTACCAAAAAGCTTCATATCTCCTAAGATCCCATTATATGAAGATTAATGTGATCTTGAGCAACATCTTAGATCATTCTATGTAACATAATTTGACTATGCATATAATGATAAATTATTGGACAAGTTATTTCCAAGATGTATTAAGGACTATGCATTGAGATGGTTCTATGATCTCCCTCTTAAATCTACAAGAGCATAAAATCCCATGTATAACCAATTCCTTGCACACTTTTCCATCCATGCTAATGAGAATTTATCCTATGCACAAATTTCCAAGATAAAACAAGGATCTAGTGAACCAATTAGTGACTATGTGCTTTAATATAAGACCATGCTAGTCAAGATGACCAATGTTATGGATGATAATGAATTACAAGATATATTCAAACATAGTTTGCTACCACTTATTAATTATTCAATTATATTCAAGAGATTAAAATCATTTGATGAGTTATGCCATACAGTGAGGGACAAATAATTCAAGTTAATTGCTTTGAATAAACTTAAGTATATATCAACTCCTATAAGTACTTCAACAATGGAGTTTCAATGAAAACCAAATGATAAGGTCAAACCAAGTGATAACAAGAAGCAAATATTATAGTTAATGTAGTGTTGCAACCTAAAAACTAGTTATAATTGTCAGCTCCACTAAAGAGTCAATTTTCATGATTATCATCACCTCCTCATGTGCTACTAAAGAATTTTCTCGATTGGAGCCTTTTAACACTCCTCCCTCCACAAGAGCTCAATCGAAACAAACCTAGACCAAGAAACTATGATGATAGTGCATATTATGAGTATCATCAAATTATGGGGCATTAAAGGAATAAATGTTTCAAACTAAGACATAAGATACAGGATCTAATAGATGAAAACAATATTAATATGGGCATTCTCATAGAGGAATCTCAGATGCAACTCAAAAGAGATCAACATTTGAAGGTATTTCATGTCCTTTTCTTGAACATGAGTCAATATAAACTAAAGAAACTTCAAAGGTACATTATGCATACAACATGCATCCTCCATTGGTGACAGATTATCATCCACTAGATACCATCATTAGTACACTAAACAATATTCCACCTCATCATCCCATGATCACCTTCATTGTTATTGAGATAGTTGATGAAAATTTAGATTTTTATACACTATTCATACGAGCCTAAATTGAGTAACAACCTATACACAATGTTATGATTGATAATGGTTCAAGTGAGAATATTTTCATGATGGCACTTCTATAATCTCTTGGGTAGACACGATAAAATTTAGAAGATACAAAAAAATAGTTAAAGGATTTTATAGACAAAGACCCAATACCTTGGGACACACAATATTACCTATTTAGGTGGGATCAACCATATTATCCACACCATTCTTGGTTTTATAGAGTAATGGGGTATTTAAGATGTGTTTAGGATTACCATGAATGCAAAGGCTTTATGCAATTTGCTCTACAATACACTTATGCCTAATGTGTATATACTATAATAAAGTGGTCATAATTTTAGGTGTACAGTATGAGTATCCTCTACAGTCAATGATATCTCCTTTTCTAACCCACCACCACTATGATTGGTTGATACACATACTCTTAATCATTATTTAGAAATTCTTGATACACTTATTTAAGATCAACATACAAAGTCAATTGATACACATATTTAGGATCATTATTATGAGATAATAATATGCCTATTCAGGTTCAACATACATAGTCAATTGCTACACATATATTAGATCTATCTATACATCCAACTATTCAACATTAGTCACATCATAACATTACTAAAATACCATAGAGGTTTCAATATCCTATATTACATACTCATTTAACACCAAGGGTAGTTTAACATGTTACATAGTTAACACAGGTAGTGAGATACCCTTATACTATATAAAAGACATAATGTAGTCCTTGACCTTTTTGAGCTACTCATCATACCCTGAGCTTTATGAGTAGTGACCATGATAGATATGATATACCATGTGACTCCTTATCAGGTTTTTCCCCTTCCCCAAATGATACCTCCCATCTATGATTAATGACCCTTCCACTACTCAATATAGATAATCTCATGGCCCTCCCATTGATAGAATCATTGATTAGCTATTCCAAATTTCAAATATTTCAAAAATATTAAAAAAATGAAATAATAATTAAAAAACATTCAAATATTAAAAAAATACAAAATCAAGACTTGAGCTTGACATGATTTCTAGTTTACATTATTTACATATTTTATTTATCACATGTTTGGTAGATGCATATTATTTACATACACACATGAATTTCATGATAGACGATTATTATGCAAGACATACACAATACACATGGACATATAAATGTTGCTCATCCCTCTACCTAGTGGTCATGTCGATACTCAGGGCATCTTGTTCGATAGGATTCAATATTACAGGTTATATTTTTCTATGAAATTTGTACCACGTTAAGCTACATATATTGATTATACATGCCTTGATAGTTACTCATTTTTTACATAGTGATACTTGATATGCCATTATATTGGGATGTGGCATTGATACATATGAATGGTATAGATTAGTTTATTATTTTATGATCCATTGATGGTGTTACTTTTTTACATGATAAGCTACTTTGTGTTGACTATTATGTGTGGACCTTGTTCTTACTTGATGTGACATCCTTAGTGTCCATTGTTTGAGACATTTTAATGTCCCCTTGCATGTGGCCTTTGGCCTTGTTTATTGTGATATTTTATGTCCCTTATATGTGGCCCCTGGCCTTATGTGTGACATTAATATGTGCCCTTATTGAGCTAGCTGACATTGAGGGGTGCCATGATCTATATCATGTAGTTTTACTGCATGGTCATATTCAAAAGTCCTTATATTTCATGCTTCACATACATACACACACACACACATACTATTATATATATATATATATACATATATATATTTATATATACATATATACATATATACACACACACACACATATATATATATATATATATACACACACATATATATATATATATACATATATATATATATATATATATATGTATACACACACATATATATATACATATGTTTATATATATATGTATATATATATATATATACACATGTATATGTATATATATATATATATATACATATACATATATATATACATACATATATATATGTATATATATATACATATACATATACATATATATACATATACATATATATACATATATATATGTATATACATATATATGACACATGTCGTACATTCCATATGTTACATATATGCCTTAATCGATATATACATTACTATGATCACATATTCTCCTCATGATCAAATGATATTACACAATGCTATGCTTATACATGACATGATACAATCAGCTCTTCTTTTGTGATGAGAAACTTACAAGATACATCCCTCATCTCAAAAGGGGGTAATATAGTGGGTTTGTCATAAATACATAAGCCTCCATGAACACAAAATCAAAGTAAAGCATAAATTTTAGAGATTTTAGATATCATATTAGTTCAAATACATGACATATATTAGCACATTAATATAGATTAGAGGGGCATATGTCATTTCTATGCATTCACTTTATAGACACCATAATTTATTGGAATATTGTTATAGGTTTTCATGTACACATACATTTGAGATACATATTCTAAAATTTAACACACACATACACACATCAATTGGTATATAATTAGGAGGCATGATACTTGTTCATGTAGATACACAACATCACGGTTTATGGTTTGATGGAAAATGATTGTCATTCACTTCATACTTTTAGATTTGTGATCATGATTGGGGCATGGAAATTGTCCATTATTTTTAGATAATGCATTCTATTCTACATAGAGTGAAACCAAATAATCAAAAAATATGTGTTCATGACGGGGGCATGAACATTATTTGTACCATTTTCATCATACCTTGTGTATACATGGATCAAAGTTGATTGAACTTGAGTGAAACATTAAAATTGAATCAATAATCCATTTGTAGATATTGATTCACTTACTTTGAGTGAACCTGACTTGATGGTTCTATCATTTACCTGCATAGAGATTTATTTGAGTGAACTTGGCCTTATGATTCTCTCTCTTTCTTGCATAGTTGTTTGGGTTAGTACATTGTGTACTTTCCCCATGTTCATGAGGGTTGGGGCATGTTACCTTCCCAACTTAGGATCCTACATAGCTATACAATTTTGGTTGACAATCACCCTAGCTCTCCATGTGTTTTAACAAGGAAACATATTCTCTCCAATTCTTCAAGAAAGCATTATCTCCAACAAGTTACATGGAAACATTGTTTACTCACATATAGTTGTATTCCTTCTTTGTTATCTTTATTTATTTATTTTCAATTTCAGTTTTCATATTTCAGATATGAAAATTAACTACACATTTTTTATAGAGTTCTATGGAGTGAAATTGTACATTTGGAGCCATCTCCCAAAAGGCAAAGTGTGTTATACACACTCAGGTACATTTTATCTTTTTACTCTAATAATTCCATTACTAGAATAAAGGGGGGCATTTTTAGATATTAAAATACGATCTTCATTACTTGACAATGATAAGATTCAACACATTTACCATGCATGTTGTGAGAACTCAAACAAGGTCATAATCCACCATCCTCTCACACTTACATGCTAATTTAACTTTTTAGGACTTAGTGTATGTAAATCCTAGGTTGTTTACGGGCATGATTATAGTAAATTAAGGGAGATATATATAATAAATACAACCAATAATTTTTATAATAATTGACCTAATCTAATATTTCAAAAAATAACAATGAATGACACAAATAATTACTTAGCTAAAAATTGACTAAGATAGATGATCCAGAGGATAAAAACTAGCACAAAATCTAATTAAGGTGTCATAAATAGGATCTAGGTTTTAAAATTCCTCCTAAATAGTAGTCTAATTCCCTAAATAGTAGTGCACTATGTTAGTGTCCTTTGTTATATGCTAGTGTCCATGTGTAGGGACTAATGCAATATTCTAGATTGTGTCTAAGGTTGATAGCCTTGTTTATGTGTAGATGAAACTTGCCTCACTATCTATGACCTATTTTGGACTGATTTTATATGAAAACCCTAGATCTCCATGTTATTAGGGTATTTGAGAATCATAAGTATCAAAAGTGTGATGTTAGTTGGTAGACTAGACATCCTCAACACCCTGTGGTGTTGAGAGTTGCTTACACACCAATACCTCAAGAGGGGATCAAGATTGATATAGTTATCCCAATCTTTATGGTGGTGCAAGTACAAGTGAATGCTAGCATGAGTGCTAAATTGAGTACTTTGAGTGAGGCTTAAACTAAAAATCTATGTAATATTGAGCTTAGGATGGATATAAATGACTATATGTAGATGTAGGGTAGAATAGGGATCAATGATCTTGATTATGCATCACTTGTTCTAAGTTTGTTTATGTATATTGCATCTAATTTTTATCTATTAGATAAAGGGATGTAAGTGGTGTATATATACTAATCTGGTTTTTATACAGAGTGTGAAATAGGTCTAGGCTAACCTTAGGTGTCTTAGGAATTGAAAATATATCCATTGGGTTGATATTAGGTAAGGGACATTAACGCAGTCCTTTGGTCACTAGTGTAGTGTGATAGTGTCCAAATAAGCACAAAATTTTCTAGGTGGTAGAATATGGGGTACTAGGGCCTAGATCCCTAGGGGAAGGTCTAGGATTAATTTTGGGATGTTTAGGGATGTGTAATACTTGCATGAAAATTGGATAAGGGTCAAAAGAGGCCTTAAGATATATCTAGGTCTAAAGTAGGGATGGGTGGTCTCAAGTGACGCTCATTATGCTCAAGTGTCATTTTATATGACTACATTTGCCCACACTTTATTATAGAAATTTAACAAAGTGAAATGACTAGGATAAAAGAAAAATAAGCATACTTAGACCTACCTATAAGGTGAAGCCTATGAATTTAGATCTATGTTTGTAAAGCATGCTCTATTACTTGTCCTACTAATGAAACATATACAATTTAGTCCTTACTTAAAGATTATCAAACACAAAGACAAAACTAAGTAAATAAATAAGAGAGAAGAGAAAGAACTGACCTTATTGGGTATGTGAACTGATGCAAAAACATGGTGACATATTGTGTGTGTAACTAACGATCAAATAGTGAATAACTTGGATTGAGTTGATAGCTTGCTCAATCCCCATGTGTGGTTGGCTCAAGAACTCAATCTAGTTTTGACTCCATCATTGCCTACCCCTATTTAGTGGATCATACATAATGAATAACTTGGATTGGATTGATGGCTTATACAACCCTCCTATATATGTGGTTCAATAACTCAAGTAGGCTATGACTCCATCATTACTTACCCATATGAAGTAGATGCATATATGTCTAAAACTATATGATGTAAATAAAATTGTATAGTATGGTTTAGGGGCCACTCAAAGCCCTAAAAAGTAAAATGGCCAAGGGTCTTCTCGAGAACCTGAGAATATAATTCAGGGACTACATTGAAATTCCAACCATTGTAGATGGAATAAGGCATCAATCTAGTGTGAAACTTGGTGAAAATGGTGTCTAAAGTATACAATGTATAAAATGACATGGATTTGTCATTCCATTTGAGATGACCTAATGCAAAACTGATCATGTGGAAGCAATGTGCTTCACACATGTCCCTAATTTTGATATCTATAAATATGGATTATGGACTGAGTTATAGCAATCTATATCTATAAATGTTTGAAACTAAATGGGAGTGATCATGTAATGCATGATGCCCCCAATTTGAGCAAACTTGGTATGATTCTATGTAAAATTGAGCATAAACTGATCAAATTTGATAACCTATGACTGAAACTATTCAAATCTAGGTTGTAACTATTATGTTGTTTGTCAAATTTATATTTTTCTATTTTTGGGGCTACTAGATAGTAACACAGTTCCTTGGATAATAAAGCACTACACTAGTGTCCTTTATTTTGCATTAGTGTCCTCTATGTTGTTTTTCTACCAAATTGACTCTAATTTTTGTCCAACTATTATCCACTATGTTTTCCTAATTTTGGGATTTGTAATTCTCTATCTAAATGCTAAAAACTATACTCTTAGTGCACTCAAATGGCCTGCTCTTTGTGACAAGCCCCTATGAATTTCCCCTCTTCTAAGGGGAGTTATTTTACCTATATAATAACTATCCTTAAAAGAAAATATTTGCATGATGTGTGTTAGGCTGAAAACATATGATATCTGTGTGATAAACCAATATAATGTGTATACATAACATCAAAATGTAAGATAATCTAAGCATAAATTGGTAATGTATGATGTATGTTAGATCTATCATTCACAAGGTTGTCGAGATAGATATAAAAATGTAAGCACGTGTATGAACTGCATAATCTGAGAATAATCTATGTAAATTACTTGAGGGGATAGGGCATGATGTCCATCAAGGCATCTAATGAGGATGGGGAGATGTATGAGGGCACTTACAACTTCAAAAACTAGTTGTGTAAGTAACAAGTAAGAGACAAGTGTCATGGCCATGATGCATACATAAAATTATACATACAAACACATCAGGCACACAAAGTAGGCAAAGGGGCCACAATACAAGGGACATGGGCACATGTCACTAAATATGATAAAATAACACATACAAGGGCATGTTAAAATATCCACATACACAATCAAGAAAACACACATAAGCCCATGGGAACATGTCCAAAGCATACATATAATGAAAGGAAGTGGCATAGATCCATAAAACAATGGCATATTTAAATGGCTTCGAATAGATGTAAAAATAGGGAGACATAATAAAATCTAAACTAGGAAAGATAGAAATGAAAGTACGCATGAACATGTGGTATAAATTTGTGTAAGAACAAAGATGTACATAAGTTGAGTCTATAGTGGTAATAGTCAGCAAAAAATCTAAGTAGTATAGAATGATACAACCTAGTAAAGTGAAAGTTGTGTATAGGATGCCCCTAATGGGTGAATGTATCAATTTTAAATGAAATGTATCTATGTATGTGCCCCCAATGGGTAGTTAGTAGCAAATCTGGATCTATGTGATGGACTTGAGTTCTATAAGAATCTATGAACACTTGAAAAGAACAAGCGAAGCATGCATATATGATAAAACTGACTATACTAAGATAACTAACATATGCAATACTTGTCAAGTATAAATAACGTAAACATGGATATGTAAATAATTTGAATTTTGTGTTTTTTGATAAATATTTGAATACTTTTTTATTTTTAACATATTATATTGTTTTTGTGTTTTTTGAGTATAATCTATGTACAAGTAATCATGAAATTGAAACTATATACAAAGAGAAGGGTAAGAGAAGCTGTATGATAGTAATGTGTAAATAAATATGAGTATGTGCAAATGCAAAGTAGTGCCTCTAGAGAGTCAAGAGCACATCCAAAGGATGTGGATAGTCAAATGGAATATCTGGTGGGAGATCATCCAATGTTGGATACTAAATCTTCCCAAACTTGAATAAATCATCATCATTATGATCATCATACCAGTTTGACAGTAAAAGTGTAGCCTTATCCTTAGTGATAGTATGGAGTTTGTGTATTCAAATGGCATATTACTCTAATATATAATAATCCTTGCATGTGATCCTAAGGTAAACCGCGTTAGATCATGGGGTATTTATGTGAACCCTATGGTTCTCATCTATGCCATCATGTAGAATGTGAACTGTGTGTCCCTCATGACTGAATGCCAAATATTTGTCTATCTAATTAATTATGGCATCCATTGCCTGTAACCATGTACTACCAAGTGTAACCTATATGTGAGTACTTGTGATTATGACAAAAAGGAGTGTGTTGACCACCTTAGGGCCACATGTAACTAGTAGTGTGATATGTCCTAAGTAGTCCTGACAATGTATAACATATTATAGCTCACTCTCCTAATGTCCTATGTAGTGTAAGAATTCCAAGGCGTATGTATTAGATTAAAATCCTCATTTATAAAATTATGAGAGATTTATTTATCCTTGATAAAAATTTAGCTAGTCAATGGATCATTCCTTTAATGTCTAAATTGGTGAAGAGTTTGTTATGGTGCCTATACTAATGGATGTGGAGGCTGTGTAATTTGGATAGTGACCTAAGCTTTGATTTTGTTTAGTTTTTGTTGTAGTGTTGAGCATGTATCTGTATCATGTCTAGTAATCTTGTGAAAATGATAAAATGGTCTATCATCCTACTGTGATGATATGTTAATGGATCTATGGTGAACTATGGGTAATGCCATCAATCCTCTATCAAGTAACATTCATAACATCTATTGTGGTCTACCTTATGTACTGCCTAATTGAATATAAATAACTAGGTCAAATCCATAGATGTGACCATATATATCTAATGTATAGAAGAATCGGCCTCTAATTGCAAGTGAGTTTGTTGGCTTGTATTTGTGGAAATGTGAACTAGTGGTGATGTCTATGTAGGTAAAGGCTTAAGTATCTTATAATCATCTCTGTACTCTCTAGGACCTATTGGTGTGAATCTCAATACACATAAATAATCATTAATATCAATGGGTGTTGGGTCATCCTATATGGTGGCTTGGGAATATGTATCTGAGTTTTTGAAGTATACTTCCTTTGAATTAATAAGTAATGGTAACTATGCTATGGGAATCCCATTATCTACCATGGGTTGGGATAGCTATGTTGTAGGAGTGTCCTTCACCTTTATGGGGGAAGGTAACTATGCTATAAGAGGATCTAGAATGGGTGTAGGAATAATGGTATTAGATTCCTCAACCTCATAAATATGCATCTAATCAATTAGAATCTTGTGAGGTGGGGAATCTATGATAACATGAGACGTCCCATTTTAATATGTACTTAGGGTGGTAGGCTTTATGACTCTATAATATATGAATGGTTGGTTATCAGTTAAGCAAGTGTATAAGTATCCATCATGTAAAAATTTGACACATCTATGAAAGGAAGATGGTACGATCTCCATAGCATGTATCCAAGGTCTCCCAAGTAATAAATTATATTGCAAATGAATAAGCATCACCTGTAAATGTGTGGATAGGTTTTTTGGCCCAAATATGATATTAAATGTAATAGTACCCAATGTGTATCAAGGAATTTCATCAACCCTCTAATGTTATTATATGCCTTTTGAAGGGGCCCCGGAACCCTATACATCAGAAGATAGATAAACCTTAAGCATTCTAGAATACACAAAAGCCAGGAAACTGCTTAAGCAAAACCAGTTAACCAGGAAACTGAAAACAACAAACAAAGTACTGAACAAACAATAAAAATTATTTTTTACAAGACCGAAGCTTCATATCTAGAGGGGGGACCAAGGGCTTAGACTTCTTCCTCTTAACTATAGTCCAACCATCCTCTACCTTAGCTGCCTCAGCAACCCAATCCTCAGAAGGCCTAGATCCATGAAGTCTAGGGGGTGTCGAAGCCTCAGCAAAATCCTTATGAGAGCAAGCCAGCTTCTGGCTCCTAGGAAAAACCTTCAAAATAGGTGGAGGAACCACCACCTCCTTTGTAATCGGTTCAGAGAGATCACAAAATCCAATCTCCGTAGTACCTTCAATAGGATTCGTCTCCAGCGGAGACTCCTTATCCATCGATTCAGAATGGCTACTCTCATACTCTGAATCAGTCGACTCTTCACCAGGTTGTTTAGCAAAATAGTGTTCATGATCAGCATTAGACCACCAAGAAGGTAAACTTCTGGGTATGGATTTCCTTGTAGTACACCGTGCTGCAACGTGCCCCATCTGGTGACACTTTCTACATCGAAAGGGTAAACCTTCAAAATCTAACCTTTGTGTCCAAGAACCCCTAGGGGAGTCCAGACAAATCACCTCAGGAAGGCCCTTTGAAACATCCACCTCAACCATGAGGCGAGCACAGGTCGAGCGATAAATCCTCTTAGTTTCATCATCCTCAAATAAAAACTCCCCAATAGCATTTCTGATGGTTTTAAACACTGCTTCTTGCCATAAATGTATTGGTAAATTTGGGAGCCAAACCCAGACCAGGATCTTATTGAAGGTTTCCGTGAGAGGATTGAAGTCCTTATGCCACCGTTTAGCCATAAGAGGGAATTTACCCTACAATAAGAGGTTGATATTGGACAGAATAGTCTGCCTATCATTAGAGATTTGGAATAATGCTATGAAAAAACCTTTAACACAAGGGTATATTTCAACATTTCCATCGATCAGTGGCAACCAGGGTTTGAATGGATGTTATGTTAACCCCCATACTCTGTAAGAATGTGAGGTTCAATATGTTAAGTCCTTAACCATTATCAATTAGAACTCATTTAATACAAATGGTTTTGATTTGTGTGTAAATGAAGAATTGGATATTTTGATCAATAATTGATTGTGAGGGCAAATCCTCATTGGCAAAAGATATAACATCATCAATGTCCTTGATAGTGTTCATGATATATGCAAAATGATGTAGGGGCATCCCATGAGGACCCCAAAAATGATCAATTTTTGTTTTCAATTGGTCTATTAGGTTTTTTATAGGTGTTATAGGTCTTAGGAAGTCCATATGTGGAGTCTAATTGGTCTAAAGTTGCATTAAATTTGAATATTGGCATTTCCCACCAAAAGTTCCTTTTTGAATATTTATATCTTGTAAAGAATTTTCTAAGGACTTTTGTTCATTTTGAGAGGATGAAAAGATGTAATAAGCATGTCTAAGGGGTTTATACCCTATATAAGTTTCATAACATGTTCATGAGTCAAAATTCATGGTACAATGTAGTCATATTATATAAAATCATGAAAAATGAAATGCAACCAAGAGACCATTCAAAGGGATAGGTTTAAGAAGTAGTTATGCACCTTTGTAGGGATAGAGGAGTCAGTTTTGGTTCGGTAACTTTCATATTTATATGAGATATAGGAATGATAAGCTGGTATGAAGGGAAGTTGAAGGTTGTAAAACCCTAATTTTAGAATGAATAGATACAAACCCTAATTTGAGGTCTTTGCATATTTTACTAACTGCATATGAGTATTAATGAAAGAGTAAGGTTGATAATTGGTTTTCAAGTGTGTTTGAGAACTAATGGATGTTGTTTTGTGAAGAGTTATTCCTATATATAAAGGAAACAAAATTATGGTTAAAAACTATAGTGAGATCTCTGTATGAGTATTGTGTTTAAGTTGCAGACTATTTCTTGGATGAAAGTTGAACAAAGGTATTTTGTTGATTATTCTATTGATTTTGAAAGATTTTTGAATGAGTTTTGAGGTTATGATTTCAATAAATACTAATAAATATGTTTGATGTTTAGGTAAGATATAAATAGACCCCTATTTAGGGTGTTGTTCCTTTGGTATGCAAATTGTGTTTTATAGTTAATGGACCAAAAGACATTAGACTTGTGATGTTATGTGTGTCTAAAGGTGAATGATATTTATATTGGATGAGTATTAAGAAGGATTTAAATTGAATTTTAAATTACATATTGGATTTATAGATGATTATTAATTTGTCATATACCCTATCTTGTTATCACAAACTATGCATTATTTCATGCAAAGAATGATCATTAAAATGGGATTATCAAGTGCTAAGATTCTAGGAAACCTATGATAACAGGTTGGAAATGTGAATCCATTGATTGGAGTATGTGGATAAGGTATTAATAGAACTAACTAAAAAATTTGGTTCTTTGAAACCAAATATAATGTTCATAGTGGATTTTTGTAGGATCTCGACTTAGAGAGGCTTTAATAACCCTAAAACTAGGGTTTGGGGAATATAAGTGATTCTAATCATCAAAATCCCTTGAAATTTGGTATACAATTAGGTGATGATATGTGCTAAGTGATTAAAGTGTTTTCAAGACATGTCATAATTTTTTTGTACTGCTATTGATGACTGAGTGTAACAGATGTGAAAAGGACCTAAGAGATCTAATTAGGGGTAAACACAGAGCTATTTGAACCTATAAAAGTGACTTAAATAATGATATAAGGCCTGTAACTTTTTGGATATAGGGAAAAGAATATAGGGTATCTTAATTAGGAAGTGGAATGCCCTAATAACTCTATACAGACCATACAAGTCAAAGAAAGCCCATAAACATGGCTACAAGGACTAAGTAAAAAGTATGCAGGGTCAAGAAGAGGAAAGAGTTAAACATTGATTTGTGTTTGTGAGTTGATGAGTGGTTTAGAAGGTTATTAAGACCCTATAAAACTTAAACAAACATATTAAAATTCATCTAAAAATAAAAGAAGTTTTGGATCTTGCAAGAAAGATTGGTCTAGTGAAGCATTGTCAAGAGTATAGGATTAAGAAACAAGGTTTAGAGTGATCATATGGTGTTTCCCTGCATAATTTTTGGTATCAAATCCAACAAAATATTTTTTTGGATTGTGAAAATATTTTATAGCATGTGTTTTGAAGTACATTACAAGATAGGGAACCAAGGATAGTGCTCCATGGAGAGAGTTAGCAGGGAGGATGATTTGGTCAAGCATATGGTGGACCAAGTGACACAGTTGATTGCTCCATTGGTATTGAGGATGGGGGATATTGAAGATGATCTCAAGGAGAAATAGCAAAGAGTATAAATAGAGAGAAGAAGGGAATGATATGTAGTAAGGTCAAGTAACACCATTGAAGCCAAGGATGAATGAGAGAGAGAATAGAGAGGTGGTTCAAGAAAGACCACAAGAGCATGCAACAATAGGTCAAGAATGCATGGGAGTGTAACACCATGCAAGGGAGATTAAACCTTTTATAGATGAAAAATTAAGGAGAGATGAAGGTCACATTAGAAATAGACCAAGACAAAGATTTTAGGGGCAATGTTGGCATTGCCAAAGAGAAGGACATAGGGCAACAAAGTGTCTAATGAACATGAGCAGAAGTATGCAACAACAAAGAGTAAGAGGAGAAAAGACATGAAAGGAATTAGTCATTACTCATGAGGAGAATATTATTGTAGCAGAGAAAGCAAGTAAAATAACCAGCCCAAAGGAGGAGTTTATTTAAAAGCATATGTAAGGCAAGAGGTAAAGTTTGTAATTTGGTGATTGATGGAAGTAGTACTACCAATATTATGTCTTTATAGATGGTGTAGAAGTTAGAATTGAAGAGAATGCCACATACACAACCATATGAGGTTGCATGGGTTCAAAAGGGTCATCAGATATTGGAAAGTGAGCAAAGCTGGGTTGAATTCAAGATATAAGGATATAGAGATGAAGTTTTATGTGATGTTATGCCTATAGAAATTTATCACTTGTTATTGGGGAGACCATGGCAATTTTATAGGCATGCCATACATGACAGTCAAGCAAACACATATACCATTAAGCAACATGGTGAGGTACATGTTGTCAATCAAACTTGCACCCCTATGAAGGTAGTTTCAAGCCTTCACAGTCTACTAAAACATGGAAACAATCCTAGGCTGTGGGTGACCTAATAAGTTGATTGAATCTCTATATTCTAAGGGATAGATCCCTTTGGTTTATAAATTAGGATCTTTGCTCTATGCTATAATCTACCTAGAAAAGAGAGAGAAACTTGAATGGAAATCCTATCTAATGATAGTGATACACCTATATTTTTTGATTGATCCACTCAATTTGAGCTCTTAAGAACACTGATTTAGACAAGAAAAGGGCTAAACTTTCAATTCCAATTGACCAATATGCATAAGTATTTCATGAAAAGGTTTGATATGGTGATCCAAGCTTGAGGGAAATGAAATAATAGGCCTAATTTAAGGCACCAACCAACCACTTATATCCATTATAAACTCAACCAAGAGACATCAAACACAAAACATGACCTGCATAAATTGATCAACTATGCTGTTAGGTAAGAATCAAGACTTGACAAGGAATATAAATTCTATCTCTTATGTAAATCACTAACATGAATACACTATACCAACATTCTAGACAATAAAAACAATCCTTCTATTAATATGAAAAAATGTTACAAACTCAGTCTTTGGTAGAATTTGATCTTGCCAAAAGAGGGATATAATTCAAGGCTGAAAAGCCAACTTTTATAGAAAACATACAAAAACCATGAGTTTGGCATTGAAGATAGAAAATGAGGTCAAATCTTACATTAAACAAGTCTAATTTTTGTTATTCCAAGATAACAAATCCTTATAAGAATATCTTCTTATCTTTTGTCTTGCATGAAAAACCCTTTAGCATTGAAAATCGATGGTGGGCTCACATTTGAGTCAAAACCTTTATCATGCATGATGTTACACCAATTTGGATGTCTAAACTCAAGCTTGAACCAACTTAAAGAAGAGTTGGAATTTTTGAGAGGCTTTCCTTTGCATGAAATCAATGAGTAGACGTGGTACTTGATAACCAGTCAAATCTATAAATTAAGAACAATCAACTCCAAATATAAGAACAGTCAACTCCACATCTAAATTTAGAACTTCGCTTGAACTATTGGAACGTTTGAAAGGCTCAGATTAACAAGAGTGCATGTATGAAACTAACATTAATCTCTCCGACATTAAGATCCTTGAGTCTTTCATGCAAATGAGTCTCATTTTTTAGAACTCAAGGTGTTGTGTTTGAAATGGTTACACATCTTGGATGTGTCTAATCCTATTTAGACCACTTTGCATGCTGTAGAACATGTTAATCTATTTATTGGCTATTGAAATCTCTTGAATTTTGTTTCTAGTTCTTTGTTTCTATGTATTTCCTATTGTTGGGCCATTTGATTATTCAACTTATTTGTTTCTATTATTTCCTTGATCCAATATTTCTCTCAAATGTTCCTCTTTCTACATTTTCCTATGGACATTTTCCTTTGGCATGTATTTTAGATCTTACTTCTATTCTTTCCCTTCGGGCTTATTGCCCGTGGATTTTCCCTTGGTAAACCTTCTAAAGGAATTCTTTCCAATAATTTGTTTGAAGGAATTCCTTCATACTTTTTTCCATTTGAATTATTTCAGGCCCATCTCCTTGTTTATTCCTTTAGATAAAAAGTCTCGAGGAATTAGGTCTTTAGCTTTTCCTTTGTCATTTTCCCATGGAAAAATTTTCCATGGGAATTGTCTCTCAAGATTTTCTTTTGGCCTTCCCAAACTACCCTTCAGAATTTTGTAAAAGTCTTTTTTCGAAGGGCTAATAACCCTTAGGATTTTTGTTTTGGACTTTCCTGAAGGGCAGATACCCTTAAAGATTTTGTAATTGATCCTTCAAGAAAATGTTATGGACCCTTAGAACTTATGAAGTGGCCCTTTAAAAAGATGAAATGGTACACTTTCCTCTGAAAAGTCCTTCAAGATTTTTGTGAATGGTCCTTCGACCTTTTGGGAGTGACTTTTCTGGAGGGCACATACCCTTTAGAATTCCTTGAAATGAACCTTCTTGAAGGGACTTTACCCTTCTGGATTCCTGCAAATGAACTTTCTTGAAGGGCACATACCCTTTGAGATTCTTGTAATGTCCATTCGGCATTTTCTAAGTGAGATTTAGGTTTTTGTAAAATAAATTTCCCAAAGGGATTCTACCCTTTAGGTGTTTGTAAATGTCCATCAAAAACTTGAAATGGTCCTTTTCTGAAGGGCTAATAACCATTCAAAAATATTGTAAAGGTCCCCTTTTCTTGTATTTCCTTTAGATAAAAAGTCTGAAGGGATTCTATGTTAAGATTTTTTGAAGTATCCCCTCAGCCTTTGTCAACAAATCATTCAGACACAATGATAAACCCTTCGAATAAATTGACACGATCCACTTGCCCTGCTTGTCGAGACAAAAAACCCTTTAGGAAAAGTATTGAAAAATGGGCCCTTTTTTGAAAGGAAGGAGCCCTTTAGAAAAATTGAAAAGACCAATTTTTTCCACTACTTTAAAAAGGCAGGTTTATGCAAAGTTTCAAATGATAGAGGTGATATTTTTACCTATAGGGTCAAAATTGTCAACATTTTGGAGACTCAACTAGGAAGCATGCCTGCTTGCTTGAGAAATCATACCATAAACATGATATTGAACTCCTAAAATAATAGTAAATATGGTCCATGATTGAAAATATATTTTGACCTGATATGAGATAACCTTCATCCTTCAAAATAAGAAGGGAAACCCACAAAAATAGGAAAACTAACTAAACAAAGCAACTGTGAAAACAAATCACTTATTTGGGACAAAATAGACTAAACTAACAAAGAACCTATCTAACCATGAAAAAACATGATCCACCTAGATCAAAAGGGAAATTCATAAACTCTGTCACTCTAGGAGATGGTACAAGTTGCAAGTCAGGATGTTTATTAATCATAACCTTTGGTAAGACATTTTTATTGTCTACCAACTATATTAACATCTTCTCAAATGAGTCATCAACATCAAACCATTCACCAACAAAGACAAACTCATCAAGTACTTCCTAATATTTTTCATACTGCTTGTCATCTACCACCTTGTCGAGTGATATCTCATATATGCATTATTCTTGAGTGACCACATCCTTCTTATCAACTGCTACAAGTTCATCCAACTCTTTAAGGAGCTTTGAATAGGCAACCCAATCTATATTATGATCTTGAATAGGTGGTTATTGATCAAATTTATCATAAACATGCTCTTCAATAGGTAACATATCCCTACAGAGCTCTTCAATCTCTTATAGAGATTCAGCGTACAATTACCAATCATATTTTTGTTTCTCATTTTGATCTATTTGAATAGAATCAACTTGAAATCTATTTGGATCCTTCTCAATAGGAGATACCTGTAACTCAGCTATGACTTCAATTTGTACCAACTCCTCTTGGAGTTCCTTCTCATCAAGATCAACCTTCTCACTCTCAACTATAACTAGATTCTCAACTACAACCTTAAGTGAAGTATTAATGTGAAACTCTTCCACAAACACACTTGAAGCATCCTCTTCACACTCTGAAAAAACTTGACTTATAGCTATAAACCCCCTTTCAATCTTCTAGATAATAGGCTCTTCCTAAAGAAGGGAAATGGTGGGAGGGTGATGAAATTCATTTGTTTGAGAGGGAAAATGAAGCATGGGAGGTTGATCATGATCAAATTTTGGAATTTTGAGAATAATAGAATTATCTAGGGTTTTTTTGAGAGGAGGGAAATAAAAACTCTTAAAGACCTCTATATTTTGTTCCTTCCACTTGGCCATTACGTTGTCAAAGTCTGAAACCTCTTTGTCCTCATGGACAACTCATGTTTGAGAGATGAGTGGTGAATAAAGGGGACTATAAGAAGGTTTAGTCTCATGAATAGGCTCTTTAATGAAATTAGGAAGCTCCCTTGTCACACATTGGGCATGATTAATAACTTCATGAGAATAAGGAACACAAAAACCCTTTGTAGACAAGTGGTTCAACTTGATTTTCTACCTCTCCCAAGACTCCATCTTCTCCGATACAAGAATACATAGCTCATTTATTTCTTCTTGATCATTGGACACATTTTGAAATAGACCATTCACTACTTCATACTGAGATTTTGAACAAACTTTTCTTGCATAAGCTAGTATTTTGAGCTCTATTTTATTCATTCTTTCTTGAATACAAGACTGCTCATATGCAATATCATAGCCATATGGGAAAGATGAAATCTAGTCTGAGACTGATATGGCTCACAAGGAAGGTAATAATCATGCTCTTGATAATAAGGATCATGAGAAAATTGATAAGGCTCAACATAGTGTTGATAATACACCTGATAAGGTTGATTAGACTCATAAAGAGTCTCATAGGTATCATAATAAGGCTGGTATGATTCATCATAGGGTTGATAAGGAAACATAACATAAGAATTATCTTCATACACAACCATTAAAACTCATTCATAATAATGCAATAAGAATAAACTTACATGGAAACCATGTCTGGACTATTAGAAGCAATTGCTTGAGTTTGGAATCAACATATACTTCATGAAGAACATTACTGTAGTTCCAATTTCATCAGGACCAGCTCTAATGGGTCCCACTAGGTGTGCCAAAAACTATTGCCAATCAGTTTTGCAACCCTGTGAAGGTAGTTTTAGGCCTTCACAGTCTGTTGAAACATTGCAACAATCCTAGGTTGTGGGTGACATAATCAGTGGATTGAATCTTTAGATTTTAATGGCTAGCTCCCTTTGGTGTATCAATTAAGATCTTTGCTCTACACTACAAAATACTGGGAAAAGAGAGAGAAACTTGAACATAAATCCTATCTAATGATGGTGATACACTTGTATTTTTTGACCGATCCACTTAATTTGAGCTCCTAAGAATACTAATTTAGATTAGAAAATGGTTGAAATTTCAACTCTAATTGACCAATATGCATAAGTATTTCACAAAAAGGTTTTATCTGGTGATCCAAGCTTGAGGGAAATGAAACAATAGACCTAATTTAAGGCACTAACTAGCTACTTATATCCACTATGAACTCAACCAAGAGACATCAAACACAAAACATGACCTGTATCAACTGATCAACTATGCTGCTAGGTAAGAATCTAGACTTGACAAGGAAGAGAAATTCTATCACTTATATAAATCACTAACATGAATACACTATACCAGCATTCTAGAAAATGAAAATAGTCCTTATATTAATCTAAGAAAAGGTTATAAACTTAGTCTTTCACAAAATTTGATCTTGTCAAAAGAGGGATACAATTCAAGGTTGAAAAGCCAACTTATATAGAAAACATACAACAACCAAGAGGTTGGCACTAAAAATAGAAAAGGAGGTCAAATCTTACATTAACCACATCTAATTTACATTATGCCAAGATAAAAAATCCTTCTAAGAATATATTATTATCTTTTTTATTGCATGAAAAACCCTTTGGCATTGAAAATGGATGATGGGCTCACGTTTGAGTCAAAACCTTTATCATGCATGATGCTACACCAATTTAGATGTCTAAACTCAAGCTTGAACTGACTTAAAGCTAAGTTGGAATGTTTGAAAGGATTTCCTTTGCATGAAATAAATGAGTAGATGTGGCACATGATAACCATTCAAATCTATAAATTAAGAATATTCAACTCCAAATATAAGAACAGTCAACTCCACATCCAAATTTAGATATCTGCTTGAACTACTAGAATGTTTGAAAGGCCTGGATTAACAAGAGTGCATGTATGAAATTCATGTTAATCTCTCCAACATTAATATCCTTGAGTCCTTCATGAAAATGAGTCTCTATTTTTTTAGAACTAAAGGTGTCATGTTTGAAATGGTTACACATCTTAGATGTGTATAATCCTGTTTGGACCACTTTGCATGTTATAGAATGTGTTAATTTATTTATTGGCTATTGAAATCTATTGCATTTGTTTTTTGGTTCTTTGTTTCTATGTATTTCCTACTATTGGTCCAATTGTTTAATCAACTTATTTGTCTTTGTTCTTTCCTTGATCCAATATTTCTCTTGGACGTTCCTCTTTGTGTATTTTCCTATGAATATTTTCTTTTGGCATGTCTTTCAGATCTTGCTTCTATTTTTTCCCTTTGGGATTATTGCCCATAGCTTTTCCCTTGGTAAACCTTCTGAAGGAATTCTTTCAAATAATTTGTTCGAAGGAATTACTTTTAACTTTTTTCCATTTGAATTATTTTGGGCCCATCTCTTTGTTTATTCCTTCGAATAAAAAGTCTAAAGGAATCAGGTCTTCGGATTTTCCTTCATCATTTTCCCATGAACAAATTATTCACAAGAATTTTCTCTTGAGATTTGCTTTTGGCCTTCCCAAAATACCCTTTAGACTTTTGTAAAATTCCTTTTTTGAAGGGCTAATAACCCTTCAGATTTTTGTTTTGGACTTTCTTGAAGGGCATATACCCTTCAGGATTTCATAATTGATCCTTTAGGAAAATGTTATGGACCCTCAAAACTTATGAAGTGGCCCTTAAAAAATATGAAATGGTACACTTGCCCCTAAAAATTCCTTTATAATTTTTGGGAATGGTCTTTCGACCTTTTGGGAGTGACTTTCTCAAAGGGCACATACCCTTCAAAATTCCTTGAAATGAACCTTCCCAAAGGGACTCTACCCTTCAAGATTCCTACAAATGAACTTTCCTAAAGGGCGCATACCCTTCAGGATTCTTGTAATGTCCCTTTGGCATTTTCCAAGTGACCTTCAGGGTTTTGCAAAAGAACTTTCCCAAAGGCATTTTACCCTTTAGGTGTTTATAAATGTCCATTAGAAACTTGAAATGGTCATTTTTTGAAGGGATAACAACCCTTCAAAAATATTGTAAATTTCCCCTCTTCTTGTATTTACTTCAAACAAAAATTTTGAAAGAATTATGTCTTAAGATTTTTGAAAGTATCCCCTTGGTCTTTGTCAATGAACCCTTCAAACACAATGACAAGCCCTTTGAATAAATTGACATGGTCCACTTGTCCTGCTTGTTGAGACAAAAACCCCTTTAGGAAAACTATTGAAAAATGGGCCCTTTTTTGAAAGGAAGAAGCCCTTCAAAAAAATTAAAAAGACCAATTTCTGCCATTGCCTCAAAAAGGCATGTTTATGCAAAGTTTCAAATGATAGAGGTGACATTTGAACCTGCAGGGTTAAAATTGTCAACAATACATATACTACTCTCATTGAAAGGTGAAGAAGAAGGGAAAGATGAGAGAATAATGATGATGCAATGTTATATTAAAGTAATGGAGAGCTTGAGTTTGGTCAAAGCACCAAAGGGAGAACAAAAGGTAAGTTATCTTGAGTTGGTTGATGTGAGGAGTTGTGAGTCCACAAAGATGGTCATGATAGAGAATAAATAAGATTGAAAAGTGGCAACAAGTCGTTTTCAAAGGAAAGAAGATATATCACCTAAGAGAGTGCTCAAATAAGAAGATAGTCAAATCAAGCATGGAAATTAAGTTTATGAGAAATATGATAGCAATATGATGATATACATTACAGTATAAATGGAAAGGAAGTGGATTGGGATTTAAAACAAGCAAGTGAAGAGGTTGGAGGTTGAATTAGCTAAGGAGGAAGTGCAAAAGAGATCCATGAAGGCTCAAAATTTTGTTTCTAACATGATTATTTGTGATGAAAATGCACGTAAGGAGTAGGTAGTTAAAGGAGGAATAGGATATAAACTCAAGTGTTGGAAAGAGAGTCTTGAATAAGAAGAGAATGTCCAAGAGTTGGAAAATATGCAATAATCCCATGAAATCAATCAAGGAGATGGGATAGTGAAAATAAGAGTGCAACCCTTACATATGAAGGAGGTAGAAAGCAACCATAAATACAACAACAAAGAATGAGTTTACACAAGCATGTGGCATGTAAGGAACAAGAATATGTTGTATGTGAGGAGAAGAGGACAAAGTATAGAGTTTTGATGAAGGAAAAATATTGCATACTTGTAGTAGAGGTTAATAATGGAGTTAAGGAGAAGATGGATTAGTTTGTAACGGAGGAATATTGGTATATATATGCAATGCAAGAAAAAGATAACAACATAAATGTTTTGTTTAATGATTTAGTTTTGTGTGCAGGTATGCTATTAAAGGAGATGAAGAAAAGAAGGCCTAATTGTGGGTATCAAGAGCATGTTCACCTATATGAGAGGTAAGTATAATTAGACACCTTTAGTAAGGAAGTTCATGGTAGGTAGTTAGAAGCATACACCAAGTGGATTACCAAACACTTGAGGCAAAGGTTTTTTTTCCAGCTTAGTAGTATGATGCAGGGGCATCCCATGAGGACCCCAAAAATGATAAATTTTTGTTTTCATTAGGTATATTAGGTTTTTTATAGGTGATATAGGTCTTAGGAAGTCCATATGTGGAGTCTAGTTGGTCTAAAGTTGCATAGGATTTGAATATTGACATTTCCTGCCAAAAGTTCCTTTTTGAATATTTGAATCTTGTAAAGCCTTCTCTAAGGAATTTTGTGCATTTTAAGAGGATGAAAATATGTAATAAGCATGCATAAGGGTTTAGACCCTATATAAGTTTCATAACATTTTCATGAGTCAAAATTCATCGTACAATGTAGTCATATTATGTAAAAGCATGAAAAATGCAATGTAACCAAGAGACCATTCAAAGGGGCAGGTTCAAGAAGTAGTTATGCACCTTTGTAGGAATAAAGGAGTCAATTTTAGTTTGGTAACTTTAATATTACTTTGAGATAGAGGATTTTATGAATGATAAGCTGGTATGAAGGGAATTTGAAGGTTGTAAAACCCCTATTTTAAAATGAATAGATAGAGACCCTAATTTGAGGTCTTTGCATATTTTGCTAACTACATATGAGTATTGATGAAAGAGTAAGGTTGATAATTGGTTTTCAAGTGTGTTTGATAAATAAAAGATATTGGTTTGTGAATATTTGTTCCTAGATATAAAGGTAACAAAAGGATATTGGTTTGTGAATATTTGTTCCTAGATATAAAGGAAACAAAATTTTGGTTAAAAACTATAGTGAGATCCCTGTATGAGTATTGTGTTCAGGTTGTAGACTATTTATTGGATGAAAGTTGAACAAAGGCATTTTATTGATTATTATATTAATTTTGAAATATTTTTTAATCATTTTTGAGGTTGTGATTTCAAGACATAATAAGAAAGATGTCTGATGTTCAGGTAAGATATAAACAAACCCTTGTTTAGGGTGTTGTTCCTTTGGTATGCAAACTATGTTTTATAGTTAATGGACCAAAAGACTTTGGATTTATGATGTTATGTGTGTCTGAAGGTGAATTTTATTTCTATTGGATGAGTATTAATAAGGATTTAAATTTAATTTCAAATTCCATACAATATTGATAGATGATTACTAAGTTATCATATACCCTATCTTATTAATACAAACTATGCATTATTTCATTCAAAGAATGATTAGTAAAATGGGATTAAAGGAGATTTAAAGGGTTTTAAAAATTCATTACATTGTTTTAAAACTATTTACATTGCTCCCTTGTGTGGAGGATTATTGTAATAAGCCAACAGAGTTCTGCCATGTTACATGTGTGTGATTTTCTACACAGTCAAGTGCTAAGATTCTTGGAAACCTATGATAACAGGTTGGAAATGTGAATCCATTAATTGGAGTGTGTGGAGAGAGTATTGATAGACCTAAAAAAAAAAAATTGGTTCTTTGAAACCAAATAGAATTTTCATAGTGGATTTTTGTAGGCTCTCAATTGAGATAAGCTTTAGAAACCCTAAAACAAGGGTTTAGGGAATATAAGTGATTCTAACCATTATAATCCCTTGAAAGTTGGTATACAATTAGGTGATGATCTATGCTAAGTGATTAAAGTGTTTTCAAGACATGTCATAAAGTTTTTGTATTGCTATTGATGATTGAGTGTAACAGATAGTGAAAAGGACCTAAGAGACCTAATTAGGGGTAAATAAAGAACTATTTGGACTTAGAAAAGTGACTTAAATAATGAGATAAGGCCTATGACTTTGTGGATATAGGGAAAAAAATAGAGGGTATTTGAATTAGAAAGTGGATTGTCCTAATAACTTCATATAGATCGTACAAGTCAAAGAAAGCTCATAAACATCGCTATAGGTACCAAGTAAAAGTATGCAAGGTTGAGAAGAGGAAAGAGTTGAACATTGATTTGAGTTTGTGAGTTGATGAGTGGTTCATAAAAGTATTGATACCCTATATAACTTGAACAAACATATTGGAATTCATCTAACAATCAAAGAAGATTTTGGATCTTGCAAGAAAGATTGGTCTAGTGAAGCATTGACAAGAGTAGAGGATTAAGAAACAAGGTTTAGAGTGATCATTTAGTGTTTCTATGCATAAAAAAATAATATAGGTATATATCACAAGGCAAAGATGTATGATTGAGTGTCTGAAAAACAATATCTTTGAAAATTGTTGCCTTTTGGAGTAATTTCAAGATATAAATCTTAGCTAGTATACGTTTCAGCTGATCCATATGATAATATGCGCTATGCTCATTTGTAGGGTCCATTGTATTATATTAGGGATGAGGAGGGAGATGGGGTTACAATACTCTTGTATAGGTGAAGGAGGCATCTAATTTCATTTAGTGACAGCTTAAACCATAGGGTCTATTATTTTTTGAGAGCAAGTAGTAGAGGTAGGATGTGAGCAAAGATAGTCAATTGGAGGAGGAACAAAAGAAATCATTTGAGCTCTTTATCATTGATTAGTAACTAGATTTAAATAAAATTTGGCCATGCAACAATATTATCCATATAAGGGGGGATCCGAGTGAGGTGGACCAATGTGTGAAATAAGCTAAGTTCTAACATGATCCATGAGAGGAGTGACATATATGTGCATCATTCTACAAATGGTAAGTAATAAGAATGCAAGATAAACCACAAGAATTTGTACCAAAAAGTAGAAAATGGCATCTATCATGATAATCATGACGAAAGGATGCAAACTAAAAACTAAGCAAGTGATAGAAATAAGAAGGGAAACCCTAATGGTACACTAATATTTTTAGTAAGTGAGTTTCACCAAATGATTTAAATTTTTAGGATTTAGTATATGTAAATCCTAGGTTGTTAAAGGGTTTGAGTACACTAAATTAGGGGAGAGATATGTAATAAATACAACCACTAATTTGTACAAGAATTAACCTAATCTGATATTTTAAAAAATAGTAATGAATGACACAAATAAGTAATTAGCTAAAAACTAACTGAGATGAATGATTTGGAGGCTAAAAATTGGCACAAAAGTTGATTAGGGTGTTGTAAATAGGATCCAAGTGTCATAATTCCTCTAGGATAGTATCATGATTCCCTAGATAGTAGTGTACTACATTTGTGTCCTCTATTCCATGTTAGTGTCCTTGTGTAATGACTAATGTGATCTTTTAAGAGTAGTGTCTAAGTCTGATAGGTTTGTTCCTATGTAAATGAAACCTATTTCACTTCTTGTGATCTAGTTTTGAGTGATTTTATATGTAAACCCTATATCTCCATGTTTTTACGGTATTTGAGAAGCACAAGTAGTAAAAGTGTGATGTTAGCTAGGTAGGTTGGACATCCTTATCACCCCACTATGTTGAGAGTTGCCTACATACCAATACCTCAAGAGGGGATCAAGCTTGATGTAGTTATCCCAATATAAGTGCTAGTGCAAGTGCAAGTGAATGCTAGTATGAGTGCTGATTTGATTTCTTTGAGTGAGGTTTGAAAATAGAAATCTAGGTAATCTGAGCTTAGGATGGCTATAGATGACTATATGCAGAAGTAGGGCATAATAGGGATCAATGACCTTGATTATGCACCACTTATTTTGGGCTTGTTTGTGTATATTACATATGATTTCCATCTAGTGGATAAAGGGATAAATGTGGTGTATATATACTAATCTAGTGCTTGTGTCAAAGGTGAAATAGGTTTAGGCCAATGCTACGTGTCTTAAGAATTGAAAATATATCCATTGGGGTTGAAATTAGGTAAGTGCAGTTCCTTGGTCACTAACACAATGCACTAGTTTCTAAATAAGCACACTAGTCTCCAGGTGGTATAGCATGGGGTACTAAGGGCCTAGATCCCTAGGGGAAGGTATATAACTAATTTTGGGATGTCTAAGGATGTGAATACCCACACAAAAGCTAGATAAGGGTTGAAATAGGTCCTAAGATAGGTCAAGGGCTAAACTAGGGATGGGTGGTCTCAAGTTCAACTCATTGCACTCAAGTGACATATTATATGACTACACATGGTATATTATGAGTCAACCCTTACATTATATTGTCATGCGCCTAAAATAACCTTACTATCTATTTCAAACATGTTAAATATGATACACAAACATCTCTAGACTCTTAGTTTAGTCTATTTGTACATGGGTTAGTTTCACCAGATATAGTCTATATCACTAGTTGATATTGACCTACTCTAGTTAATACCAACCCACTCCCAAAAACAACTATTTTATATAACCAAACCTATCTTTAGGTTCAACCCATCATCCTAGCAAGTTGATGGTGTAAGTAATTATTCAACTAGATTCATATATAAGCAAATCAAGGTCTCGTTCAAAATAGACTTGAGGGCACTTATCTAACACACACACACACACACAATTACACAATGATAAAATATGCCCTATGTTCCCCAATTTACAAACTTATCACTAGGATCAATCATAAGATAAGTTTGAAGCACTAAAAATCCAAGTCAAAGAAAATATTATCAAGTACTAAAGCCACATCATTAGCTGTATATATATAGTGAAGGAGCAAAACTGCACATCATATTAGGTGGGAGAACTATGCATGGCTTAATTTACCTCCTCAAAGTATTGAATACAAAGGTAGTGGCTAACCATCAAACATGGGTGATTGACATCAACATATATTTTTATACTTCTCTCATAATTTTTAGGTTTCTATCCCTCACAACGACACCTAGGGTTTCAAGGCAAGGGAGGTTAATTTATGGTGCTATGTGCATCATTAGGGTTCTTGATCACAAACACCTAGCATGCAAAGATAGTCATAGGTAACCATATAGTCTATGTGCCCTAATTCTACATAGGTCAGTACCAACCAACAAGTCAATATTGCTGGTGATACTAGCTTAATCCTCTAAAATTGACCTATCATAGACAATGAATCAATTTTGGAACTTAACGAACCACATGCTTTCTTATCCCTGATTTACATTGCTAGAATATAGTCTCAATCAGATAGTCAACTATGAAAACTAATTATTGTGATTTCTTTAGTAATTTTCATATTTATCATATGCCTTTATCAAATTAGAGAAATCAATATGAATCTTTTACATTTAGACGTATGCTTAATGTTGTATTTATTTATCTAAATTATACTTCAAAGTTTTATCTTAATTAGGTTAATCTCACCCATTAATCAAAATTAGGTTGAAATAGTACCCATGGGCCATGGTAATGTTGAGGGAATCTCATTCTTTAGGTCACATTATTACAAGTTATATCTTTCTATGACCTTTTCATTTATCATGTTGGGATACATTGTTTATTTACATATTCCTTTCTCTTGATTATATTTTTTAATGTGCTACATTTTATAGATATGTTACTTTTCTATGTTGTGACATTAACATTGATTTATGGTGTAGACTACCTTGACTTGTTCTATGTTTCATTGTTTCCATTTCATTTCATATATACTAATGATTGATTGTGATTTGTGTGGTTTTTGCTTTATTATGTGACATTGCTTGATTGAATGTATCATTATATACCACTTTATTTGTGTGGATCTTGACTTATTATATGATATTAATTGATTGAGTGTATCATTTTATAAATGTTTCTTTGTGCAAACCTTTCCTTGTTATGTGGCATTAATTAACTCAATGTAGTATTGATTGTTGATTGGGTGTGGATCTTGCCTTATTTTGACATTGTGTGTTCATTGAGTGTACTAAGTGTGCCTTTTATTATACATGACATTGAGTGTTATTATGTGTGATTTTATTGTGCATGTCATGGCCATGATAATGTGTGCTTATGAGTGGATACATCTAAGATTGTTTTCTAAAATTATGTTGTATTGATCCATATCACACATAATTTTACTAGTTTGTGGTACCACGATCTATATCATGTATCTTTTTGCATGGGTTATTATTTAGTGTTTATATCTATGATGGTTAATACTTGATGCCTACTTGCTATATATATTTTTACATGATACTTGTATGCATTAAGATACATGTTTCATATAATCTTTGACAATATAATGATACTATGATGACATATTCTCCACATGTTAGCACATGCTTAAATTGTTTACATATTTCTATATAACATGATGTGTTTAACTATTTTATTTTGAGATGAATATTTAAAAATCCACATTCCTCAATGAAAAAGGGGGCATATAAGTGGGCTTGTCATAAAGATTCAAACCTGCATACACAAATTTGATAGATTACCCAATTCAAAGGGTTCAAATTGGGTTAGATTTTAGTTTGGTTTAGATTATGGGATAGATATTTATAGGTTAAGATAAATTTTGTGGTATAAGCAATGTATATGCTGTTATACCCCACTTAGCTACCTAATAAATACACTATTTTTTTATTATAAAATTTCTATCGAGATTAATTACAACTAAATATTTAAAACTTTAAATCTAAATGATTCCTAAGCATTTTATGCTACAATCACATTAGTCTAATGTCAAAACAACCCATTTAGTACTCAAGAAGTAAAGTAGTATGTGAGTTAAAAAACCATCCATCATGTACAATAATGATGAAACAAGTACTGATTTACTAATATAATCCATAAATCAATATTAATTATGTTTATAACCACTATTGTTTACATTTTCAAAATATCATATAAATACACAACCACTGTTGTGTTAAATATACATCCAAAATAAAGTACAATAATGTATAATGTAAAATATACATATCAATAAGTGTAGAAGTACAAAATGAGCTACATATAACAACTCCATGAACCATCATATGGCCTGAGTTTAATTCCATTTAGTTGAATCAACTGAAAAAGGAAGAATATCATCTGAGTGATTTACTTCCAACCATAGACCAATGATCTCCCACACACCTCCATTTTAGGAGTGTCCCTACCCTTCACATAGGGGCAAATAAGAACAATACAAATATCAAGAAATAACTATAATCTTTGTGTGTACTAACACTATTACATGAAACAATAAAATAAAACATGGAATCTATTCCTATATCTAAAAGATATCAAAAATACATGTAAACTAGAAGTACAATAAAATGATAATGTATCAGTTATAACATTACTTTGGCCAAAGTTTTCATTATAGAATTCAAATTTAGTAATATGAGTTATTTTCACCCACATAATACTATATACTAATGAATCATAACATAATGATATCAGGGGGTACATATATGAGTTACCCACTGGCATGCTCATATATGTACCTCTTGTTTTCCAAACATAGTCTATAAATAAAGATTCAAAAGTAGAGTAATAAAATACCATGCAACAATGAAAGATATAAGCAATCACAAATCAAGAATCTAATTTAACTCCATAGTAGATATGTTTATTAAATTAGAAGAAGAATCAAGTCATTTTATGCTTTTATTCAGACATATCCATCTAATCTATAGCCAACATCAAAAGTCCAAACTTGTCCATATTTTACTTTATCAAAATCTATAAAGAGGAAGGCCACTTCACAATTGGGCTGCATACAAGTCATATACTAAATTCCAAGATATACCTTTAATAATTCCATATATATTCAAATATCTAATTTAGTATCTTCTCCTTTATTTATATTCAGATTTGCTTTGAAAGACAATAATACATCCATATCATTACTTGGACTATAAAACTAATTAAGTTTGAATGGTCATCTTGGAATATCTTTCTCTATGTTACTATTTACCTTGAGTCTCTATAAAGTAACCAATATCTATAACTCATTTATAAAACACTCAAATAAAATAGGTTTAAATTTGAGCTTACAAGAACCTATCGGATTCAGATTATTTTTACTCTTTTCTTTATATGGATTTATGACAATATATCTATTCACTAAACATACAACTGAATACTTTTCCTAAGTTATAATACTTGTTAAGCACACACTTATAATAAGGGGGGGGTGAATCATATTAATCTTATCCTTTAATTAATGAAACTTAACATCCAAAATCAAAGCATTCACATAAAAATGACATAGATTGACACTTGATTTACGTGGAAACCCTTTCAGGGAAAAACCAAAAATGAATAACTACTTGGAACTATCATCCAAATCCAGCCATATAATAATAATATTTTAAAAAAATTCATAGTCACCAACCTAATGGAGACATCAATCCCCATTGCTAAATAATTTTTAGGCACCAACCTACTAGAGACACCAATCCCCCCTACTAAGCACCTCAACTTAGAAAGAGATACCAATCTCTTATTTCTAAGGCACCGACCTCTATTGAAACAATCTTCCAACTTACCATTATTGCTTCATCAATGAACGATGGCAAATTTAATTTCCTCTTCTTCTTCTCCATAAAAATTTGCTTATGCTTGAATGATATAAATAATCAATTCCATTATTCAAATATACATGTGTTTGTATGATATATATTTTTATTCTCCACACACTTGCTTCCTTTTCTTTTTAATTAATCTGCACATATCTCATGCTTCAACTTCTATATCTTTCTCAACCTTCATCTACCTTAAATAGCGTTTAAAGGAGGCATCCCATCCAAAAGGCACCTCTTCACTAAAAGATATGAGCATTGACATTTATGTCAACATTTTCATTGACATTTATATCTTCTATTGATAATTCCATTGATATTTTTGTCATCCATCGACAATTTTGTTGACATTTTTATCGATAATTCTATTGATATTTTTGTTGATAATTCTATTGACATAAATTAAAATTCTTTTGACATCAATGATAATATTATAATAATCTCCCCCTTTATCATTGATGGAAAATTTGTTGAGAAAATCCCCCTTGATGTAGTTCTCCTCCTTTGCTCCCCTTTTTGTTAATTCTCCCCTTTTGACGTCAATGTCAAAGGGATGTTCGTTATACTTCCATCCATAAATAAATCATGGGAAACATCCATGTCATCTTCTTCAACATCATCATAACTAAATGATTGTCTTTCTGCTCTTCCCTATACTTTTTCATAAGGACTTCTTTTCTCATTTGTTCTCCTTGAATTTGATCAAATATGGGATTTTTGATATCATCTACATCTATTTGGATTATCTCTAGCTACTCAAGTGGTAACTCCTCTTTTCCACTTCCCTTTATGTCTACACATCATCCTACATATACTCATTAAGATTCTCATCTTGATCACTTTCTAGATCTGAGCTAACTTCTACAATCTGCACTTGACATTGGCCCAGGCCTGTTATAAGATATTCTACACCTTGAATGATTTCATTATGATTTATTACTAATTCTCTAACTTATTTCTAACTCTCATAAAGAGTAATCATTAGCTGATCTTTCTCTATCTTCTAAATGCATATCACTAAAGAATTTATGGAGCTGAAAGATAATCCAATGATTAGCTCCCCTTGAATTCATGCTTTTTATGATCTTAGTCATACCTCTTGTGTATGAAATGTAGTTTGCACAAGCATAGGTCTTTCCTTTTCTTACTCCTATTTTTTCCATTATTTTGAAGTTTATTCATTTTGTTTACTCATGGATTCTACTTTCTTATTTTTCCTAGGAGGTTTCATAAAAACACTTCTATAGAATCATGTTATAGGACCAAAGTTATTGCAATTATAACATATAATGTAACTTTATTTTTAATTTAATAATGGTGCAAATGAGTTATATTTTCTACTTGGAACTCCATAAGTAATTATACCATTGTTTCATGCATACCTATTTATTTCATATGTCTTACACTCCATTACTTTATGCCCCAATAACCATATAAGGAATTTGTGTACATGATCACATTACACTATCTTGGAGGGATTCTTCCAAAATTTTGTATAGGTACATTCTTACCTTATTTGTCATTGGGATGAGTAAAATGCCCTTTATTAATGTGATCCTTATCATTTTCACCTTTTATGAATCCCTTGAGTGCATATCCATAACTCTTGGGCTTCTTTATAATCATCCTCTTAGGTGGTTCTATAGTTTTTGCACTCTGCCTTTCTTTAGTGCTCTTTTGGTTCTCTTCATAACCAAGAGCAATCTTGATGCATGATGACCTTTAGAAATTGAGAATATCATCTAGTAATTTTGTGCTTTTTAATTTAGCACATGTCTTCTCTAATTCCTTTTTTAATAAATCAACTTCTAATTCTAGCTTGGCAATGTGGTCTTTTTTTGCCTGAAGCTAGAATCTTACTTCCTGCTCTGTCTTCTTGGTTTCTTCTATTTTAGTCTTTAGACTAATGATGACCTTTTATAACTCTTCAAGGCTATGAGACATTTCTATTTTTAGGTCACAATTTTATTCTTCATATTTTTAAATTTGTAATCTTTATTTTATATTATTCTTCTTAATAACTTTTATCTCACCTAAAGTACATATGAGTTCTTCTTCAAGATTTACTTCTCCTTCTTCCTCGACATCTTCCTCTTCTTTCAAGGTATCTTCACTTATAAAGGCATAATTCATTATTCCTACATCTATGAATAAAGTTTCTTCTATGTCACTCTAAATTGCATTGCATAATCTTGACAAACTCTGAATCTAATAAGCCACACAAAATAACATTCATATCTTTGGCATTATTCTCACTAGCTTTCTTTCAGAACTGGATCTATTGGTAGAAATGGAGCAGTATAACCATTTAATACTACTTTCCAGATATCAAAACCTAAATCCATTAAATAGGTTCTCATTCTTATAATCTAAAAAGCATAATTTATTCTATCAAATAATGGATCTTTGTTTGTGGAGAAACCTTCTTGTCTGACCATGTGTGCTCGCTAGATCTACCTTCTAGTGGTTAGGTTATTTCTGAAGGAACCACTTTGATACAAATTATTAAGCAATGATTATATTAAGGAGGGGGTTAATTAGTATAATATTATCATTTACGTAATGAAACTTAATATCCATAATCAAAGCATTCACATAAAAATGACATAGATTGACACCTGATTTACGTGGAAACCCTTTTGGGGAAAAACCACAAAATAATAGATGCTTGGAACTATCATCAAATCCAACCATATAACAATAATAATTTTACAAGATTTATAGGCACCAACCTACTGGGGATACCAATCCCCATTGCTAAATAAGTTATAGGCACCAACCTAATGGAGACACCAATCCCCACTACTAAGCACCTACTTAGAAAAAGACACCAATTTCTTCTTTTTGAGGCATCAAACTCTACTGAAACAATCTTTCACCTTACTATTATTACTTCATCGATGAATGATGGTAAATTCAATTTCCTCTTCTTCTTCTCCACAAAAATATACTTGTGCTTGAATGATAGAAAGAATTAATTTCATTCTTCAAATCTACATGTGTTTGTATGATGTATCTTTTTATTCTCCACACACTTGCTTCCTTCTCTTCTTTATTAATATTCACACATCTCATGCTTCAACTTCCATATCTTTCTCAACATTCATCTAAATTATATAGCCTTTAAAGGAGGTATCCCATCCAAGAGGCACCTCTTTTCCAAAAGATGTGACCGTTGACATTTCTATTGACATTTTTATCATCCATCGATAATTACATCAACATTTCTGTTGACACTTCTATCATTCTTTGATAATTTTATCGACATTTCCATCGATAATTCTATTGATATTTTTGACAATAATTTTAGTTGAAATCAATTACAATTCATTTTACATCAATGACACTATTCCAACAATATTGAGAATAGAGTATTATGCCTACAAGATCTCATATACATATATGTATTCATTAGATTTTCAATCCTTTTTATTAACATAACCTACAGTTAGATGCATAAAAAATAATTTTATGCTTAAATTAATATCTGTAAATTCATTAACTATATAGACACATGTTAACTTGATTAATTTGATACCTCTAGAACATTTAAAAACAAAAGGTGTTCATTGATATACAATGTAAGATTTAGTTGAGGTCCCTCAAACTGTCTATTGCTAATCTATGTTTTTATATCCCAACATGATTTCCCTATATAATTTTATATACGTATCCCATAAGTTTGGGTTTAAAACATACTCATATATATACAACTAAAATGGTTTACATTCCTTTATTATTAACATCTTTTTTTGAGTTATTAGGTTGTAATGTAATAAAACCAGCTAGGTATTAAGGTAGATAAATAACGCTTAAATTTTATAAAACCAATACAACTATGCTACCCTCAAACCCGATTTTAAATCATATACCATTTTAAATACAAGGAGGGGTAAATGAATCTATTATGCATACATTATGGTATCTATACAAGATGTATACACACTTTCATGCAGTTTACATTTGATCACTCGTATATATAAAACTAAATGGATATCATTTCTTTATCTACTATTTCTTTTCCAAGTTCTCAAGCTATACTAATAACTAGCTAAGGGTAAAAATGTACTCAAAATAACACTCAAAATTGATAACATATTTGAGCCATTAAATAACTGTAAGCCAAAACAAATGTAAATGAATACATGCTTGCTTTTGTAGGCACAAGGGTATATGCATATATATTTATATATAACAAAAATATATGCACACACACACACATTAAGAATCTAATTGTAGCTAGATCCCTAAAACTAGCTTGAGGGTTTTCAAATAGGGTTCATTAACTACATATACCGCTATAACAAAATTGAAGAACAACATCTAGGTAACAAAATATTTCAGGTCTCATAATACTTAGCTTGACACCCTCAGCCTTATAGGCTTGAGAATGGGATTTGAAATCCATCCTTGAGTTTATAATCTTGATAGGATAGGGTTTCATATAAGAGTTCAATCAAACTATTTTATATATATACAAAAATACTTATTTCAAAACCCCATAAACTCATTTAAAACCAAGCTAAGAAAGTGACCAGCCTAGGCTTAAAACAAATATGTAATAGTCTTCTTACTTTTCAATAACCTAAATTCCTATTATATTTTCTTCCCTTCGTAGTTTGATAATGATAATCTAGATTTATTTTCTTTTTCTTTCTCATCTTACTTATTATTTTTCCCCAAACCATGAATGCTCAACATGACTTCTACAGAGTCCCTACTAGTTCACCAACTAACATCATGGAACCTTAATGTTCTACTTATCCATTCCAATTTAACTCATAATCCATTTCTAGTTTGCCTAAAAACCTGGAGGTTGAGCTTCATCCTCCTTTTTCCAAATTCAAACCCAAAGAATACATAATGATAACAAAACCTAATTTCATTTATGTTTTCCTTTTTCATCAAAAACATCCAATGATCAAATATATCAAAGTTTACACACAATCATAGATTTATTCAAACACAAAGACCTCTACCAATTAAAAAACTTCAACATAACAACTAAATAATTTACCTTGGGGGGTATTTTACCCCTAATTACCTATTAATGATTTTAACTTCCAAGCATGACCTAAAAAATGATACTTTTATTTGACTTTGCCATAAGAAGGGTAATGTCATCAAGAATCCTCAAACTCAGTCAATAAGATGAATAATTCATTCAACTTGAAAGTAGTCAAAATTTAAAACAAGGTATACATATGTAACTAGATAAGATAATCAATGCCATAACCTAGTACAAGTTATATTTCTAAGTTCAATGCAACCAAACAACCAACTAAATATATTTATAAGCATGATTGATAAATCAAAATCTTATAGAAATAATGAACCTGATTGACATATTAGGATTCATACAAAGCATAAAGTAGTGATGAATAAAAAAAATTAATACATGTATGAAGTTGTGAAATATAAGAAACCAAAGTTTAGAACATTAAATGCAAGCATAAAATATTTCATTGTAATAAAAAAATAGTGGTGTGTGCATAAGTCCATTTCATATTTTTCTCTATTTCCAATATAAATATCTGATCCCTCCTCTCTGATGATACTCTCCCTCTACACTATTAGTGAGGGAAGAAATATCCTACATCCAACTCATCAAACAGGTTGGTAGTTAGCCCATATCATGATAATAATCAACATATAACCATAACAACTGTTAAATGTAAGAAGTTTGTAAAAATCATGATCATAAGAATAATGCAATAACTATCAAAAGTAATATGTTTGCTAACTAAATAAAATTTAAAAATACAACTCAAAATAAACATCAGATATGCCAATTATTAACACATAATATACTAATTAATGCTTCAAATATCTATAAGTTAAAAATTGGATGTAACATACGCAACCATTTTATAGGTTCATGAGTGATAGGTAAATAAATTTATTGAATTCAGGGTAGAATGACATAAATTTATGGCATTATATATCATATTAGGATAATTGATCATATTATGGGGCATGGATGTTTTTCATAAATTCCCATTTTCCATTTTCAAGTTGGTACTAAAGGCAACATTATATATACACTCATTTGGCATTAAAAACTTGATAGTTTTAGTTTTATCTAAGCCTTAGTATACTTGACTTATACACATACCATGACTCTTATTCACACTTTATTTTAGTCATTCTCTTATCTATGGGCTTGACCTTCCCAAGTTACCTTTAATTCTACACAAGATTTCCCTATTATCTACCTTAACAAATTATTATCTTATTCATGTTATTTCTTGACTCATATCATAGTCTCCTCTTTATGGAGTTTGTTGGTCTTTCTTAGACACCTTTGCCCTATTGGAACCATCCACTTAGGCCAAACTTATTTGCATACACTTCAACAATTTTTTTTCCCAAATTTAAATCTTTCATATGGGTCATCTCGTAAACTTTGCATGTTATCTCAAATGAAAATTACCCAAAGAGTCAACTATTTATATAAATCAATCCTAACCCTATTCTTATCTAGAACTCACTTTTAAAACCACTACTACACTCATGAATATTCTACCCTATTATTGATGAGATTTTTATTCATACCAAATATTCTTACAAGAAAGTACCTAACATTTTAGGATTAGTGAAAATTAACTCTAAGGCACGAGTTGCACATCTTGGTTTTTTAAATAACTATGTGGTGGAATAGTGATGAGCAAAGTGGTTATAAACCATAGATGGTTCGGATATGACAGATGTTTAAATCTAAATATGAATTCTACTTGAGTTAGATGGGTGTATCTAAACTGAGATGAGTCTATCTAAAAAATAAAAAACTATGGAAGGATAAGGTAGAAAATAAGGTGTCCTATGATCTAATTGGATATTATACCGTTCTAAGCTAACTTACTATACTAGGCCAAACAAATATCATAAACTAATGTTTGGTTTAGGTTAGTTGAAATCACATAACACAATTAAACACAATGAAGAGGCTAAGGGAATAATTACATAAATATCCAGTGATTACAATCAAATATGTTATTAGTACCATATTCTTTTGTATATCCAATGTTACTAACAATTAATAAGTATGATCTATAACCAAAAAACCAACAAGACTAACATAATGTTTAATATTATCCCTGTAAATAACACACACTCGGCCTATTAAATATTTATCAAATAAATAGAATTTATCTAATGAAACATAAAAATTAGAAGAGACGACACATTCACACAAACTCACAAAATAGTTGTAGAAAAATTTCTTCACTTACATCAATTGCCAAATTTCTCCTCACTTTATAATGTATAAAAAACATGTATAAATAGTACTTGATGGGAAACACCTCATCTTCAGAATGAGATTTAATGCACACAAGACTAAAAATTAGCCTTGGTATTAATTTAGTTTGTCATTCTTGTATGTGAAAAAGTTTTCTTACTAATGAAGAAAATATATAAATAAATATGCCAAAAAATAAACCCAAAAATTAGACCATGATGTCTAAGTGGTACTATCAGTGGTAGCTGAAGTTGAACCAAACTAAACTCTAGTTGGTAGATTAGGACTAGGTGTTCCAAACATAGAGGCTAATGATGTGAAACTAATGGTGGAGGATCTAGTTATTGTGGCAATAACTGAAGGTGCTACAATAATTTTTTGAACTTGTGAATCCCCTATTTGAGCAACTAATTGCTCTTTTTCCTTATTTTTATTTTAGGATTTAACACATGATGCAAATTCTATTTCAATTACTTCAAAATTGATGATAGGAAGTTTTAATAGAACAAGAATATTTTACAATAATTTTGTGTGTGTGACCATTGAAGTATCAAATTATTTGTCTAATGCTTGTGCATGATTTATCTTCTCCTTGGCAATTGTGATTAATTGTACAATATGTTCACTACTTCTATAGATCGTATTCTCAACCTTTGCTTTGAAATGATTAACAAAGGTTTGAATCAAAGTATCTAAGAATGTCTTGTTGATTATCTTCCCCTATGGGGTATATATAGAGATATATGTATGTCTCCAAATAATTCTACAACTTGGTGTTCTTGACTAGTTAGTTGTTTAACTAGCTCTTTCATTGTTAGGTGCCACTCCATAAGACCATCTCTTGTATTGTTCACATAATTTTGAGCCAAACTAATATTTGGGAGTGTCAATAAATTCAAATATTTGTATTAATTCCCCATAACTAATTTTTTTATTGTGTAAAATTTGGTATATAATTTATTTAAGGCCTCATGAAATCACACCACCTTGTGCCACTATGGTTGTGACTCTGCTTGTGCTCTATGGATAAAAAATACCAAATCATACATAGATTGAGTAGAGTTATGTACTTGTTCCATAATATCCTCTTGGTCTTAAATCCTAGGTTGAGACTCCAACCTCTTGTTTTCCTATTGGATTCCATGAAACATTTTATTTATCACTCCCCCAATGACATCTACCACAAATATACGATCTTCCTCAAACTCATCATACTCGCTAGGCTGAGTATTAATCTTCTTTGTTAATATAAATAATAATTATTTTATTCTAAATTTAGCTTCTCTACTAGCACTTGTCATTTTCCTCTTCCTAATCATCTTTAGTTGGTTAGTATTTTCATCAAATTCTGAACTTATCTTGGGTGGGTCAATAACCACCAAGTATTGTCTAGCTTGTTTCTCTATCTGTAATTACTACATCCATGGTGTGGCTAGGACTAGCCTAGTGTTAAAGACATGCTATTGAGGTGAGATGTAAATGAATGGAACAATTGATGGCAGTCCCATGTATGATAGAGGGATAGATGAAGGAGGTGTAAGCAATAAAAGATCAATCATTTTCTCACCAAAGACCTTAATTTTAGGTGGAATCTAAATTACATGTTTTAATACATTAGGAGACTCTTAAATAGTTGTAATAATCAAGGAATATATCTTGGTGATTAAGGGCATAAAATATCCTATTTGAGTAGATGAATGGATACGAAATGGACCAAATAATGACTTGGAAATTAATTTCTCAAAATACACTGTCTAGGGATCAGTATGAATAGGTCCTTGAGGGTTTATTATGTCCTTAGGATTTTCCATAGAATTATGGGTCAAGGTTGCTAATACTTAAGGAAATGGTACACATGTGCCTAGGACACCTTTTTTACTCATGGGGATGGAAATGTTACTATCTAATGAAAAAGTAGGAACTATTAGTAAAAGAATATTATAAGTACTAGGCAAAAGAGTAGAAATACCCATATAATTTAATGGGAATATGACCTATAGAGAAATAATATGAGTGGTAGTAACTAGAAGAACATATGAAATAAAATAAACAAGAACCATGACCTAGGTAGTAACTACCATAGTTATAATTAGAATATCCACACCAAAAGCAACTAATATCTCAGTTGCAATATTATGTGTTGTGGTGAGTGGATATGTATCCTTGATTAACCCAATATCCTATTATTATGTCTTAGTTATTTACTAATATGCATAATATATATGAAGAGAACTAGAATCATAAGCTACAAAATGTTCAAGGGTTATTTGTTTCCTCCCAATGTTCAAGGGTGTTTTATGTAAAACCCTAACCTAACTACTTTATAGTTAGCATCCACATTTTTATACAATTGGAAAGCTATCTCTTGATCTGATAATTTTTTGGGTACATACTTGGAGAGATAAAAAGGGGCTACCAATGTTCCTTTTATTCATATAACAGTGTGATCTGAGTAATACTAGTAATTGCTCAATGTCTTGAAAGACCTCTTAATTTCTTCTGATTGTCTAGGCATAAGGTTTACAATTGATAGCCTTGTAAACTAGACAGTAGAAAATATTTTAAATTATATGTATATGGTTCATAAATTTATGAATGTGGAATATGATGAAATTATTATAAATTCTATTATTAACTCCCCTAGGTTACCATGGAGCTTCCCCTAGTGGGGTAACTATGGCACACATAACATATAATAAATATGACAACATGTAGAAATGATCATTTGGTCTATTCTAGGACTTACTTGCTATTTCATTTTGTAGCTAATGAATTCCCCAATGGTAAAAATTTACCTATCATCTAAAAACATTTATAGTAAAGGGACCCATACATCATTTACATATGTTACAGATGGGATCCATGTATTCTACTCATAAAGTCCATAATTATCCTAACTCTTAGATTAAATTTATAATGGTAACATTCTTACTTTTCAAAAAATTATTGGGATCAATGGCCCAGGACTTGAGTATCTCTTTAACATTTTTGTATTTGAGCTATTTTGATTCTAGCAACATTTCAACTGACAATTTGGGTGACGGTTCTACCCCAATTGGTGGCATAACTTTTGAAAGCCATAACTTTTGTACCATAGATCTGTTTGAATCCCCGTTTGAACCATTGAAAAGCTAAGAATGAGGAGAACACACTGAGATGGCATGAGCTATGCTCAATGGTTTTTGACCCTTGAAATATTAATGGAAGTTGTTAAGAATCTAGAACAACAAACATGCTCTGATTCCACTGTTAGGATCTAGGAAGCACAATTGATTACCATGTACAAGCAACTTAACATGCGGAATTAAACCATAAGTAACAAGTAACAAGTAACTAGAATTTAGAAATAACATAGATTATGAGAGACAATATCCAATTGTATTAATACTCTTCCAGAAGGAAATACAACAAAGAAGATGCCACAGTCTTCTTCCTTATACACCTCTAGGGCTCCCACACCTCTAGGGCATAAACAATAAATCTTTTCAAGAGCTCACTCTCTCTATTACGTTCCCAACACACAACTCAAACACAGAGTTAGTGTTCACCTCCAACAAGTTAGTATCACTACTGCCAGTACCACCAGTCAGTATCACTACTGCCAATACACAAGTGCTCCATGCACTCCAAATCTGAGTACTCCACGCACTCCAAGTACACAATGTACTCCAAGTAGATCTCTCTTGATCTTGCTACCCCACAAATCACCTTTGACCTCACACACACACACACCTGCAAATCAATGATCTTACTTACCCATGTAGATCTCTCTACACCCTGAAGAACCCTTGTCCTTGCCTCACCAAGTCCTTATGATTCTCCAAACCAGTACCCCAGTGGATCTTCTCCCTAATCTTGCACACCTGCAGACCAACCTGATCATACACACTCGGCACCCTTGTGGAACTAAGAGGAGCTACCCTTGCTCTCTTCACTCTCAGAAGGAGCTAACTAAGCTCAACTCTAAACTAGAATAAATTACAATATAACCCATGAGTCTCTTAAATAGATCTCATGTAAACAATAATTAGACATCCAATTACAATAATTAGATCTACAGCTCAAGAATAAAATTTGCCTTTAACATGCAAATAACCAATTCATTAACTATCTATGAAACTTGCAGTTTTGAACCGCACAGGCGACCGACGTCGGTCCCTGTCTATCTGGAGGTGACCGACATTGGCTGACTCCTGTCGATGTCAGTTGCCTTCTTGTCTACCCCTGACTGACGTCGATTGGCCTGACTGATGCCAGTGACTGTGACACTCAGAATCCTCCTCCATGTCTGCATCAGTGAAGCTTTTAGCTCCAAAACCTAACAAAAGTGTCATAAATTTCAATTTTAATAGTGCAGTGAAGGCTACAGAGTACCAAAGGTACCACCTTCTACATTTGTCTCCTTGATTAGTGCCAAGAAATTCATTCTCATGGTGGTCAAGCCACATAAATACAAAAGGGCTGATGTTTCAGCCTTGAATACACAAACAACATAACAAAAAAAAAAGATACCAAGCTATGGAAGTTCACAACCTTCCATCCACAGATTGATGGTCAGATAGAAATGGTGAACAATCAGGCCCTGCACAGCTCCACAAAGCATAGTCCATTACAAGTATGCATCAGGAATTAAATCAAAAAACAACTACCACAATTGATGATAAATATTGATGCAATGGGGACCATTGCTTCTCAAGGAGGGAGGAATGATTTGAGCAACATTTCAGGTGACAATTTGGGTGATGGTTCTATCCCAATTGGTTGCAAAACTTTTAGAAGCCATAACTTTTGCACCATAGCTCTGTTTGACTCCCCATTTAAACCATTGGAAAGATAAGAATGAGGAGAACATGATGAGATGTCATTGAGCTATGATCAATGGTTTTTGACCCATAAAATCCCAATGGAAGTGTCTTAAATTTCAATTTCAATAGTGTAGTCTAAAAATAGTAAGTTTCTAAAAATAGTAATTTCTCAAATTCTATAATGTTGTAAATCATGGAAGTTGAACCACTTCATCTTCCTTGAGATTGGTGACCGTATACATCCTCTTCCTACCTTCAAAGTATGTATAAAAATAGATGTATCCTAAAAAGGCAATCAGACATCTCTTCCTAGAGATAGGCATATATTGTATCTATAATTTTGAGAAATAAAACATCTCTTCTCAGAGATAACATTATTATTTATGTGTTCTTGAAATATTATTCAACCAATAATTTCATGTTTTGGATCATATTTTGAAATGGTTGAGAAGTCATCTCCTATATCACTTTGAGGTAGGCCAAAGGAAATTTTGGTTACGAGAGCTACAAGTTTTCTATTGTTGATCTTATGGAATATATCATCGATACATGTTTAAGTCGTAAAAAATATACAAAACATTAATACATGGACATAACTTTGGTTTTACAACTACCTTATGCAGTCTCATTACTTTAAGGGCCAACATGTCATCTATGTATTCCCTTTAAGGTATGACAAGTATTCTTCATCACTATATGCTTTATCCATGTCTATATCTATGTAAATATTTGAATATTAGAGGAGATTATTACCCAAGGAACTATGATAAAAAATAGTGTATGTGAACTCCACTTGTGTCCAAAAATAGAATATTTATGGTACAAGAGTATTTTCTTATGGGTTTATTATCGTAGACTGTTGAATTTTATTCTTTGGATTTTAGATTCTAAATTTCATAGGGAATATAGGGCTTTGTATTTTAGTTGTCTTGTTAATATATTTTACAAATAGTAGTTGGGTCTAATTGTGGATGATAACTAAATATGAGCATTGAATTTATTACCATAATATTCCACCCATGTGATTTAATTATAGAGTAACGGTCTAATTCAAGTTTGTTTATATTTTGAATTTTATGATGTATACTTTTACAGGACTTGACTTTACACATGTCTTGTTATTGCTTCTTTTGGTTGCCTAATTACCCATTTATTTTTAGAAAATTGATCTATCATTGATAACTATCGCTATTTCACTTAGCCATGCCTTATTTTGTATTTCTATGTAAATCTAGCTGGGTTCATATTGGGTTTGGACTCCAACTATATTATTATGAGGCATGAGGAATGCAATCACTTTATTGGTCGATTTATGGCTTCCCTTAAGCTTTTGGATATTTACTTGTGTATGATGGAGCAAGGTAGTGCCACATAGTATGACACAAGAAAACTATCTTAGGAGGGACACATGGCTTTATCTATGAGTGGCCCATGGTTGTTATTATACCAGGTTAGACATGTGGCATCTTGTAGCTTGATCACTTGGTTGTGATTTTTATAATCTATCATTTTGGCCATTGTTCTCTTTTTATCAAGATGGTGACACTTGGCATGATTTCCCTACATTGCTCTATCACTGCTTTGGTAAATTTGAAAATTTGGCATTTACTAGAGATGAACTAAGAGAGTGACGCATGACATGATATTGATGTGTTACGTAGTTGTTGCTTTGGTAAATTTGAAATTTTGGCATAAACTAGTGATGAACTGAGAGAGTTACATATGGTATGATATTATTGTGTCACTTAGTCACTACTTTGGTTACTTTGAACTGATGAACTGAGAGAGTGACACATGTCACAATCTCATTGAACCAAAACATTGTAGACATGAAAGAATCAACTAATTTTAGGTACAGTTATTGAAGGAGCTGTTTACCTAATAATTGATGTGGAAATGATATTATAAAGACTCTGGCCATCATCTAGCTTTGAACATGCGAAAGACATGTGGCAAATGCAGTTATGACTCATACATGTAAACCTGATAACTTTGGAGAAGCATTGATTAATCATGTTAGTTATGAAAACAAAACATGATGTTTTCCAAATAATGCTTAAAGTTTAAGGCCAAAAAAATAAATCATGAAATATGACTTACGCCAAGGTATTCTTGGGCTTGAAGTTATCTCATGCTCGAATAAGAGCTGATATACATTTTTGAAAATCAAAAGGGTCCCTATTTAAAAATTTGAAAATGGTGTGTGTTGGTCATAATGAATGGTGACTCAATGGGGAAATACTCATGAGTATTTGAAAACCAAAAATTACTAGTTTAAGTATCATAAAGAACTTCAAACCTTATAAAAATAAATAAATCAATTAGAAAACTAGAAGAGACTTCAACATAATCATGCAACATATTAACCCTTCTCACCTCTCAAATTGTGTGTGATTACGTGAAAGTTCATTCCTCTTTGTTATGAGATATTTAGAAAGGATTAGAAAAAATTAAAGATTTTGGTGATCTTATCTTTTCAAAAAAATATTATAACTTTTAAGCACAAATATTTGGGAAAACAGGCATTATTTTTCTATTATCCAGGCATCCATATCCCTTACAAATATACCTTTGGTTATACTCTAAGCATTTCTCTACTGCCAGTGAGGCATCCATAGCCTCGATCTGGATTATTTGAATCACATCCCTTCCATAAGTTTTATTTTTGTATAAAAATTTTTGAGGAAGGGTTGGGAATCACCATTGGCTGGGTGTATACAATTCATGTAAATCAAATATTTCACTCATATTTTATCTTTCTCAATATTTATTATCTCTCAAACAAGTTTTAAGCATGTAAATGTGTAGTTAATATTTCAAGATGAGAAGTCTTTATAAATTTTACATGAAAATTTTAAAGCAACTTCTATTTATTTTCTAAACTTATTTATGTCAAATAAAACATTTTATTTATGCATGATACACACCTTAACTCGAAGACCTCAAATCATCATTAGTAAACCCATGAATATCCTTAAATGTGATTAACTACCATCTGAGAGAAATTTCAGAAATGTGTTTGTAAGCGGTCTAGATGACCTTTTTTCCTAATCTAGGAAAACATAGAATCTAATCTAGGAAAATAGGAAATCTAATTTAAGAAAACAAGAAATCCAATCTAGGAAAATAGGAAATTTAACTAGTAAAATAGGAAATCTAATATACTCCTACTAATAAATCAAAACTCACAGTCATTCAAAGGTGCTCTCAATTAGAACATCCATGAAATAGTGTTTCAAAATCTATCCATTAACTATAAATGTAAAATCATTACCTTGGAAGTCTTTCAAATGAAAAGCATTATTACCTAAAATTTAGAGATCTAATATGGTCCAATCCATAATAAGGTGAACTTGTCACGATGTTATTTATTTCATGTGCTTTATCCCATAAGAGAATCAAATCTAAAATCCTAAAAACTTTGATCTTTGATCTTTTTTCACACCATTTTTTGACAATGTCCTAATGTTTACTAAAATTTTGTAGATATGTTCGTGCATATTCTATTTGAACAATGTCTAGCAATTTAACTTGAATTTTGTCATTATTTTACATATACTCTTGCATAAAATTATATGTTGGTAACTTGAGAGTAATAGGGAAAATAGGATAATATCCATGCACTAATAGGAAAGGTGAAGCCTTTAAAACCTGCTTATGTCTAGTCCTATGCACCCATAATGAATATTTCAGTTATAGGTGCCATTCTCTTGGTTAGATTTTCATTGATTTTTTTATGGTGTCAATAAAAATATTATTGGCAGATTCAATAACTCCATTCCATTTTGGATAATAATTTAAATATAACTTAACAATAATCTAATTATTATAAGCCCACTTAGTAAATTCTATAGATTAAAAATTAGGACAATTATCACACACTAAATAAATTGGTGTTCTAAACCTAGTCAAAATATTTTCTTCAAGGAATTTGATCACATCCTATGCTCTAGAATTATTTGCTGCTATCACCTCATTCCATCTAATGTAATAGTCTATCACTTTCAGTATGAACTTGTGTTCAGGTGATGGATTAAAGTTAATAACCCATAAAAAATCTAGGCCTCATTGTATAAATGGGAATCCCTCAATCACAGGTTGTAAAGGCATGGTGGCATGGGTTTCTCTTTTCCCAAATACTTAGCATTAATGAGAATTTATTTTAGGACTTTGTGCATCCTTAAAAATGGTATGCCACTAGTATCCCATCCTTAAAATTTTGTGTGTTGTAACATCCCCTAAATGGTGTCTATTGCCTACATTTTGGTGAAAGTTATCAAGGATGTCTACAATTTATTCTTTGGAAACACATCTCAAATAAATTCATTCATAATTTTTTATATAAATCATCCCTTTATTAATCATATAGTGTGTTGATTTGAGCATGAGTGCTCACCTTTGATCTTTTTATAATTTTAGAGGGCATGTGTCTGTAAGTAGATAGTAAATGATTTGGGTATACTAGTCAACGCCAACTCTTTGAGATTTGCTAACCTACTTGATGGAGATGCATTGACCAGTATCTACCATTAGTTTAATAATACCCTGTCCTTGTACCATTTTAGTGGTCTCAATTTCTAAGTTGAATTCCTATAATATGGCCATCCATTTGCCTCTTTTTTGATTAGTTCATTTTGTCCAAGTGTGACTTTAATAGGTGGATTTGAGACAATGGCATATATTTTATTGCATAAAATGTAATGCCTAAACTATTCATAACTTTGATCAAGTCATGAATTTTCTTGTTAATTGTAGATTATTTTAATTTTGCTTCCTTTATATTAGTGCTTATGAAGGATATAGGATGTTCATTGTCTTCAAACTTTTATGTGAGCACAATTGTTATGTTATGATGCAAATGAATATAGGAAGAAGTCTTTGGTAAAGTTTGGGCTGATCAAGACCAAAGCTTGGGTGATGGTGCTTTTGATGTCCTAAAATTCCTTATTAGCTTCAGATATCAATTCTAATTTCATGTCCTAGTTTAACATTGTATTCAATGGTTTTACAATTTCTATAAATCTTGAAATGAATTTTCAGACAAAATTTATCTTGTCAAAAAGGGACTTGAGCTCATTTTTACTGTTAGGATATGAAATTTTTGAAATAGATTGAAATATTTTAGGTTCAATTAAAATTATTTCTTTGGTGATAACATGTCTCAATAGTTTACCTTCTGTAACTCTAAAAAATCTTTTCTTAGGGTTTAGTGAGATTCCATACCTTTTACATCTATCAAACACTCTTTGCAAGTGGGTGGCATTATCTACCTTATATTTAAAAAAGATAGTTATATCATCCATGTAAATAAGGATACACTCACCAATGTGTCCTTGAAAGACAAATTCCATGGCATGTGGGAAGGTAGCACCTGCATTGATTAACCCAAAAAGTAATATATTATATGCAAAAGTTATCTATCTAGTAGTAAAAATAATTTTCATTCTATCATCATTTTCTACCAAGACTTGATTGTACCCTAAAATACATCTAGGAAAGGCATCATTTATGATCCACTAACTATTTGAATTACTTCAGCTAGGGAGGGATGGGATAGTTGTCTTTTTTTGAAGCTCGATTAAGATTCCTTAAATCTACACAGTCTAATTTCATAATTTTTCTTTCATACAAGTACTAAATTAGTAACCCAAGTAGAATACCTAATAGTAAATATAATTTTAGCATCTAACAATTTCTAAAATTATTTTTGAATGAGAGGTTCCATGATGGGATTAACTAGTCTTTGTCTATATTTGAAAGGTTTGTGTTTTTCTCTTAGTGGTATGGTATGTGTAATAACTCTAGGGTCAAAAACTTTTAGGTCTTCATAATTCCAGGCAATCACATCCTTGTATTCAGTCAATAATTATTTCAGCCTCTATTTTTTTCATTCAATACAACTCAATCCAATGTTGACAGGTTGGGTATGCTCATATGTTCCCAAGTTTACCTTAGCAAAATAAGATTTTTTTGTTTTAGATTTATTTTATTTTTAGCTCAGTGGTCCATATCAAAGACTCATTATAAGAAAACCTTCCCTTTAAGTATTCTATTTTTTTCAATTGAATGATATCATCATCTTCTCTATCCTCTTTGTTCATTTGGTCAAAATCTCTTTCATCAATGATTTGTGACTCGAAAGCACAAAAATTTTGCATGAACTATATGATCTACTAATCACCATCAAATACCTAAAAATTGTCAACATTATCAAGGACTGAAGGACATGGTACTATATCTATAAAAAATTACTACATTTTGGACTCTTGAAGTGTGGTTAGATTTGCTACAGAGCTAGCTAAAAAATTTATCATCCAAATTTGCTCACTTAGGATTGATTTTATATTGAAAGCTTTAAATAACTCAATTAGGTTTCAAGATATGTACTTACATTTTTATAGATGTGACAACTTGCATTGATACTGACACGTGACTTAGTTAACAACTAGTTTTGAATCTCCAAATATTAATAATTATTTGACATTATGTTTTAATGTGAATTAGAGCCCCAAGATCAACGCTTCATATTTTACATGGTAGTTAGTGCATGGAGACAGTAACCTAAAAGTAACAAGGTATTACTTCCCATCAGGATCAATCAGAATTATACCTATGCTTGAGCCTTGTTTAGATCAAGCACCAACAAAATATTAGGTCCAAAATTGTGAATAACCTTCAAATTCTTGTCCACTATTCTTAGATTTTGTTGTGAAAGTGTAAATCCTACATGTGATAAAGAAAAATCAATTCTTTTATTTTTGGCATTATGTTCTAAGATTACATATTTCATCTTTGGTTCTCTATCAACCCTAATATGATTGGTTACTCCCTTCCAAGGTAGCCACATGTGTGGAAAGTTTGTCACCATATATCCATTCAATGTTTTTAACCAATCACAACTCAGGATTAAACCATAAGCCTCATGAATGTAAACTATAAGGATGCCAATGTATTATTAGACACGTATAGATCAAATACAAGCTACATGTGGACATTTAATAATTCCCCCAAAGTTGGGATTGAATATTTTTCTAGTTATAAGACCACCCTTTTGAACTTATCTAGAGTCAACCTTAGCTTCTCACATCTTCTGGTGTGCATCACATTAGCCAAAAAACTTGAGTCAACTAATCAATTATGTACATTCCTCCCAAACATTGTGATAGTCAATAGATAATGTGGGACCTTAACTTTATCTTTATAAAAAGCAATGTTGGTATGTATAGCTTTGGATATATCAAAAAATGCCCTGCTAGTCAAAACCTTAAGCATGAATCCTCTCTATTAAATAATATGAGACAACTAGTGAAGGGTAATGTTTTCCTTAATTTTCTTCATGTGCTCGATTATGTTATATCCACTCTTGTTATGTGGATCTATTAAATTTTTATGATCATTTCCTTCAGGAGGAGGTGGATTATTATTGGCATTTGGATCAAGTGTAATGATTGCATTGTTGTTTATAGGTGTGGAAGTTTGATAGGATTTTGATTATTATTTCTCAAAATTTAGTTATTTCTTTAGAATTGATAAAATGCATGAATCTCATCTATGTTATCTTTTGGTTCATTCTCATCATCAACAGGGAACGATATGTCATGTCTCAAACACCATTATAGTGTTGGAGGTGTTGAAGGAACTAGATGGGGATGGGTTAGGATGATTTGGGATAATATCATATCTTTCCATCTCTTTTTGAAATATTTCAAAGGCAATACATAACTCTATGGAATCCATTTCTCCATGTCATGCATAACTATGAACTCTACACCAATTGGGTAAGGTTGCCTTTCAAATATTTATCTCAACTAGTTTGATAGGCTATAGACATAAGTTATCACCTGACTAGTTCAATGGTTTATTATACCTCTAGAATGTAAAATTCCTATTTTTTATTTCCCTTATAGTGTTCCCTAAGCATTTTTGCATGCCTAGAAACTCATTGCTAAGTTTATGCACCATGAATTGAATAACATCCAATTTAAATTTAGTGGAATAGTAAGTTGTACCCTATGTGGTAGAAGCATTAACTGAAACTATGACTTGATTTTGATTCTATTAATTAGGCACAAATGTAGGATTATTCATAAAGATTATATTCTTGTTTGGTGCAACATGTGCTAGAGGTAACTAAGTTGGCCATGACATTATAATTAGCATTCATAATGGGATTTAGGGTCAAAAATTTTGAATTGATGTTAGGTATGGCTAGAGATTGTGATTGAGGATTCAATTGTTGATCAATATTGATGGTGTCAACATAGGCATCTGAGAAGTTATTGATATTATGAGCTCTATGAAATAATACTATAGTCATAGAATCCAAGGCATTTTTATACATCTCAAGGGCTAATGTGGTAGCATGCCTGTATGTAATATCCATATGACTATACATCTTTTGAAACTTTGAATTAAAGGATTTAATTAGTTATTTAGGCTCTATTTTCATACTATCAAAATTTTGTTATACTACACTAGGGCTGGTAACCTCCCCAAATTGTGTAATAAATGTTTCATGACATAGATTCCATAATATAATTGAATTATCTAAAATATTGAGAAACCAATCATAAGCATCATCTTGTAGGGTGAAAGGGAATAATATGCATGTGACATCTTTATGAATCACATTTAATAATCCTAAAGAAGTCTCAAAGGATTTCATATGTTACTTTATAGTTTATCCCCTAGAAGAAGAGAATGAAGGAAGGCTCTTCTCAATATTCCTAGGTAAATCATGAACTGCACCAACTAAAATGATGGTAGATCCAACTAACTAGGACATAGTGAAATGCTAAGGTTTGTTCCCTTGGGTTGGTGAATTTGGTTGAATGAAAAATCTCCTATGGATACCTATATATGATCTAGGTATCTTATGAAATTTTAAAGGTGATAATAATAGTAGGCTAGAGTTAGAATTAGACCTTGTTAATCTTATTGGTGGATCTAGTATACACAACTCCAGTGAATTATAGATAATTTAGAGAATATGCCCTCATTATAACACCAAATAAACATGTTGATGTGAGTTTTATGCACATAAAATATTCTTATTGGAAAGTCATTAAATTTTAAGATATGTGAAAATACACTCTAAGGCATGAATTATGGGTCTTAGGTTTATAAATAACCATGTGATGGAATAATGATGAGCTGAGTGGGTATTGATCGTAGATGGTTTAGATATGACATATGTCTAATTCTAAATCTCAATTCTACTTGAGGTGGATGGGTGGATTCAAATCAAGGTGAATGTATCCAAAATAGATAAAAAGAGGGAAGGGTAAGGAAGAAAAAAAGGGTGATCCAAGTGGATATTATACCCTTCCAAGCTAAATTACTATAATAGGAAAAACACATATCATAAAGTGATGTTTATTGTAGGTTAGCTGAAAGCAAAAAACACAAACAAACACAATGAAGAGTCTAAGGTAATAATTATAGAAAGATTCAATAATTACAATTAAAGATGTTATTATTATCACATTGCCACACATATCCAATGTTACTAACGACTAATAAGTATGATTTATAAACAAAAAATTGACTAGACTAATAGAATGTTCAATCTTATCTATACAAATAACACACACTTAGCCTACTACAAATTTATTAGCTTAATGAAAATTCCCCAATGAAACATAAAAATTGGAAGAGACAACATATTTTCGCAAAATTAAAAAATAGTTGTAGAAAACTTTCTTTGCTTCAGTTAATTAACAAAAATTTCCTCCCTTTAAAATGTATAAGAAACTTGTATAAATAGTTTTGTATGGGCACAACCTTATCTTCAAAATGAGATTGCATGTACAAAAGACCAAACATAAGCCTTGATCTTAATTTAGTTTGTCATTCATGCATGTGCAAAAGTTTTATTACTGATGAAACAAAGGAATAAATAAATATGCTAAAAAATAAACTCAAAAATTAACCCATGATGTCTAAGCGGTACAGTTAGTGGTAACTAAATTTGAATCAAATTGAAGTCCAATTGGTAGATTGGTACTAGGTGTTACAAACATTAGAGATAATGATGTGGCACTAATGGTGGAGGAACTAGTTACTATGGTAGTAACTAAAGGTGATACAACAATTGTTTGAACTTGTGAATCCCCTATTTGAGTAACCAATTGCTCTTGCTGCTTATTTTTCTTATAGGAATTAACACAAGATGCAAAGTCCAATTCAATTACTTCAAAATTAATAATGGTAAGTTTGAATAGAACAAGAATATTTTCCATTAATTTTATAAATGCAACCTTTGAAATATTAAATGATTTGTCTAACACTTGTGCATGATATTTATTCACCTTGGTGAATGTGATTAATTGGAAAAAAATTTATTACTTCCATGGACTATATTCTCAACCTTTGATTTGAAATGATTATCAGAGGATTAAAGTAAAATGTTGAAGAATGTCTTGTTGAATATCTACCTATATAGGGTATATATAAAGGAGATAATTTTGTCTCCAAGTAATTCTATGATTTTGTGTTCTTGATTAATTAACTGTTTAACTATTTCTTTCATTATTAGGTGCCACTTCATAAGACCATTTCTTGTATTATTTAGATAATTTTGAATCAAACTAATATTTTGGAGTGTCAATAGATTCAACTCTAGGTATGATTTATCAATAATTAATTTTGATACTGTGTAGAATTTGGCATCTAATTTATTCAAGGTCTCATGAAATTCCACCACCTTGTACCACTGTGGTTATGGATCTACTTATTCTCTATGGATAAAACATACCATATCATACATCGATCAAGTAAAGTTCTATACTTTTTCTATAATATCCTCTAGGGATTCAATCCTAGGCTAAGAGTCTAACCTCTTATTTGCATATTTTAGTCCATGAAACATTTTAGTTATCACTCCCCCCTATGGCATCTACCATAAATATATAGTCTTCATCAAAATCGTCATGATCACTAGGTTGAGGTTTTCTTGAATAGTTCTTTGTGAAGCTAAATAATTCTTCTTCTCTTCTAATTTTGATTTATCTACCAATACCTATCATTTTCCTCTTCTTGATCCTCTTTAGTTGGTTAGTACTTTCATCAAATTATAAACTTATCTTAGGTGCATTAAAAACCATGAAGTTTTATCTAGCTTGTCTCTATGTCTATAATTGTTGTATCCATGGTATGGCTAGGACTAGGCCAATGTCAAACACAAGATCTTGAGGTGAGGTGGAAATGGATGGAATTGTTGATGGTAGTCCCATGAGTGATAAAGGGGTAAATGAAGGAAGTATAGTAAATGAAGGATCAATCATTTTCTCACTAGAGACCTTAATTTTAGGTAGAGTCTAAATCAAGTATTTGAATACATTAGGAGAATCTTGAATAGTTATAGAAATAGAGGACTCTATATTGGGTTATTAAGGGCATAAAATATCCTATTTGAGTGGATGAATGGATATGAAATGGACCAAATAATGACTAGGAAATTAAGCCCTCAAAATGCATTGTCTGGGGATCAATACAAAAAGGTCCTTGAGGGTTTATTATGTCCTTAGGATTTGCCATGTAAACATGGGTCAAAGTCATTAATACTTGAGGAAATGGTACACATGTGCCTAGGATACAATTAGTAATCATGGGGATGGTAATGTTACTAGCTAATGAATCAAAACAAATAATAGGAAATATTACTTTACTATAGGAATATTATAAGTACAAAGAAAAAATGTAGAGATACACATAGAATTTAATGAGACTATGACTTTTGGAGAAAAAACATGAGTGGTATTAATTGAAAGAACATCTAAATAGAGGGAATATGAGCCATGAATTGGGTAGTAGCTACTATTGTTATAACTGGACTATCCACACCATAAGTAACTGATATGTCAACTAGAAGAGTATGTGTTATGGTGAGTGGGTATGTAGCCTTGCTTACCCCAATATTATGTTATTGTTTCCTAATTGTTTCTTACTTTGCATCATCTATATGAATAAAAATAGAATCAAAAGCTACAACATATACATGTAAAGGTGTTTTTTGAAAAACATCATGTTATAATCGATATTTTATATCATCTTCCTCTTCTTTTATTGGATGCTATTCTGTAATACTTATATCAGCTAAGTTTCCCTCAAAAAATTCCCCTTATAAATCTAAATGGATTAAATTTAAATTTTACAATAGTTTAGACTTCATATGAAGTTGGGTCTTGTTCATTAGAACCATACTTTTGCTAAATTCATAAAATTCTTGTTCGTTATTGGTTATAAATTCATAAAATCCTTTTTTCTTCATTCTAACCAATGACGAGTGATGTTTAAAAAGGGCCTCATGCCCATCACTTGTCATCCCTTATCATGAGGAACAACTGGATTACATAAAAATAACTATAGTTAATCCATATAAGGTGCATACAACCACAAAATAATAGAAACCAGTTTCTAATTTCATGTATAGCTATAACTGTTAATAATAACATTCTTAACTCATAATAATAACTATGAAATAGTATTTATTGACAATTTTGATTCCCAAGTCAAAAAGGTCAACCCATATAGATTGATAATTTTTATAGGGTTATTAAAGCTTGTATATGGCATTGCAAATGTCTTGTTATGGTCTTGAATGGTCTTCATGTGGTCATACTTGTACTTGTTTAGCTTTGCCTGAGTTTTGGTCTCATATGACTTGTCTAGTCCTATGGGTCATTTATAAGGTATTGATTTTGTAAAGTGTGGTCAAGGTAATAACATGGTTTAGAGTCAGTTTAAAAGGTTATCAATGTGTCTTGGAAGTAATACATTTATGCATTAACCTCTTATAATGTTGATATGTGCTAAAAAGTCATTTAGTCACCTTTTTGGCTAATTTGGAGGAGTTGTACATACCATTACAAAAGGGATTTTTTAAAATAATAATAATGTACATAATGTCATAAGTATGTTAAATAATTGTTAGGACCTAAAACATTTTCAGTTCAATGCTTAAACTAAGCAAAATACTCCTTCATAAGAACTTGTATAGCCTTGAAAGATCAACTTATAAGTGATAATGGTTTTAGAGAGAATATTGGAATTAAATAGGTAAATTTTATTCTTTTTATCAAGTTTAAAATCCAATAGATGCATTAAACACCCTTTCTCCTCCATCACTACCTTCACAAGCTTAGAAAGGCAAAATTCAAGTGGATGGTACAACTAGGAGAGAGAGAAAGTTGGGAGATAAAATTTTGGCTATTTTTAGGGGTATTAATAAGATTTAAATTATTTTAATTTGTATTTATATTCACATCACATCCTTTATGAATAATTTCTAAGAGTGACAATAGGTCACTATGCCTTGTCCATCTAAGCAAGGTCTATTTTTGCTCCTGTTTCTCCACTTCAGAATTCAATGGAGATGAATGGTTTTGATGGATGTTTTTAGAGTTAAAATATTATTTTAAATGTGTGTTTCATCAATAAATTCAATATTTTCTAGTTATTTCATCAAAAATGAATGTGTCTCAAAAGTATGGAACATATCACTCCAACTGCAAACAATTTTTGGTTGGTTTATGATGTTTGTCACCTTCATAGGTTATAAATTATTCATCATTCATGAAATATCCCTAAAATTAATATAATTCATGTTCCATTCCCTTGACATGTTATTATTTTCCATATTATTCAAGTATCTTGGTCTTTGGAAACATTATCAATGTATGAACAATCCTCTACCTATTTGATTATTAAATTTGGCTCAAATATTAATGAAAAATCATAGTAGAAGGTTGAAATACACCATTTCACCATTTTAATTATGGGATAATGAATATAATATTCCAAGTATACCCTCAAATGAGAGTCATAAAGTGTTTCAGTCACACATAGGCCTGCAAGCCTATAAGTAGACATTTATGAGTCTAAGTCTATATTGAAGGTGTCTTGACAACATTAAGGTGTAACCTAAACTATTTTATACTCATTAAACTTTGAATGTTTCCATTTAATATTTCCAATAATGTATGAGTGAATTAAGAGACCTCAATTCTCACATACAAAGCCTTATACATGAACCATTGTATGCTTAGTCCTATGCATCAAAAAGGCAAATTTGAGATGACTTGATATATAGTTGGGGTTACACATACCTCTTGAAAATATAAATAAAAGAAGACAAGAGTGATAGAATATAAAAAAAAGAGTCAATATTATTAGTCCTTAGAAGTCTCAATGGGTGAAAGTAGACCCACAGGTTGGTGTACATAGTGAAAAGAGGATACAAGGCACATTGGTGAGAATAGATTTTAGTAAATGATATGAACAAGTTTAATAGGTCATAAAGTGTCTAATAAACTTGGAAAATGGAGTTAAATATATGACCAAATAGGGGTCACTCAAAATTTTCATACACTAAACCAAATGATGCTAAGGTTTCCTACTTAATCAAATGGAGATGATTTGCTTGGTTTGAAGTCAGGGGCGAGAAAGAGATTTGATGAAGGTTATCAATATGGGAAAGTTACATTAATATCTCCAAGTGATGAAATGGACTCACAAGGTAGCATCTCAAAAAAAAATGCTATGAAGTCTAGACAAGTTGAAGAACCTCATTTCATATACCACAGACCTAATGTCAATCTCAGTATATGGAGGAGGTCTATAGGCTAAGAAGACCTAAAACCTTGAGATGGTCACCTACAACCAGTCATAGAACTAGAGAGGGATACATGGTTCTCAAGGTATATTTAACTTTACCTAGGTATTCAATGGTTATAATTAACTTAGAAAGCATAAGGAAATGTAAAATACAACTGCTTAGGCAACAATGACCATGTACAAGGGCCTCCACATATGATGGTCATCTACAACCATGCTTAAATATCTAGTTAACTGATTGTGTACATTATGAAATAGGGATCAAGTGGCTTATCTAATCCAAAAAAATTGATCAAAATGGTTTTAGGGTGTATGTTACATACTCTCATAGGTGTCCAAGTGCTCAGATAACTCCCTTTGAGGGCAAAACATTAAAACACTCTCATTAGGTCTATTGGCCTAATACCCTTCTCAAAGCATTCCTACTTGGAGACTAAAGTTATAGGATAATAAAGGGTTAAATAAGACCTAAAATCAACATGGAAGTGTATCTAAGGGAGTTATATATGTGTAAGAAGCATTGGTTTGTAGAGGAGAGCTTAGAATTGGCCATTTTGGCCTAAAATTGCCTTAAGAGTGCACAAAATCTAGAATGGTCACCTGAGGAGCACCTTATTTTGCATATAACTATATGGAGGATTTTCATGGAGTTTTGATCACATGGGGAGGGTTTAGGGGGCTTGTCTACTAGAAGTTAGTGGCATTTTTTCATAGGTTAAGGGCCTAACCTTTATGAATTATTGTTAAGAGTTTAAACCTCTCTAAATCTCTCTAAAACCCTAATAAAAGCTTGATGGGAAATATCTTGATAAATTTACACTCAAATAAATTGAATTAGTATTGAAGACAATTGAAACATGTTGAACACTCCTTCAAGGTCCTAATCAAACATTGATTCTATATTATCACCTATATGGAGGTAATAACTCCTCCATTTTGACAAGTTTCTAAGGAGAAATGAAGGTAAAAAGATGGGTGAGGGGATGGGAATCATTGTGGAGGGTATATGAGGATATTTTTCAAAATATCAAACCTTAAAATTCATATTTTTCATCCATGAAATAAATTTTATAGGTCCATGTGATGAAAATAATCTTAATTGGGCTTATGTGAAACAATGTGGCTATTGAGATAATAAGGTTGAGTTATCCTAGGGTCATTATGATAGAAAAGAGGACATAGAGACTATGTATGCATGTCTCTCACATATGAATAAGGGTTCTTGAATTTCTATGGTCATCCAAGTGATAAGTGTTAAGCAACTAGGCTTAGTTTGTTAATTGATCTACTTGATCAATGAAAGAGAGTCTCATGATATGCAAGGAAGAGTATAAAAGACAGGTTTCAAAGGGAGATGCCAATTTAAGGAAAGTTTTGATGGGTAAATGAGTCATAATATCCATCTTTTAAGTTAGTGTGAAGGTGTGAAGATCCTTCAAGCTAGTTTTGAATCAATATTTTAACTTCTTAATCAAGAAGGTGTCTTTGGCATAGAGAGAAGTATGGAGGTGTCAAGCTAAGATGATAGAGATTGATAAAAGTGTCAAGATGTTCATAATATTTAAAAGGGTGTTTAAAAATTACAACTCCATTGTGTTGAGGTGGTAGATCTCTAAACCTCAAAGATTTCTCAATGAGTGCTCTCTTGTCTCATCTTCACCAACCTCATGGAGTTACTTGAAAAGTAGATTGACACATATCTCAAAGGATCTTCTTGTGATTGTAATCTTGATTATTTAAGAGGGTAACTAATTTCATAATTACTTGAAACTTATCGTTTCTTCCTCCTATGCCCCCCCTCTTTCTCTTCCCATTTCTCTATATAAATAGCTAATTTTGGCCTTGTAAGATATCCACAATTGTTATGGTGAAGCCTTGCTAAAATGACTTCAAATTTTGCCTTGAAATAAAAGGTTCAAAATTGGTTTTGAGTTATCAAATTATTGATTAAGTGTGTTAATTAGTTCATAGTTAATATCAAGTGAAGGTCATCTTTCCTTGTGTTCATCTCATTCTTTCATGCTTAGTATAAGCAATCTAATTTCTAGCAGGTCATATGAAGTGTAAATGGTTGTTTTGTGTGTCTTTAAGTGTAAATAAATCTATAAGTGTCTATGATCAGACCTACTAATCATTTTCCTTGAGAAACACATTGCATTCAACCTTCATATTGAAACACTTTTGTTAGGAGAACCTTGGATGTTAAGATCAGTTTTGTGAATTATCTTTCATAGTGCAAGCTTAGATAGGTTTGTAGGATACATTTTGGTGCATCACCTCTGTTACATTAGTTTTAATCTCCTTCTATCCATTTTCCTTCAAATCAATTAGATTATAGGTTAGTTGTAGGTGTAGTGCAAGGGATCTAGCCCTTTAATCTAGAGACTCATCTCTCCCATAGGTCACCCACAACTTGAGAGATGTTTCCATGTTACATCAAATTAAACTGGAGTAGACCTCCTTAGGGTGAAAATTTGATCTATAATAGTTTTTACATACCCTTTTGAATCCAAAATAAAATAAGTTCTCCAAGATAGATGCTAGTCTTGGCACTATTACAATAGTAACAACCTTCTTTATGCAGCATTTGACGACTCCAAAAGGTTTTGAACTCCTAGTTATTGACTAGTAAACTAACTTTCATGCCAAAAATGAATACAAGATCAAAAATGAAAGGAATTACCTTTAAATTTATTGAATTACCTTTTCATTCATATAAAATAAAATGATTTCCTCATACTATCCCATACACCAAGTCACCCAGAAGGAAGATCTTTCTTATAGATTATCCAAGTTCTCCTAAGGCTGATAACATGGCTAAAAACATAACTTTTGTTTAATCCAATGGTGATTCTCCTTTGAATCTTAAACAATATTATGATATACGTATGGCTTCCCTCAAGAGTTTCCCTTATTTTAATGGAGAGATCCCTTGTACTCCAATTGAACACATTAGATACATTGTAAACTTTTGTAACATCTATAACATCACACAAGAAAATGTGTCAATCAAGTGATTAAAGGTAAAGATTTGGAGTAGTATATGACCTTATCTCCTTATTCAATTGACTCATGGGATGACTTAGGAAAGGAGTTGAGTAAGAGATTTGAAGATAAAAGTGATCATTTGTCCTTGGCTGAATAATTGACCACCATAAAGAGAGCCCCACAAGAATTCATGCAATATTTCAATTCTAGGTTCCAAAATACATGGGATAGAACCCAATTATTGTAAGACCCAAACCAAAATATGATTTTCTCTACTATCTCAAGGCATTCAATAGTGATATCATTATTATGATCCAATACATGGGTAGGAATACTTTACTAAATGCATATGACATTTCTATACTAGTTGAGAAAAACTTAATCCAAGATGGAAAAATTTCCCCAAGACCTCTTATGCCTTTATTTCCTAACATTAAACCCCCTACCCCATCTCTTACCCCAATTACTACCATAACTAATCACGAATTGGCTTATCCTAGTTAATTAAGTAAGATAAATGATGTGTAAGGACTTCTTAAGACTCTTGAAAATAAAGTCATGGAAATGGAAAGGTATTAAAATTAGTTTCATAGGCCTTACCAAGCTCAATATCAATATCATCAACCATATCAATAAAATAGGACACTCTTTCAATGAAATTCTCAAGGATAAGGTCTTATCACTAATACTAGACCATATACAAGTTTCAATCCAAAGGGAGATTCTACTTCAAGAGCATTGATACCCATTCAAAATAATCTAATGCAAGAGTAATAATGGCCTCCTCAATGGAATAAATCTCAAGAGCTATCTACCAATAAAGATGGAATAGTGAATCAAACTTGTGTGGCACAAGAAATAACTTTTCCTTCCATGACATAAAATGAAGTTTATAATCAGGTTATGGCTATTGGAGAACAAGGTCAATCAAGTGATACACTTGTTAACTTCCAAAAAGAGGATTATTATTGAATAAATCAGGTGGGTAACTCAAGTAGAGGGGTGTATAGTTCAGTTGCAGCCAACACTAGGTCTAAAAGAAGAGCTATTAAAGAGATACAAAAGAGTGGAAAAGTTTAAAATGCATTTGAATCCATGAATTAATGGGTAAGAGAGCCTAATTTAACTCTCAAGGCTCAATAATATCAAATAAATTAGAATGACAAAGGTACTTTTGTATACCAAAATAAGAAGGACCAAGGTGACACTATTAATGCTAGAGGATAGCCAAGGATTGATGCTTGTTCTCTTAACATAGTAGATCAATTAGAAAAGCTTCATGTAAGTATACCTATGTGGGACACTATCTATTTTGGGGCAAATGTATATGTTATAAGAGGAACTATCTAAGCTCAATCTATCATCAAGAGAAGCAAGGAAAGGTATTGCTGTATATATAAACACATCTAAGATTAGTGAGCCACAATAAGATAAAGTGAATAAGCCAAATCCATTCTATGTTTCAATGATAATTGGTGATTGTTTGGTGCATGTATGATAAATAGTGAGGCTAGTAGCTCAGTCATGCCAAAGTAAATTGTAAATAAATTAGGCCTCAAATATGAACCTCATGCTAAATATGTGTTGTAACTAGATGGATTAACCACTAAGATAGTTGGTGTTGTCAAGGGTTTGAATCTAACTCTTCATTATTGTCCTAACTTATTTATTACTCAAGATGTAATTGTGGTTGATCTAACACCATACTTTTCCCTTTGCTTGTCAAGGGCCTTCATGAGAAAGATAGGTGGTTACTTATCACCATATTAGTTCAACATGGCTTATAAGACAAGATATGACACCAAAGTTACTATAATATTAGAACCTATTTCAAGGTTTCATATTGAGCCATATAAACCAAATATAAGTAATGTTAATCATGACCTTATTGATGAAGAAGATCAGCCTAAGGATCAGGAACCAATTGTTCCTCTTGAAGACATTTCAGACCTCTTTCTTGATGAATGGGGGGAAAGAAAATCATGAGTTTGATCCATATTGAGGGATTGAAGAGGCTGGTATTAGAGTATATTTTTTATATGAATAAGGATCAATTCAATCCCAATGGAAGACAATCAACATGCTGATAGGTTGGCATCATTTGGAACATAATTTGACATTCTCGATGAGTCAATAATCCAAAATTTTAATAACAAATCATGGTAGTTATAAGGCCTTCCATACCGGATAATGATGTAAATTAGTAGATGTTTGAAAGTGACAAACAAATAACGTGTTTCTTACAACATGAGGCTAAGTTCTCTTGTAGAAACTAGGCCAAGTTTCAACATCCATACAGGGAAAAAATTATACAATTAAGGTCTAACAAACTTCCTAAAGGATTGGTTACTCTTGAAAGTATATTCAATGAAAGAAATCAAATAAGAAGAGATAAATTAAGTATATCCACCAAGGAAGAACACCATGAGCGGGTGGATATCTTCAAGGATAAGTTAAACAATCTTAGGAAGGTATGTACACAAGAAGAAAAGGCAACATTCTTTGAACTATGTAGAGAGTTTTTAGATATCTTTTCTTGGGAGTATAGTGACCTCAATGGGTTTGATCCATCATTAGATCAACACACTATATAAATTTATCCCAATGCTACTCCTATAAGGTAAAGGCAAAGGCCAATCAATTCTAAGGTGGAGGTGTTCATGAGAATGGAACTCACCAAGTTGATAGAGTCAAGGATCATATTTCCTATGAAACACTATTAATAGGTTGCCAATCTTGTTCCTCTAAGAATAAAAGTTATGAAATCAGGTAATGTGTGGAATTTAGAGACTTGAATAGGGTATCATTTAAAGACCACTATCCTCTACCTTAAATGGAGCAAATACTTCAAGTATTACCAAGTTTTCAATGTTTCATCTTGGATGACTATTCAAGGTATAACCATGTATTGGTCAATGAATAAGGTCAATATAAGACAAAATTAAATATAAAATGGGGGACATATGCCTACAAGAGAATGCCATGTCTAATGCAGTGCCACTTTTCAAAGAGCCATGGATATGGCTTTCTAAGGTTTGATCAATGAGATGGTATTGATATACCTTGATGAGATAACAATTTTATCCAAGAATTCTAGTGACCACATGAAGCATCTAAGGCTAATATTTTAAAGGTGTAGACAATATGAAATTTCTCTCAATACAAAGAAGTGTGTCTTTACTACTCATGAAGGTAAGTTACTTGGACACATTATTTCTAAAGATGGGTTGAGGCCATTCTAACTTTCTCATTACCCAAGCATAAGAAGGATTTGAAAAGTTTTCTTGGAAAGATTAACTTTGTTAGAAGGTTCATACCTAGATTTTCCACTCTAGTGAAGACTATAACATCAAAGTTGAAGAAACACCAAGCATTCTAATGGACCAAAGAAGGAAAAACTAGTTTTGAGGCTATTAAGCAAGCTATTGCTCAAGTACCCACACTAATCAATCATGATTTCTCTAAATATTTATTATTGTATGATTTTTATAACACTAACACCATCTCCTCTATGTTGATGCAACAAAATAATGAAAGACTTGAATAACCTATCGCAATTTTTAGTCAAGGACTAGAAGACTATGAAGAAAGGTATACATATGTTGAGAAGTAAGTGTTGGCTGTGATAATAAGTCTTAAGGAATTTAGACATATGGTTTCGAATAAAAAAATTAATGTGATGGTAACACATCCAAGTATAAGAGACTTCCTCTTGAATAAAGACTTGAATGAGAAAAAGGTTGGGTGGATAACTAAAGTGATGGAATATGATGTTGATATCAAGGCCACTAAGCTAGTAAGAGGAAGAGGACTATGTGATCACCTTGAATAAAACCTAAATGAAGAAAAAGATATGGTTTTTTAATTTAAATAAGGTCCTAATACAATTTATAATTCATATCCTCCAAGTTAGACACAAGATATGGTGAGATTCCTTCAAATAGGTGAGTGTCCTATGGGTTTAGATCAAGCAAAAAGGAGATACTTTAGATTGCAAGTAAAGTAATACCTTATATCCTTGTGGATGGGGTAATTTTTAGGAAATATCTAAATTTAATGTTACTTATATGTTTATAAATAGATTAGGTTGATAAAATATTGGAACAATTCCATGATGGACCAACAAGAAGTCACTTTGCACTTAGAACTACAACTACAAAAATAATGAGGGCTGGTTACTATTGGTCCAACCTATTAAAGGATGAATATGCTTAGGTTATAAACTATAAAAAGTGTGCATTATTTGTAGGTAAACAAAGACTTTTAGTCCTTCCTCTTCACCCAATTCAAGTTGAATAACCATTCATGCAGTGGGGGCTTGATTTCATTAGAATAATTAATCCTCCATCTAGTGCTGGTCACAAATGGGTTTTTACAGTTACAAATTATTTCACAAGGTGGGTAGAGGTGGTGGCCCTCAATGAGGATAATGAAACTTAAGTTATTTACTTCTATGAGAGCATATTAACAAGGTTATAGGTGTCTACAACCATAATTTATGATAATGCCATGGTTTTCAATGGAGTAAAAATAATGGAATGGGATTTATAATATGGAATCAACTTGTGTACTTATTCTAATTACTACCCACAAGGTAATGGGTTAGCTGAGTCCACTAATAAGAAATTGATCATAATTGTAAAGATAAATATAGAGGAAACTAAAAGGATTTATCATACTAAACTGAAGACAACCCTATGGTTGATAGGAACACTCCCAAGGTTACTATTTGTAACTCTCCTTATATGTTTATCTATGGGAAAGAAACTAAGTTACCTATTTCACTTGAGTTACCAGCTCTTGAGTTGGCACATAAACTTGAGAGGATGAATAATGATCCCATAGAGATAAGATGGGTATACATAATGGCCTTGGAATAATGAAGGAATCATGTTATGCACACCATGGAATGTCACCAAGCACAAGTGAAGAGAAACTTTAATAAGAGAGCTATCTCAAGAACATACCAAGAAAGGGATATTGTCTTGAAGTGGGATGATAATAGACATAATATTGGTAAGCATACCAAGTTTTATGCATTATAGAGTGGACCTTATGTCATCATTGCTTACAAAGAGCATAATGCCTTTCAACTATCAAGACTAAATGGAGAAGAATTGAGTATCTCAGTCAATGGGATACACTTGAATCCACACTATTGAGGTGAGTTCTATCTTTTTGTACATATTAGAGCATGTTTTGAGTTCCTTGAGTGTTTCATGCATAAGTGGATATCTTGTTTCTTTTGTGTTGTTCCTTCCTTCAAGTGTCTTATGACACATGCTTGGTGTGGTGTTTTTCTTGATGTTTATCCAGTTTCAGTTTGTTCCAAGGTAAGTATCAGGTTCTATTTTTAGAGTGACCCCATTGCCCAATGAGAAAGGATAAAACCAATAATCTATCAACATTTTAGGCATGTTACCCTTATGAGTCACCAATTTGTTGACCATTTTTGACTCCCAAGTCAAAAAGGTCAACCTCTATAGATTGAAACTTTTCATAGGGTTATTTAAACTTGTATATGACATTAAAAATGTCTTGCTTTGGTTTTGAATGGTTTTCATGTGGTCATACTTGTCTTGTTTAGCTTTTCCCAAGTTTTGGTCTCATGTGACTTGTCTAGTCCTAAGGGTCATTTATAAGGCCTTGATCTTGTCAAGTGTGGTCAGGGTAATAACATGGTTTAGAGTCAATTTAAAAGGTTCTTAATGTCTCTTATAAGTATTACATTTATGCATTAACCTCCTATAATGTTGATATGTGCTAAAAAGACATTTAGTCACCTTTTTGGCTAATTTGGAGGAGTTGTACGTACCATTACAAGAGGAAAACATTTAAAGAAGACCTTATAACATACCTGATGTTAGAAATATGTTAGATAATTTTTAGGACCTAAAAAATTTGTAGTTTAATGCTTTATCTAAGCAAAATACTCCTTCATAAGCACTTTTAGGCACTTATATGGCCTTGAAAGATCAATTTGGAAGTAAAAATAGTTTTATAGAGTATCTTATACTTAAAAAGGTAAATTTTAGGATTTGGATCAAGTTTCAAGTCTAAAAGATGCATTAAACACCCTTTTTCCTCCA